>VZTG01010317.1:57443-247999 GCA_013397845.1 Melanocharis versteri
TGTGCAGGGAATTCTCCAGTGTGATTCACTGAAGGACTGTCTTAAGGCTATTTGCCATCCTTCCTAGTGCAAGGAGGCTGGAGTCGGCTGAGGAAACCAGGCCAAGATGTGGATCAGGAACAGCAAGCGTAGCTAGGTCGTGATCAGCGCAGGTGAACTGAAATCTTACGTAATCTTCCACCGTTGCTACTTTTAACTGAAAATAAAATTTTACAGGTCCATGCATGCATTATGGGAAATACAGACCTTTTTCTCTCCTGCTTTGATTGAACAGTCAAAGTTTCATTGTTGTCACTGTGGGTTGTTTCTTGCCTGTGCCATGGAAATACCTGCTTTTTCTCAGATTTCTCTTTTCCTTCTGCTTCCCCTCCTATGGCTTTATTTCTTTGCTCCAATAGATTTTTAGGGAGTTTCCTTTGTAGCTTCTTTCTCCCTTCAAGGGCTGCCCATACACCTCTCTAGTCGTGAGAGCCACCTGAGAATGATGGTGGCCATTGACTGGAAGTCTTTAACACCTGCTTGTGTCAATGCAGCTTTAGAGCCCCATGGAAGAGCAACTGCCTTCTGGGAAAAGGCAGCACTGGGTCACCTGAGCACACGAGGCACTCGCAGATCAATGGCTCCGACTGCAGCAGAGTGCCTTGCTCAGCCTTGACAGGACTTTGCAGGAGCAGGTTGTCCCAGCTCTCGGTTGTGTCTTTGCCTGGAGGTGGTTTGGCAGGCACAGATTTGCCCTGAGCTGTGTTTCGGGCTGGTGGCAGAACTCCGGTACCCAGATGTCACTGAATGCCAGTCTGCACTCCGACGCTGCCCTGGGAGATCCAGCAAAAGGGAGCTCGGGCTCACACTGAGCACACACTATTCTCGCCGTGGGTATCCCGCCTGCTGTGTAGGACAGCAGGCTGCTCCTGTAGGGGACAGCGACCATGGCAGTGTTCGCCTGATTGTCTTAGAATCACAGAATCATCGTAGAATGGTTTGGGTTGGAAGGTTAAATACCGTCCAGTTCCACGGCCTTGCCACGGGCAGGGTCACCTTCCACTACACCAGGTTGCTCAAAGCCCCATCCAGCCTGGCCTTGAGCACTGTCGGGGATGGGGCATCCACAGCTTCTCTGGGCAACCTGTGCCAGTGTCTGACTACCCTTACAGTAAAGAATTTCATTCTAATACTTCATTTAAAGCTGTCCAGCGGTCCTCTTTCAGTTTAAAGCTGTCCCCCCTTTGTCCTGTCACTACATCGCTGTTTTCCAAATTACCACTTAGTACCTTTTGTTTGTGGTTTCATAATCCAGAAAATCTGCTATTAAATCCAATGTATTGAGACATTAAACATCATATTAACCATGCCTCTATGCAGTGTTCCTAAATTACCCCTGGGGAGCTCTAAATCCGTCACAGCATCTCAGCTGTAAGAGGACAGGGAGAGCAGTGCCACATGTGGTAGGTGTGAATGGCAATTCCCTAGCTTTCTATTTTTGGGGATGTTGGAAGAGTTACAGATTTGTTTTCCACAGCAGTGACAGTAATTGCTCTGGCTTGCTTTATTTTTGTTGTCAGTGGTAGGGTTTTTATATGCCATCACTTTCATCAGCACTTAATTGTTGGCACAGAGCCTCAGCTGCCAAATTACCTGTCTACTTGCCACGTGAAGGGCTATTATGTTGTTTGCCTTCTGAAGAAGCTGTGCCATTCCAGAGTTAAGGCTGTGTTGTTTTTTGCTTCACACAGGTACTAAACACTTCTCCATCTTGTGTTAAGTGCAAAGAGAAGATCAGGTTGTCCTTCAAACCACCAAGCATGCTGGTGGGAGAGCAGGCTGCCGACAGCAGGGAGCTGCCGCCCCAGCACTGGCAAGAAGAGATTCTGAGGTAGCACAGGAGAACTGGGCAGAGTTTGTTGTAGCTACGAGAGCCACCAGCTGACCTGAAAAACAAGCAGGAATGATCCACCCACAAGCACAGTGGGCAAGGGGAGGGTGGTGTGTAAAGCCGTTCTATTTTCTTTAAATAGAAAGTATTGTAAAGCCGAGGTCTAGGTCAATGTTCTGGCCACAACTTGCATCTGCGGTGCCTCACTGATCTCTCACAGTAATCACACTGATCTTTCACCGGGAGCTCTGTGTACATTGCCTGAGATTTTACCCTCCATACCTAAAGGGCTTTGCATAGCTGAGTGCTGCTGTATCACTGCAGAAGGCAGGCACTGGGGCTGGCTGGCTGGGTAATGCAGGGAAGAGAGGACTGGTGGGATGTTCTCTCCACATCTCTCATTTTAACAGGTTCAGATGTCTCTGTTTCATTTTCTTTCCATCTGCTTTACCCTCAGGTTCATGACACCCTGGTGTTGCAATTTACCCAGAGCTTGTGGACAGATGAACACTTAATGGAAATTTTATCTAAGTATATCTTCTGCTAGCCTGATGCAGACCAGGGACTTGAACCAGTGTACTGACATTTTGATGAATGCACTGATCACCCACTGCTTGTGCTCCAGAAATAGAAGATCTTTAGTTTACTCCTTTCTGTCAGGATTAAGACTGCTTGGTTCGCTAAGTTTGTTGTCTCTGTGGCAAATGTGCAGCACAGCAAAGGGAGAAGCTGCTCTCCGCTTACCTGACCAGAGAGCCTGGCCAAGATCTCATCTCCCTGCCCTGGGTGCCCTCCTGTGGGCATGAAGCTACAAAGGGGAAAGTGTGGTAAAGGCCCTCTTATCTCCAGGACATGAAATGATACAATAAAGACGTTACTACGGTACACATGTGCTCCTGGATCTGTTCAAATCCCGGATCTGTAGTTTCTAGAGCAGGAACACTCAAAGTCTAGCTCCTGGCTTCAGATAGAGCATCTTGTTTTCTTCTTTCTTTCTACTGAAAACTTTCATCCTGCCGTATTGAATTTGCCAGCAGTGTGGGGAGATGCAAAACACAGATCATCTAGAACATTGTGTCTTTTGTGAGGAGGAAGAAAACCAACATAAGGAGGTATAATTTAACTGTTGTGGTGTGCAAAACTGTCAATAGAAGCCCTTTGTCCACACCCCAATGAAGATGTGAGGCTGTTCCCCACTGAAGCGGTTGCTGGTTGCCTCTGGGATGGAAACTATTTCAATACTTTTCTTTGAAAATATGCAGAGATTTTAACATTTCACTGGGGAAGGTGCACAATATCTGCCATACTCAGAAAATGCACCCATAGATGAGTCAAACATGACATTTTTGTCTGTGTTTCACAATTGTGTGAGGAAACAACCACAGCGAACACCATCCACCTCTCATGCAGCAGAATCCCACAAACCCTATAGAGGACATTTCCTATATATGCTTTTGGAATAGGACTTGCAGCAGCTTCAGCTTATGCGTGGACCTTCCCCCAAGAACTGAATTTCAACCTTTAAAGTTAAATTTGGGTTAGCATGACACAATCTGTCTAAGTTACCCATTTTGCTTGACAACATGGTGCACTTGGGCAACAGTTCAAATGCTGTGTACAGTGACCCTATAGGGAGACCCATGAGAGAAAAGTGCTTCTGGGAACTACAGCAGTTTTATACATTATACTTTAAAGCACATGAATAGTAGTTGCCTGAAATGTTACTTCCTTGTGCAAGATAAGAGTTTATTTAAGCAGAGTTCAAAATCAAACAACATTTATTACAATAAATACTGTCAGGGAACTTCAGGTCTATAAAGGTAATCTGGTAAAAATTGGAGTCTAAATGAATATTGAAAGGAAAAGGTTGAAAAATAGGCTTTCATTCGCTATTTTTTAAGAACATAGTCAATGATAACAATAATCAGGCAAAAAAAGTGTTTGGAAGCCTGAATATTCAGAGATGGCATCCAGTGGTTAACTATGCCATCTCCATTCCTAGTCACAGGTAGCTCATAGCTGCAGTAACAGTTTCATTAAATTCCAGGTGTGCCATAACAGTTTCAATAAATTCCAGATGTGCCACCCATCCTGCCCTCTTCCTACTGGAGCTTTGCCACAGCTCCTCTTCCAGTCTCCTCTGGGAAATGAATGCACCCTAGCCTGGGCAGGGGCAGGGACTTTTTGGTAAATCTGGTTGCACTGCCTGCTGACATTAGGCTCAGACTTCCAGCATCTGGTAAATAAATCCATTCATCTGATGGTCTCTTGATCCCCAGCAAGGTGAGACTGTATGGGGGAAGTTGCTTTGATTCTGCTATTTTGCTTCATGGCTGGGGCAGGGATGAGGTTTGGGAGCTGGGTGTGGAGACAGAAGGGGGGAACTTTGGCAGCCTCTTGACTACAAGTGGAGAAAGCTATTTTGTTCTGGTGCGTATAGGGTTATACATTCTGATTTATCCTATTAACTTATTTCTAACTACAACCCTCAGCATAAATGAAAACTTCCCTGTTGTGTTTAAAAAACAAATCTTATCTAGGTCCCTGGAAGGCAAAGCCCAGTGCTGGCATAGTAACACGCGAGACAGGTTGAACCAGTTTGGTGCAGCTGAACTTGTGAACCTGAGCTGGATCTCCTCCCACCCCTTTGGCACATAGAAGGAGGGAGCCACATGACTTTCCTCACTAGGTGTCATAAAAACACTCTCAAAGACAGTGTCTGGAGCCTGCTTAGACCAGGGGGCTGAACATGACACAGGAGCTGTTTCCAGAAGCAGTAGCCAGGTGACAAGGCAGAGAGGGAAACCTACAGCCATGTACCACGATGGGATCAGTGGGAATGACTGGAAGTCCTCCAAAAAGTCTTCAATGCCTGTATCTGAAGGGCAAAAATAACTGTGGCTTTGATGCATGGTGTTGATCTCTCCTGGTAAGTCTCAGTAGAGCAAACAAGACTGCTTTGTGTGTACTTGCCTGAAATTAACTTTTCTAAATATCTGCAGAGTGTAAGTGGTGGAGAAGAGGCTGGCTCCAGGAACTGGTGCCTGGAGATGCCGTGGTCAGGCCCTTCCTCACCATGCACCAGCCCAGTCCCTCCTGCAGATAGTTTCTCTGGCCATAGCTGAGAAGTGTCTTTGCATCTGCTCTACTAAGGCTTGACCCAGTGCCGGGGTGGCCAAGGCACGGATGTAGATGAAGCAGTTTTATCTCATGCTCCCTCTTTGGAGGGTACAGAAATTACTCTGACTGGAGTGACACTCAGAGGTCTGGCTTTGAGCCCTCTGTAAGGACCTATGCTGCAGAAGGCTATATAATGCCTGCTTGCTCAAATAGAAAGCTGAAGATTTTAAAGGCCTCTCCAGCTTCCCACAGTGAAGCTGTCATTTAGGCTGTTTAGCACCAAAGATTAGATTTGCGGTGTTTTCCAATAACCTACTGCATCATCATTTACTCACACTACTAATACTCCAGCGGATTTCAATGACCTTTGTGAAAATAAAATCAGACTAGATTGACATATTTGCTTTAGAAGATGCTAATCAATATCTATTTCGTTAGCCAATATGGTTATGTCTCCCGTTATTGTGATTTATTTCGTTTTTGTTGACCAAAGGTGGTTGAACGGGTGATAACAGTACTGAAAGTGGCAAGGGTTAATAAATTCAGATGAGGTTGTCATCTTATTACCAGAGTGCAGGAAGTGAAGCACAGCCATTTAATTAACCTAGTCGCAATGAATTTTATGCAACACGCAGTTAACACTTCATCTATTAAAACCACAAAGCAGATGGTAGTGAGCAGTTTTGTCTGCCATAAATAGGGTACCAATTTAAATTACTTGCTGCACAGGATTTTATTGGATGGAATTATCTAGATATTAAATGGTGAGATATTTAATAATCTCCTTCTTTTCAGTCATGCATATATAAGACTCTTGGTCCAATAGTAGAAAACTCAATTATTTCCATGAAATCTCCAAAATGGAGAGCTTAAAAAAAAAAAAAAAAAAAAAAAAAAGACAAAACCTTGATGAATTGACATTTCTTCAAACTCCAAGGCCTTCAGTCATTGTCCGTGCTGGAGAATATATACCCCATTATAAAGTTTTAGCCTACTTTCTCTATCTGTGTAAGAGATTTTTATTATTCACATAAATGGGTAATCCTAGATGGCTATTAAAAGGCCACATTTCTCAATAGAGCAGTAGTTTCTCTCTTGCTCTTGAAAAATGATTGTGATAAATATTACCAAATTTAACATTTTCCTTTTCATTTCCCACAGTTAGGAAGAGTTATGTGAGCACATGACTGCATATATGGGCAAGGGGGCTGTATATCAAAGCCACTGTGTGGGCAGGTTGGTGCCTGAAGCTGAGTAGCTGCTTTGCTTCCCTGTCCTTTATCCTAGGGAGGGGAACATAAACTTAAAAAACCCAACCAACCAAACAAGCAAAACAAAACATAGTTGTGTGATATGGCTTCATATGCACATAACAATTTAGACATTTCTGGAACTTGCCAGCTCTTGGAATTCTTTCATGCACAAAATTGCTGCCCTCATAAAAAATACAAGGCAGAGGAAGAAGCAAATAGGCTCTCCTAAAATCATGATTGCCTCAGGACTGTGTGAAACTCATTTCTTAGCAGAGAAGCAAATGTTTGTTCGAAATCAGAGCAAAATCCCAGGAAGAAAAGCAAAGCCTGAGCCAGCAGAGCAAGTAGGTCGCTGCACGCCCAGGACTGTGCAGCTCCCACAGTCCTAGGCAAGGACAGAAAATTGTCTTTCCACTCCTTCAGAGAAAACAAATCTGACCAACTTTCCTTCGGCATTCTCCTTCTGCCTCCAAAGACAGAGGCTTGTCAACAAGGCTGTGTTTCTGGTGAATAGGGTTCATTAAGCCCGCAGAAAGCCAGAGGGTGTGCATTCATTTGTTTGAATGACTCTCGGAGACTCCTTTATTTGAATGACTTTTTCCTTAGAGAGGCAGAAGGCAAGTGTGTCCTTTGTCACCTCCTCTGATTGCTCTGTCCACTGAACCGCTAGCAATAGCTATCAGAAAGTCTCCAGAGATTCAAGGCGTCACAATCCATGACAAAGGACATAAATTGCTCTTTTCACAGATGACATCCCACTTTATCTCAGTAAAACACAAATCTATGTTCAATGCCTGAAGAAGTCCTGGAGCATTACTCCACTGGAGCAAGGCCTCATGGAAATATCTCTAAATCAGAGGTGATCCTTACACAATCAACCAGGAAGATTTTTTTTTCATTTTCTATGCTATTGACCTCCAGGAGAACTCAACTATTTATTAGTACCAGCCCCACCCTGCTTAAGCAAACTGCCACAGTCCTTTTTCAGCTCATCCTATCAGGAAGGAAGGACTTCATTTGCTATTGGACATACTGGCACAGGTTTGGCTTGGCTGGAAGGAAAACGAGTTATGTATGGTCCCAAGTGTAAGTAACATGCAAAAGAGACCAAGAACAAACTTTTTGAGGCACAGTAAAACCATAAGAAAATGAAGGCTTTCCCTGGTGGGCCCATGTGATCATCAGGCAATATTACCTGCCCTCTTGGGAAGGGCATGCAGAGCTCCCAGCACCAGCCCCTCTGCACAAGGAGCTGTGGGGCTTTGACAACTTTTTATTCCTTCACACGTGGTTTGTGACCAAGGCTAATGGACTTCTCGAGGAGACAGGCAGATCTAGAGACCATCCCATCACTTCTGGGAGAAGGAAAATCACATTACCTTTGGGCAGCCACACTCACTTCCAGGCTGCCACATATTGCCACAGCAATGGGACACAATGCTTAAAAGGTGGGAAGGAGAGGATTGAGGAGCAGAACATGGTCTTTGTTCAAGAACAAAATGAAATCAACTTTGAACAGTTCAAAACTAAATTTTATTTGGTTTTCATTCAAACATGCTATGAGTTAATTCCTTTCTAGCAATTGCTGCTGAAGAGAAATGGACAGACAGCCCGGTGGAGGAGACAGTGCCCTAAGTCACAGGAGCTGCCCCTGCTGCAAGGCGGATCTCTGCCCTTATTCACTCAGAAGGGAAAAAAAAAAAAGAGGCATGTTAATACCCCAAGTTTCAGAATGGCACCTTTTAAGCTGCTGTGATTTTCTGTCAATCCATGAATACCAAATCACATCAAAATCCACAGCCTAACAGTTTTTCCCCTTTCAGTAAGCATCATTAACAGGGTTTCCTACGACAATAAAAAATGAAACACTGTAAAACATTTTCATATATTGATTGGACATTGATGGATATTGATTGGATATTGGTATTGATTGGATAATGACGCTTTTGTTCAGATAGGTCAGTATTACAGGTCAGTCTGAGATGCTGAAGCATTCCAAGGCAAAATGACCAGCCCAGGCCAACTCAAGAGGTCAGTCAGGCCCAGAAACAAACCCTGTCTCCTGACTGCCGAGTCAGTGCTTTATCAACAAAGTGCATTGCTCTTTAGTATATTCATTTATAATGCAGATTAGGTGGATGAGAGGAAAATTTAATCGTTTAGAATGACTAATAACTATGCTAATGTGTTCAGATAAAATAAGCATTCACATATGCTGAAAGCCTTTATAGTGTAATAAACTTCTGTTATCTTTTGAGGCGTGCAGTACTTTGATTTTCATATACCAACTCCTTTTTATTTCAAGTGCAATAAAAAAATGGTATTTTAAAAAGATTGCAAAGCTCGAGACTCCTGAACCTCATTTCAGTAGTGCTTGTGTGAAGTGCTGAAAAACTACTCTGAATAGTGGGCTCAGGGGGCTGGGGTTTCTTTGGCTGGCTAGGGTTTTTGCTCTCTGACAAAGTGTGTCAAACTAATTTGAAGACTTGCACTTCAGAGATGGCAAAGAGCTTAGAGGATATTGATTTCAATGAGTCTGAAACTTTGTGTGTACAAAAACACGAATCCCCTTGGAAGTTACTTTTATTTTCCTGCATATGACCAAACACGTTTTGATCCCCTAAGTTTCTTTTGTTCTTCCTCATAACACAGACGCATTTATAAAACATTTTAACAGTTTTGAATCAGACCTGGTTGCTAATCACATGCCAGTCTCTGGCACCATGAGTGACACTCACAGCCTTTCCTCTGGCTGCAGTTTCTTGGCTACATCCTTCCCACTGCAGCCACAGACCCCAAGGTTGTAGCTGCCAAGGTGCAGGTCAGGCTGTGTGTTTTAGGAAGCAGATCACTTTTGCCTGAAAACATCTCCAAGTGATGCTGCAGCCAGTACAGGAGGTCAGCCCTGGAGCCCAGCAGGCTGCTCCATCATGGCACGGCCTTGCCAGACTTGGGGAAAAACATGATGCTGTTCTTTACTCCTGCACTGCACCATGTTATGGTTCCCCTGTATGGAAAACTTCAAAAGCAGAAAAGTGAGTAAGTGAGAAGTCATGGGAGAAAATAACCTCAAAGTGATACAAAACCAAAAAGAAGCAAGCATTCACCATTAATTTTAACCTGCACTGAAAATAATTCAAGTCAGTTTGGAGAAAATTAACTGTCTCTTAAGAAAAATATAGCAAACACAGTAATATTATTTGTTCAGTCTTCTTCCCTTGAGAAGAATGAAATATCAAAATACCTTGTCTGTAAAAGGAAATAATTACCTGGCAGAAGGCAATAAATGACCACGTATTAAAAACATCATCAAGAACAACAGAAAGTCTTGGGGCCTGGTTTTCCTTTACAATAGGACAACGAAGAATAACTAAAATAAAAAAAAAAATGTAAAGCAATGATGTCTCATTCTGGATGAAAGCACAAGCCTCACCAAAAGCATTAAAACAAGGAATGTGCCCTAAAATAGGAAATGGGGCCTCTCTACCCAGTTGACTTTTGTGAATGAGTGCAGAGAGCTCTATAAAGGGATGGCTGCCAGCACGGGGAAGGCAAATGCTGTGGAGGGCATCATCAGGGAAAAATTAGCAAATGAGTCTACTGAAGCTGAGGTAGAAAATAGAAGGGAGGCTGACTAGGAAAGTGCAGATCTTAGACAGTTTGTCAGGCAAAATTGCCTACCTGTTCCCATCTCCGTGGAGATGCACGGGTTATATTTGGTACTCGAGATTTTGTCATTCGCACTCCACTGAGTATTTGCCTGTGAGAACCTGTATTTATATCACAAGGTTAATTAGTCATGCTGGAAAGCAGTGCTGCAGTATGGACAGGAAGGGACAGACATGCCCAAGTCTTTCTTTTTCTGCCGGTATTTTCTAAGCAAACTCTAAAATTCAGCTTCCAATGGCTGCATTCTTTATGAAGAAGAGGTGGAAAACAAAGGGTGATGGGAGAATTTGTAGTATTTAACATTTCCCTGCAATCATGAGAATAGCCAGGAGGACAAACAGCACTGGCAGGCAGAGGCGAGGCTGCCACAGGAGCTGGGTGTGCGGGAGCAGTCCCGGCACGCCACGCTGGGTGCCTCGGGTGGTGAGGAGCTTTACGCAGACAACTGGGTTACGTTCCTCATCCTGGCACAGGCTGAACCACTGTAGATAACAGTACCCATCTGCTTTTTTCAGCTCCTTAGCAGAAATGTCATAGATAAGTGCAAGGCATGAGTATTTAGGAGGAATATTTCCTTATCTTTTAATTAAGAATGTTACAGAAGTGGGTTGTTTTTTTTTTCCTTTTGCAAGATAGGTAGAGTAGTAGATTTCTCCAGTCTAACCTTTTATAGACCAAGCATGTGATATGTGGAAAGAGCCATGAGAGGCATTTAAATTATCTCTTTGGAGACCTTTTCATGCTTATTTTAGTTTCAATAGAATTAGGTCTGTTCCATATGTCCTGATTCACTACAGGATGCTTTTCTTGTCAGAGGAGTGGCTCTGTTTGATCAGGATGGTACTGACCTCATTTGTGAAATCAAGTATCAACTCAGTGTATGGGGAAGTGTCTTCCTAGTGCAGCTTCTAACAAAGTTTTTTTTTAAAGAGCAGCTTAATACAGGTTCTATTCAGTGTAAGTCAAGGGGGAAAAAGAACAAACCTTATGTAATGTCATATCACACAGACATTTAATTTTCCATTCGCCTGATAAAAATTTTAATCAGAAAAAGGTCTCATCTGAAATAAGAGCACTATGGTATTTTTAACAGTCTTGGGCTTCTGTTGACATGAGGTTATAAGATGCTGAAATCATAATAATGACATTGGATAGCTCTTGTTTTTATTTCTGTGAGTGAGAAAAGTTGTATGTTATTATCATCTGCATGTTATTATGCCCTATTCACAGACAGGGGAGCTGAGGGAGAAGTTTTGCTTCATGACAACTGACCAGACATTATCAAGGTATATACACTATGTGAACAACTCAGCCCTCCATTATTTTAACAGCTGGAATATTCCCAAAGCTATGACCTGAATGATAACAAGAAAAAAAAAAAAAGTGAAAGATATATCTGAGGTGTCCTTAATAAAGAGCTGTAAAAATATTGGCTGACTACAGCCTACGACTATATTTAGATATATGTTTCCCTGAAGAATGCAATCACCAGGGTAAAATATTAACAGTTGGTTTATGGTGTTGATGTTTCCCATTTATTTCCTCATTCATGTGCATGTGGAATAGGACAAACCAGCACCTGCGAGAAGAGAGCTGGGGATAGGCTGAGGAGGGGCTTTGTGTCCAGGTAGATTCCTGGGTAGTGGCTCAGCAAGAGGGTATGAGACACCTTCCCTACCCAGGGAAACTTTGGGAGAAGTGAGTTACCCCCTGTGGCCCAAGGTGGTCTTGCTCGGGCAATACAGACACACACAGATTAAACTGAATCTTTTTCACCTGGAAAAATTCCAGCAGCAGTCAACTGGCGCCTTCCTGAGACAGCACTTCTGAGGGACGCGCGGATCCGTGCCCCCGCGCCCAGGCCTGTCGTCAGGGGGACAGCACGTGCACCTCCAGCGCCCGAAAGGAAATCAGCCCCTGGGAAAGACAGGGCGCAACTTCAGCCAGCGTGCGGCCACCAGCAACACGTGCC
Source organism: Melanocharis versteri (assembly GCA_013397845.1). Taxonomy (NCBI): domain Eukaryota; kingdom Metazoa; phylum Chordata; class Aves; order Passeriformes; family Melanocharitidae; genus Melanocharis; species Melanocharis versteri. The sequence continues at coordinate 69,328 of VZTG01010317.1, forward strand.
GGGACGGGCACATTCGAGAGCACAGCAGCGCTGGCAGCGTGGGCCGGGGGCTCCTGCTGTCCCCTGCCAGCGCCAGGCCCCGGCGCGGCCCAGCACACACAGGCCCCGGTGGCACGGCCTCGCAGCAGCTGCCATCCGGAAAAAAGTCCCAGGGAACGGCTTTCCGCCACGGATGGGTCGACTCTGCCTAGCCTGCGGTGATGAACGTGGATGGGAGTTAGCTGGTAGGAAAAAGTGAGCAGCGGCATTTTTTGGATCAGCAGCTGGAAACAGAGAGGCCACGTGGGCTGTTTCTCAGCTTAAGCATCCTACCCAAACTCCGCTTTAAAGCAGGGAAAGTACAAAGCACGCCTAAAATCTGACAAATGGTGCAGAAGACTTGCCAGAAAAAGTACCTGGAGGACATCTTTGGAGAGTCATCCACTCATGCTTTGGGAGGCTGTGAGGGGGCTAGGGTGGATTTCACATGGTGCAGCACTGCGTAGACAGTAAAGATAAAGGGCATTTACATTCTTGTGCAAAGCATCCAGGTTTGGCCATTGTCAGAGACAACGTAATATTCCCTACTACAGATGGATCCATGGCTCACTCTGCTACGGCAACTTCTGTTGCAGTGAATTTCCAGAAATACAGGAGTTGCATTACTACTGGAGCTGTGGCAGCAATAGCCACGGCAATAGCTCCTCAGAGTTGCGTGTCCCAGCTGTTAAAGAGAGGAATTCTTTCTGCCTTGTTTTTCGGTCGCTGTTTATAAATGTAGGAAATGCACATGATTAAAGTGTCTAGATCTGGAAATCATATTTTAATCTCAGGGTGTGTGTCACAGAGAGACAGGCATTAGATTAGTTTCTGAATTAATGCTTGTAACAGTTCTAGAGGCACTTAGACAAATTCATAGTCAAAAGGATAGTATCAACATTTAATTTAAAAGCCTCTTTAAGGAGTTTCATTGCCATATGTTGAAAATCTAATCTTTAAAAGAGACAATATCTAAAAGTTTGGCTTACTTCTCAAATGTGCCAATTGATATTTTCCTTAATTTGACCTATTTATCTTAAAACATTTATAATCTGTTAGGGGGATGTTCATAGCTAAATGTCCAATTTGGTTTGTTTGTTTTTTAAATCTGCCGTTCTGTTGCCAAGGAATTAAACAAACAGATGCCACTCTTTTTTGAGGGGCTCCATTAAATACAATGTCTTACCCACCATCTGCTGGATCTGCAGCAGCAATTAGCAGCTACACACTATTCCCAGAGCAGAGCTGACAGAAATTGATGGTGCTGGGATCCTGGCATTTTCTCCTTCCTGCTCCCCACCCTCTCTCTTTCAAATACCTATAACACAATATTTCTGCATAGAGGACTGTGTCTGCTCAGAAAAGAAAAGAATGAGCTATTCCTTGTTCTTCAAACTGTTGTGGATGAAAGTCCTCCCCAGGCATTACACTTTTTAAACAAAGAGCATATTCAACAATAACAGCTGAGCCAATAGATGTCTGCAAAGGCTGCATGAGTGAAGTTTGTCAGGCATCTTTTGGAACAGGTCTCCTGTGCAACAGTGTGCAGCTGCTCTGAGGAGCCAGGGGCCAGGGCTGCACACAGGCTCTTTTCTTCTGCACCACTGGTTCAATCCCACCTGAGTGGGAAGCCATTGAAAATTCCTACCTCTGTTTGATATGGAAATACCTGGGGTGGCTCAGCCTAGTGAGTAGCCATGAATCATGAGCACTGGGTGTGATTCATGTCCATTGTCTGACAGCCAGGTAACTGGCTTTGTACCAGAAAACCCTCTTGGAGATTGAGTCTTTCATTGCAAGTGGCACTCTTAGTCACAGGATAACATGGAGTGTTTGGATTCCCCTTACCGACTGGGGTGTCAGCCTTTAGCCTACAATCCAGTCCTTTCTTTTAACTGAGCAGATTGATTAGTAGCCAAGTCCAGTTGTGCCAGAGAGAGTTTAAATTGGTCATTAGGAAAATTTTCTACACCAGAATGGTTGTCAAACACTGGAACAGCCTGCCCAGGGAAATGATAGAGTCACCATCCCTGGAAGTATTTAAAAGACCTGTAAATGTGGCACATAGGGACATGGTTTAGTGGTGGACTTGTCTGTGCTGGAATAAGGGTTGGACTTGATGTTAAAGGTCTTTTCCAACCTAAACACTTCTGTGATTCTGTGATTACTTGCCTTGGAACAGAAGAGCTTCCCTGGCCTTTTCTTCAGTGTTTGTGTGATGGCACTGTGGCTTTTCTTGGACTACTGGGCCTGGATGTTAATTATGCTTTCCCTGGGTTCAGGGGGATTCTCAGGGCACCAGAGAATGCACTAGAATGCATTTTAAAAAATCTGTGTATTCGAGGCTCCAGGTTTTTAATTGATGCAGTAAGTCCACATGCAAACAGACTAGCCTGCCTACTCCCTGAGCTTGTGGCACACATTCTCATGACTCTCCAGTGTCAAGGTCTTCCTTAAAAGACAATGAGCTTCATTCAAAAGGTATATTTTTGCGGTATTATTTGAGAGAAATTCTTGATGCTGCAGCAGTGTATAGCTTTATTTTCAACAAGTTATTTGCACTGCTGTAATGGCAGAAGTATTTCTGTGTCTCTGTCTGTCAGGCTCGTAGCCTGTCCTCAGCATAAGTGGTTTCTTCAATGAGGCATGAAGAAAATAGAGGGACATCAGGTTTTAACATTTCAGATGCTCAGCTTTGCCACAGTGTCAGGATAGGCAGGTGTACATTGTTTTGAAAATTAAAATTTCCATCCTTATAATAAATCTGTATAGTAATTATCCTCATTGCCCTGTATGGTGACCATCTGTAAAGGCAATCTGAACTTAGAAAAGGCATCTCATAAATCAGGTGAGGTTTAAAATCTTCCAAGAGTTTGTAAATCTGCCCAGGATTTAGGGATTAATTGAAGAACAGACAGCTTAATACATTAACCTTTCACCTCTGCAGTCCTGGACTCAAAAGCTGACTTAGGTCAAGAAGTAAAAAAATAGATTGGTGATTTAGTCCTAGTCTTATGGGTGCTGGAGTTCAGGACAGTCTGGTTAGCACTGCCTGCAGCGCCCTGTTCTGTCAGCAAGGCATTGCATGTGTCTTGTCTGCTGCTGGCACTCCAATATGAGGTTACTAACTTAAGTGTAAAGTCAGGTGCTAGAGGAGAATGGTTAGTAGGCTATGGTGTCGTAAAAAAGGTCAGGAAGCATCAAGGACAGCCCTAAGTAGTTTGTTTCCTAAAACTGAGCCAGGTCATTGAAGGGATTGCAGGAATGCTGCAACAGGCGACGACAGGAGGGAACATCCCCATCAGCCCCTCTGCAGCCCTGCGTGCACACTCACACTCATTGTCACTCCCCACGCTCCCACCCCAGTGCTGCCTGTGCCCTTCCCACAGGGCTTGCCAAGAGAGCAACTTTACAGGGAGGCAGTAAGAGAAGCTGGGGTCAGCAGGCCTTCCTTAATTTCTTTGTCTCTGTCTGAACGCAATAAAATTCAGCAGCATGCAGCAACATGGACCATCCTTCTCCCAGTTCCCTTTGTCTTCTGGAAGATGGGGACACTGCAGAGGTCCTGGCTGTACCCTCAGCTGTGTGACAACAGGGTGTTCTGTCACTTGGCAGTGACCCTTAGCAGCCCGTCCTTGCTGACTGGGAGCCAAGGTCTGCTTTACAGGGATGGTCCAATGCTGAAGGTGAAAATGTAGCCAGTGCTCATAAAGGTGGTGGAATGGCCAGTGGTGGTTGACCCTTGCCCATGGCCCTGGCTTGTCAGCAGTTGATTTCCTGTGGCTTAGCACTGACAATTGGTGGCAGAACACAGTGTGATCTGCACCTGTGTCAAGTCTGGGGAGAGGGATTGAGCAATGCCAGTGTCAGCAGCAGACATCTCTCTGGGGACGTAGCACACTCTGAGTCCCTATTAAATAGCACTGGATTGGGAAGTCACTTGGTGAGACCATCCCTCTTTGTCTGTGTACAAGTATACCCACAGATTTATGTTCCTCACAACCTTCAGACCACCCTTGAGAAATATCCATGCAAAAATAAAAATTGCCCATGACCCCTGTCTTTGACTTTTTGACCTCTCCCTTTCTCCACAAATACCCTGTCTGCTTGGGATTTGCCGGCTGACTGATGAGATTGGGTCTGATCTCCGCTCTGAGAGGACATTTGAAAATAATGTGATTTTCTGGAACTCAGAAACACACACACATAATCTACATTTCCAGCGTGGGGTTGAGTTTTTTGGTCTGCTTGGAACAAATGTCATCCTGGGGATTTTTAACCTTACAAAAATGCATTTGTTACTAATGCAGGTCAGAGGTGAGATAAAAAACACACTGTGAAATCCAGTGATAGAAACTTTAATCATTTATTTTCTTGCCTGAGATCTTTTCACTTGTTCCAGCTGGTTCAAAAGCACTTGCAACATATCAACAAGGCTTACATGACTGAAAACAAACCTTTGGCAGCAGCAGAACCAGACTGACAGAAACAGGACAATAGTTTTTCATGCCACAAAAAATGTTACTAAGAAGCATATAGTTTCATGTGTGTTTCCACTTTGCCCCTCCTGACTGAATTATGAAATATTATTTACTAAAAAACATTATAGTTCACTTTTTAAGAGAATTAGTATGATTAAAGGGTTGGTTGAGAAGTGATGATTGAATTTCCAACTATTAAAATGCACATCAGTGTGCAGGGAAAATAAAAAGGCACTGAAATTCTTTTCAAACCCAAGCACCAGGTGCGTTAATTACATTTCATTGCATGTTGGTTTATTACTGCGGTCACTTGTGCCTTATGATCTGCATTAACACCTGCGTTCTATGGATATCTCGGTATTTCACTAAACAAGATGAATATTGGCCAGATGGTGACTCCAGTAGGAAGCATTTCACATAGATTTTCCTGCTCTGCACAGTTGTCTGTAAAGGAATCCTGAATGTCATGCTACACCAAAGCAGACCCAAACGACACAGAGATCGTTTTGAGATCAACTGCCTTGACAGCATATTCAGAAAGGATCAGATGACTGACAAATCAAGGCCTTGTAACACGGATCTTGCTAATAAATCTCTTGTGTGTAGCACAACGGCATCATTTGTACCAGCATTTCACCCCATGGGGTGACCCTGCCCTGTGTAGAAACATAATTCCAGAGAAAACTGGGTCAGCTCGGGTCTGAAACACTTAGCACAGATGACTCAGTGATTTTTTTTGGCATTCTGTTTTTTCTTCAGGTTGCACATACGACCTTTCTTCCATAGTACAGGTTAGTTAATGTACAACAGGCATCCAGCCCCCGGGAGGTGCCACAATGAGGAGTCAGGACAAGAACCCCACCACGCCTGGCACCTTGGCTTTTGACCAAGGTGGGGAGCACTTCAGGAGAGGTGGGAGGGACACAGACCTCACTGTGCCTCTTACTGGCGCTGTCTGGCTCTTACTCAGCACATCAGAAGTTAGTTTCTGACCCGCACCAGAAATAAACAACGGATCTCAAATTTCATGCTGGCATGGTATTACACTATTAAAAACTTGGAGAAACCTTCCAAACTTACAATAAACACCTACTTCAAACTCACCTCACCTAGAACACACAGCACCATTCCAGGGTACTATCCAGTGCTGTCTGTGAGCTTTGTTGTTGCTCCAGGACGTGTAGAAGGTTTTGTCTGAGCAAGATTTTTTACTGGGGACGTCCATGTTCACAGCTTCTTTTTGTTGTCCTTTGCTTGCAGATGTCAGTCGAGGACTATGTGACTGTAGCAACTGAAGTGTCAATACAAATTGTCACACAACCAGAAGCATTGTGTTTTCATGGTCTCCGTGGTCTTGCAGTGCAATTTTCTCCCCTCTGGGTATGCTGGGAGGAGCTCGGGGGGTGCAGCCAGTTCTTGCCAGCTCCTCCTCTGCCCACTCTGCCAGGATCAAGCTGTGCTGCCAGCCAGTGCCAGAAGCCTTTCTTCTTCTGGGGGCTGGCAGACACCTCTTGCTACCTTACAGCAGGTGAAGGTGGGATACTCTGAGTGTGCTCCTTGCAGAGTGTGGTCCCTGGGTTGTTTCTGCTGTACCTCTGAGAGAGGCTGAGCAGACATGAAGGGGCTAAGGGGAGAAAATGCAGCAGAATAGCTGGCAGACTGGGGCACAGAGAGGGCACATAGTCTTGGGAATGGGGACTTGCCCTGAGAGCAGAGTATAGCAATACCCAAAGCTGGCTGTCTGAGCACTGTCCTTGATGAAGAGGATAGAGGGACAAAAAAGCCCCCCAGAATGAACACAGTCACCAAGTCAACACTCTGATGCGTACAAAGGAAGGCAGGAAGTGGAGCACAGGGCTGGCCAGCCACTGAGCTCGGCACTGTGCTCAGCACAGGTGCAGAGCACCCACCAACCCAGACGGGAGCTGAGCCCAAGCAGCCCCACACCAGCTGCAGGTGGCCAGCTCCTCACCCTGCTGGTGTGCAGGCATGACCCGAGAGCTGGCAGATGCTGTCCCCTCTGACAGGTGAGTTCCTTGGGTTGGTGACCCTGATATTCCTCACAGAGGCACACAGCACCAGATCCAATCTACAAAAAAAAGAAGCCAAAAAAGCACAAATTAACACTCCCACCTTTCCCCCGGGCATGCTTCCCCCAAGATTCTGTTTAAAGAAGACCAATATCTCACTCTCAAGAAGTGTAGGCAAATCCTATTACAAGTTGAGATTAACCATCAGTCAGATAACTCACCAGTGCAGAGATCAAATATAAAAGATGTATGTTCTGTGTCATCTGTTTAGCAACCTTAAATTAGCTCACACAGGCGGATGGTGCTGGCCAAATGGCAGAACATGTGCTGCAAATGGAAATCAGAGTCAAAGCAGAATCCTGTGGGATACCCCCAGCAATTTTTAAGCAGCTATCTTATTACCTAAGCAATTTTCAGGGACGAGCAGAATTCAGACACAGCCGACAACGCTCTCTGGTCCAACCTTGGTGAAACTATTTCATTATTATTTCAGTAGTGCCTGGAGAGCTCTAGCTGCTGCTCCAGTTTCTCTGCAAAACCCCTTCCAACAACCCACAATAAAAGACATCCCTGTGAGGACAAGCTTACAGTTTAATTTAAGACAAGGAACAGCAAGTGGAAGTAACAAATAACCAGAGAGACTAGAAGGGAGAGGGTTGATGGAAATGGTGGAAAGCACTTGTCCCTGGAGTCCCTGTATGTGTACACACACATACTAGATACACATTAATGTATGCACAGATATTTCAGAAGCCCCTTAACCTGAATATAAGGCATCCAGAAATAATTTATAAAATAAATCCACACATCGGGTGGAGTGCTGGAGGATGGGAGAGACCTGCCTTGCTCTTTGCTGAGGATGCAATGTACACGGGTGGGTTTGACTGGGCTTTTTTCATACCACGGGCAGCTTTGGAGTCCATAGGCAGCAGTCACATACCTGACTGGACTCAATGATCTTAAAGGTCTTGTCCAACCTAGACAATTCTATGATTATATGATTAAAATCTCTCTTGTTTCTCAGTGTACATAGTACATACATTTGACCTCACAGCCTTGGCCTAGGAAGCAGGAGAAATAAGAGGACTGTGCAAAGTGGCCTTGATGTAAAGTATAGGGGGATTGTCTTGCAGCCATGTGCTCTTTGCAGCCTGGGACATGGCTGCAGTCAAGCTGGAAAGCAAATAAATTCAGCAAAATTCACCTCAAAGGGATCTGTTTGTTTGTGTATTATTTAAATATTTCACGTTTCTTTTAAGTCTTGCTGAACAACTACTGCATGGCCTTACTTCCTGTAGAGCCCCCAGCTACTTCCCAGCTCCAGCAAACCCTTACCATGCATATGGGTGAGGAGGTTCAGCCTGGCAAACCCACAGGGAAATCAGCATGTCTTGAACTTCTCCTGGGGGGTGTGGGTTTAGGCCAGTTTTCCATTTTTCCTAGGGGAAACTAGGTGTGCTTAGTCCATCTTTCATCTTCCTACCACCTGGCATCACATTACAGTAAGAAACAGATTGTTGAGGCACACATAATGCAAGAAGGATTCTCTAAAAGTGAAAAACAATTTGCAGAGATACTGATGACAGCAGGATGCTTTGGATATTTCCAGGTTTCTGTTTGCTCAGGGCTCAGGGATTATCAGAGGAGGCACAGTAATGCCATTGAAGTGCAAACAGTTGTGAACATGACTGTTGTAATCAAAACCCAATGCTTGTTTGGAATTGGCATGTTAAGAAGAAAAAAAAATAGGTTTGAAGAGGTCACTTCCAGAAAGATTAATAAAAATTCCTCTGTGTCAACAGCAGCATGTGCACTGCTCTCAGATGAGGAGATTCCTCCTTTTCCCCCAGCCCCCAGGAGCACAATGTGCAGGAGTATCTCCTGAAACCCTGACAATGTGCAATAAAAATTCACTTTGGAAAAAGAGCGTCTCTGGTGATGTCTACAGGCTTTTGACTTTGCTCTTTCCTTCAAACACCACTTGTGATGCTGAGCGCACATTCTCTTGGCCTATTTGTTCCTGGCAAACAAAGAGCAAATTCCCCTGGGTACAGCAATCCATTTTTAACACTCTGTAATTATTTAGAAAAATGTTTTAATAGGAGAAATGGAAAACTGGGGCATTTCAGGTTCAGGAGAAAGTTCTTGGAGCATTATGTGAAACAGGGACCTGGAGTCTCTTTATTTATGGCGCTACCTCCAAAAAAAGTCCACCTTTTCAGCTGTGGCATTTGAATCTATTTGCAATTCATTGAACAGCCCTGTCTGGCTCTCATCACAAAGTGCAGAAGGCACAAAACACCTGAGGGTCCGCTCCAAAATGGTGAGGGAAGGGAGAACATGAGGACTTTGCTCCATAAGCATTGCTGGCAGGGCAGGTGTGGAAAACTGTCCCTTTCTGAGCTATTGTCTCATTCTGTCCTCCCAAAATCTATGGGACTTTGTATGTTAATGTACCCTTTTTGGGAGCACTCTGATAGAAGACATTGCAGCAAAAAATGTCAGAGTCCTTAGCAGGAGACTTGAGTGCTGTGAGTTATATGGCCCAAAGGCACACAGGCTTTACACAGGCAAGGAGCTGTGTCTCCTACCATCCTCTGGCCAGCTGAGAATGTCAGAGATGAAGTCTAGAAGCTAAATGTCAATTCAATTTTCCTACAAGGGCATATTTTTCTTTAAAGAAAGCATGGGCAGAAAACCATTGGGATCAAGCCTATGCACCGGTTGCAGGGCAGCCTGTGCATTCTGCTTGCCAGCTTCAAAACGGGTCACCCCCTCTTCTTTTTCTTCCTCCAGTATTGGTGTTGATAGCGCCTGTGACACTGCTTTGTGCCTGTCTGTAGGGCTGAGCCACAGAGACTGGGAAGGTGACCAGTAGGTGTGGGGCGTGGGGGGGCATTGTGCTGCAGAGGGAGGTGTGGGAAGGATGTAAATACAAGCAATGTAAAACAAAAAAAAAATAGAAATGAAAGTGTTACAGCTCTGTTGTCCTCAAAAGACCCATTTTCTTTCAGGGAGACTGTAAAAGAGAAATAAAGGGGGAAAAGCCCCAAACTCAGTATATGCACTGCCATCTCCTGGTGGACAGAGAGCCCCGTCCTGCCCTGCCCTGCTGGCTACCCTGGTGTTATGTTACAGCGTCTTCAGTCGCTGCGGGACAATGGCAGTGTCAGGAAAAGGCCCTAGATGTATTTTGCTAGTGTGCTGCATGCTAAAAGCAGAAGAGCATCAGGCCAGATGGGGTTTGCTGAAACCAAGGACAAAGTCCCCCATCCTGTGGTGGGAGCTGGGTCCATCCCGATGTTGGTCATCAACATTTATACCTCTCTCGCAGCTCCTCTATGGCAGGAATGATGTATCAGGTAGAATTACTGACGTTTCAGTAAGCATTTCAGCCTTCAAATATAATTTGTTATTTAGAAAAATCCTCAAGTGCAATCAAAGACACAGAAAATGTTAAAACAGAAAACTGAATGGACCAAGATGGATAAACTGTGGTACCAGCAGATCGACATGCTACCATTGCCAGCAAAACAGCCAAAATTCTGTGGGTTCATGCTAACCAAAAGGAACCATTCTTTTTAACATTACTTTTCATGCAAGGGTAATCAGGTTTTATGTATATACAGAAAGCAGGAAATGCATTATAGGGCTGCAGGGCACACGACTAGGAGGAGAAAACCCTGATTGTTCCAGCTCCCCACTGCAGGGACAGCATCTCCCCCCACCTTTGCTCATGTTTCCCAGCCAACACTCCAGAAAAGCAGCTGAGATCAAAGCCATGGAGCGAAGATTCGACTTTGCCTCCAAGAAAGGGATTAAAGTATTTGAAAATAAAGTTCAGCTAAGATACCTGTGATTTGACACAGTTTTTGGAGGGGGAGCTTCAGTCCCTTTCCTTGCCCTGAAGATGCAGGTTTCAGGCAGCATTCCCTACCTGGCTCCTAAAAACATCACTCAGCAGTTTTAAGTATGTCACCACCAGGATCAGTCTCTCTTTTTAAAAGTGGACCTTTGAAAAGACACCTGTCCAGTGACACAGCATGGTGAAGTGGGCCTGTGACCTGTGGAGCCATTTTAAAGCTTCCATGTTTGCGTGCATCTGATGGAGCCGGTATTTCATACACCTGTCAGGAGCTGAAACCTAACACACAGTGGCACTTGGAGAGGAAATATTGTGACAGCTTTTATTTCTGAAATACACTGACGAGAGGCAGAGTCAGGCAACTGGGTGCAGAAGCAAAAGGGCAGGGGAAAAAGCAGGCTTGCACTGAGGAAAAGCTCTTGTAGCACTTTTCCAGAATTGCCTTTTCTCCCTCTTGCTGTTTTCAGTGTTTTGATTCTGCCTACTTCAGCCCCTGGATAAAAATATAGAGAACCTTTTAAAAGAGAAGATAAATCCTTTCTTTAGTGAGATGTAGGTTACTGATATCTGCCTGGTTATAAAACCAAACTAAGATCTCCAGCTCAGGAAAATTCCAGTGCATAGAAAAGCAAATTTCTTTTGGTTTGCTGCCATAGATTGGGTGCATCTCCATTCCTGGACAGGACAGTAGCATTCCTCAGGATCCTCGATATTTCAGCCTCTCCTTTTTGCATCAGCACTGGCACCTCATCAGACCAACCATGAAGAGGTTTGTACAGGCAAGTGTCTCACACTGAGCCCTTTCACTGAGCTGTGCTGGAGAAGGGATCATGCTCACTTCCAGCTGTGCATACACACACAAATAACCTTACTCCTGATGCTCAGCCTGTAATGACTCTTCCCTCCACACACTCTCTTGAGACAGCTGAACACCACTCGTGCACCAGCCTGGCTTCCCCAGAGAGCTGCTCCAAGAGCCCTGCTAGTGAGCAGGCTACTTGGGAAATCTGGTTTTGACTGCACTGGTTTCCCTGGAGAGCAGACGCAATTTGGTGTGTTGTTTCAATTCTAGAACTCCTGATCTTGTGTGTCCACCCTGCTGGCTATCACCAGATGATGTTCCCAGCCCAGACCAACGTGGGTTTGCTACCCAGCCACACGCAGCCACCTTCCCTGGCTGTGCCTGCATGAGGCATGTGCACTCCCAGAGACACGGGCTGGTCCCAGCGCCACTGCTGCTGAGGGACCCGTGCCGGCCCTGCACCATGCAGTGCAGCTGAGGAGTGCCTGGGGCTCCCAAAGGTGAGGGATGGTGCCTGGGCTGGAGCCAAGGCCGGCTGCAGGGTAACCCATCATCCTCAGATCTCCCAACAAGAGGATGTGGCTGGGTGACTTTTAGCACTAGAATCATAAGATCATAGATTGTGCTGAGTAGGAAGGGACCCATCAGGACTGAGTCCAACTCTTGGCCCTGCACAGGACACCCCAAGAATCACACCACGAGCTTTTCTAATGCATGTCATTTTGAGAACAAGCTCACACACATGCAGTTTTGCTGGCAGGGCTGAGAATCTGAGGAGTTATACAAAGGAGGAAAGAGAAAAAGAGAAGAGCCTTTCAGCTCTTTAAACCAAAATATGTTGAGAGTCAAGTGATTCCCCCACAGTTCTGGTGTGAATAGTGTTATCCATCCCTTTTGCTTATTTTGCAGAATTACAATTGCTTTTGTAAGCACTGACAGAGATTAAGATACCACAGATCTTAGAAGAACAAATGATGTATTGGTAATTTCTGAGCATTAGAGAGAGAGGTCACATCTGAATGATTAGGTTAATTCCTGAGACCCCTGCTCATATCATACAGCTACCTCAATTAATTTAGCTATAATGGAAGTACATATACTACAAACATAATAACTGTCGTAGTTCATCATGTAATTCATCTTACAGTTATTGGATTACTTGCCCTCCCTCAGAGATCTGGTTTATCCCCAGATAAACCTGCATCTCCAGAGTGGCAGGAGGGCCCTGCGGAGCCACTGCATCCCTTGCAGTGCAGACAGTCTCAGTCGCTCTCCCTGCAATGACCCCCTTGCAGCAGTAAGCCCAGCCCTTGGCCCTGCAGCAATGCTGACCTTCCTTATTGCTTGTTGTCCCATTTTCTCTCTCAAACATGCTCCTATTTTCCCCAGGCAGCTTCTCCTGTTCAGGAAGAAAAGGAGGAAGAGTTCCCCCATCATAATTGCACGTCTGATCCTTTGCCTGCCCCACAAAACCTTGATGCTGCTGCGATGCTTCCTGGGAAGTGCCAGCTGTCCAACCAGCCAGTTACAAGCCAACAGTCTTGCTTTGTATTTTGCAGAGCCCTCATTTTAGTGCTATTCTGTGCTGTACATAGATAACCACTTTTTTACCATAGACTTTTTTATCTACAGATTATGTATAGCCAATACAGTGTGCTGATGAGTGTGCTGTTTGTTGCCTTATCCTTCCCTAGCCCGAGCTGCAGATGGACCAGTTTTGTTTTGGTATAACGGGGGCTTCAGCCATGCCTGCAGCTCTGCATGGTGCCTGTTGAACCAGGCACAAGGCACATGAACTTTCCACTCCAGAGGATTTTACTCTTTATTTTTTTGCAGGGCAGCTACCTCAAAGATAACTCAATCACTGCTCTGAACTCATAGACATTGCTACAATACTGCTGCCGAACAAAGGCAGGCTTTGATTTATGCAGTGGAAACAGAGTGGGTGGAAATGTCTCAGGATTCAACAGCCTGTCAGTTTTAAAGCTTATCCTCAGTCCCCATAAATTATGTTTGAATTAAAAGGCAGCTTGGGGCAGCAAAAAATAAATTGGGGTATTTCACATGTGCATGTGTCCCCGTCCTTGTGCCACACTCTAGCCCAACAGTGCACTCACATCTTTCAGAGGGATGCAGCATTTCCAGGCTTTCATGTGAGAACACATTGTACTCCCATTTTGGGTTTCTGAGACAATATTTTTTGTGCTCCCATTTTGGGTTTGTGAGACAGAAACAGAAACCACTGCAGTTCCTGTTTGTGCAGGATGAATTTGCTTCAAGCCAACAGTTTGTTTAATTTACCAAAGCTTTAGCTGCTACACCTGCAAAGCACATCCTCATATAATTTTCCAACAAGCAGGAAAGAATCCAATAGGGAAATTAGTTTCCTTTTTCTCTCTTTCTTTTTTTGGTGTAGCAAAGCTGCTTTTCAGTAACGATGCCAAAAATTTCTCTGCCCAAACAGTGAGTTTAGTGTGTTTGGCTTTGGGATGTGAATATTTTTACACAGCTTCTAATCTGCTGTTATTTAGTAACAGTTTTTATAGTGTTATTTTCCTGCACTACTTGGAGATTGCAGAGAGTTCACAAAGATTTTTGGCAACTTTTTGAGTGGCCTATTCTTTACTGTGTGCATTTGTGCTTGAAAAACTGAGAACAAATTGGGCTGGAGGATAGAAAGCCTTTAGCACTCTTGGCTATACAGAAAAGCTTGAAAATATGGGCTGATTTCATCTGAAAGATTCAAAAGCTAGAAGGAAATGAAGACTCACATATATTGTATTTAACATTTTATCATTTGGAGTTGGGAATAACTGAAATCATGAATTTTGCATGTTTGGAAGTGCTCTTGTTATAATCATAGCCTAAATCAAATGTAAGTAGCAATAATCAGATCTAGTTTGGGGAGATCATAGAAAAGAAAAAAATAACTTATACTACTTGTAAATGTGCAAATGAAAGCTTTCCAAATGACCACATGAGTGAGAGAGACAAAAGAATGACGCAAAACACTTTTAAATTGGGTCTGCAAACCGTTTGATCATATATTCCAGGCATGTCCTACCAAAGCAGTTACTATAAACCCTCGATACAAAGATGAAATGTACAGCACAGGTCTGCACATCTACTGCTGAAAATCAGACACCTCTTTTGATAAATACCTGCCTTTTTCTGGAGTAACATTCACTTCAAAGGCTAAAGAAAAGAATAATTCAAAATAAAAACAACATCCTTAAATTTTCCACAGCGCTGAGCTGTATTTAGCTCTGCAGAGGTAGGGTGTCTGCAATCATGCCACAGACCTCAGGCTGTTGCTGCAAAACCTGAGCTTTCACCTCTGTGCAACGCTTCTCTAGTTTTGATTTATTTATTTTGAACATAAAATAGCCTGTCTGTTGCAAAAATTAAGGGTATTGGAACACTGATTTCACAATATTAATAAAAAAAATCTTTCAAGAATCTGTAGAGGATGTGTTTGGGGTGTATGTCTTTATACGTTTTAACTGAATGTCTTTTATATGTGCTAAATAATTCCATCACTATTTTAAGCCAAATGCTAAAATAGTTGTATGCTCACAAATGCTACACTTTTCACCATTGTCTCAGACAAATATCATACAATAGTTCCACTCTCGTGGAGCTTCAGAAAACCCCATCAACAGACCAAAACAAAGAAAGGAAGAAACTGATATAAATCTGAACATAATCACAGTTCAGGCCGAGAGCTGTGAGACTCATGTCACCCACTTGGTGATCCTATAGATCTCCCAGCGGTGCAGCGTGGCTCAACCCTAAGAAGAATTGTAGTCCTACTATCCCAAACTGTTTTCTGGATGCTCCAGGCTGTTAGATGACTGCTGTGCCCATCAGGTCTTGTGCTCAGCCCCCCTCACTTCCCTGTTCTCTTCCCAGGGGTGGTAGAACACGGCACCAGCCTTCCCCCAGCAGACCAGCACTGAAGTAGCCACGGGGAGCAGATTGACCCTGCAGGTGAAACTTCTTCCCTCTGTCGCTCATTTGTAAAATAAGGATAGCAGCACTGTGCTCCCACAGGAGACATCCTGAGGAAAAATAGACTAATGGCCATGAAGTGTTTGGGTACTGTGATGGGCACATCAGCACCCAACTCCCCAGCCTGCAGACGGCTGCTTTAATCCTGCACACCAGTGAAAACGAGTCTCTTCTGCATGTTTCCTGTCTCCTTCCTCTGCAGCCCAATCCCAGCTTCCCTCCCCAAGCCTTTGTGTCCCCACTCCTTGTGCCTGCCCATCAGCTAGGTCTGTATGGAAATAACCTCAGCAGCACCTTATTCACTCCATTTATAGTGTGAGGAAAGTGCTGCTTCACAACACTAACATTTTGTTGTTTAAAAAATGGCATTTCAGTTATTGCAAATGGGCAGCAAACTGATAACCATATTGCTTCTTCCATCTTGCTACTTTCATCCCAAAAGGCAGATAACACTCTTGTTCTGCATTTAGAGATTTGATTTTTTTAAATTATGTATCTTAAGGTCAAATTGTTGTCATTTTTTCAGTAATTAGCTATAACAGCAACCTGAAATTCCACTTCCAAAAATAAGTTGATTATTGAATTCTCTATATTATGTTACTAGTTCAAATTTTTGTCAGAAGAATCACAGCAGTGTTCTGGGAGCTTGATATTGCTGAAGGAAAACATGCATTTGATCCCACTCAGGAGAATTTTCAGGTGCTGGCAAGTGATTGAACAGGTACTGGATTCCCATAACTGTAGATCCAAAAATAAATAGTGAAACATTTAAAAATAAATGTGAAACATTAAGACCATTTTTGGAGTGAAACAACAAGCCAAATTACATCTTAGCCTTCAGCACCAGGACAGAGGTGTGCCATGCAGCTTCTATTGAAAATACCATGGAAGATTAATATCTCAGACCTCAAAAAAAAAAAAAAATACAGACATGCTAACAATATGAGAGAAGAATGTATTCCTTTGAGTGCAATGGCTTTGGAAAAAAAAAAAAAAAACAACCAAAAAAACCAAATACCCTGGCTTTCTTCTTACCTTGTTTTTTAAAATAGGCCTTTCTAGATGATGCTGTATGAAATTTCCCAGTTCTACACTTCAAACCTGGCCCTGTGATTCATCAGATAAAACCACAATCAAATCCCTAGGCAGATACCCAAAAGATAAAGGTCTTGTCCTTCTACCCGCATTCAAGGCACTGTGATGTGGCCGGCCAGTGCCTGAGCATCCAAGGGCATGCTCAGAACCATCCTTCAACCACTTCAGCAGTGTTGCTAAGACCAGTTTTTTACCTTTTTTAATTAGTCAAAGCTTGTGCTGTTGTCATATCCATTTCCATACTGAGGAATTAATTTACCAGACTAGTTTGCAATATTAAGGACTATGGATGGATGTACTTTCCTGTTCCTTACTGCATCAGAGGATTCAGTGCCTGGGTTTAGCTCTGCTGCCTTCCCTACATATTAAATCCCTTTTAAGATGTCTCTTTTCCTTCCTCTGCAACTTTGACTTGCTTCCTACTCCCAGCCCAGCAGATGCCTCTTGATCCTGCAGACATTTGTGAGCTCCCTGGTCCTTTTTTTCTCCTTTGCACAGCCCCAGGGGCTGAAGGCTTCCCACCAGAAGGGCACATTAATGTACTTTTCTCACTCTGACCTGAGGCAGTCCCTAAGGCCTGTAAGTGTAGAAGATATTGCCAACAGCAGGAGACTCTGAAATGCCAGTTTGGCTTTGCTTATCTCACTTCTGTCCTGGCATAAAGCAGGGCTCAGATCTGAGCTCTGCTTTTCTTTTGGACTTGTTGGTTTGTTTGTCTGTTTGTTGTTAGCTCTGAATTCTCATTCAGAGGCTGAAACAATTCTTTTCAAACCTCTGTGAAAGAGCTTCTCTGATTTTGGGAACAGCTGGGTTCAAAGGTTCGGAGTGGAAATCCAGATGTAAATCATCTTTTTTATGCTCTCTGATCTTGTGTTATTTACAAACCAGGTCTGCTACTCAGCCTTGAAAGCAGAGGGTAGTGTTGGTGCATTTGGGTAGTTTGGCTGCCAGCTGCAGAAAAGAAAGGACACCATGCCAACTGGCTTACTTGGGTCACTGCTTTTCATGATCTTTAGAGTGGTTAGGACTGAAGTTTCCTCTGCTGTAGAATCAGTCTCATCAAAATGACTTGCTGGAGGCTCTGCACTCTCTCCAGCATGGGCAACACCATGCGCAGGGAGAGCAAAAGGCAACACTGCACTCAGAGTTCAGCTGGCCGAGACATGACCGGGGGACAACTGGTGAGACAAATATTTGGCAGCCAAGATACCTTTTGTAACAGGAGGCCGAAGAGCTCATGCTCTTTGTGCCGTGGAGGGGGCTGTGGGACTGGGAAGCTCTGGGTCTCCTCTTTCACAGTCAGCCATGGCTGTCCCACAGGGTGGGTCTGCAGCCTCACCCTGACACCCTGCATCCTTCTCTGCTTCAGCAAACCCTCATACCTCCTGTGTGGACAGTCTGGTTTTGGAGGGATATTTCCCATATTCAGTCAAGTTTACTAAAAAAGTGGATGTTTTCCAAAATTAGATGAATTGTAGATGAAGATGGTTCATGCTTTTATTTTATATGAAGGATCTCTAAGCTTTAAGTTATACCCCTAATAAAAGATGCTTGCCTCTTTTTTGGTGGAGCTGGCTCTGAGTCGTGGTCCTTCCAAATGCACAAAAGTTATGCCAAAAAACTGTAATGCTAAGCCTGTTTTAGGGCAGATCAGCTCCATCCATTTTCACTGATGTCCTGGAGA
This sequence comes from Melanocharis versteri, assembly GCA_013397845.1. NCBI lineage: Eukaryota > Metazoa > Chordata > Aves > Passeriformes > Melanocharitidae > Melanocharis > Melanocharis versteri. The sequence goes on from VZTG01010317.1 coordinate 87,314, forward strand.
AAACAATTCACTGTTGTCCTGACTTCAGAAAAAGCCCCCCAAACCTTTCTTGGATAGAAACATGTGATTGGAATATTGGGGGGAATATTGAAGCTGACCCACTGGGATATGCTGCTCAACGAGTGCCCTGAAGGGTGTGTCAAACCAAGAAGGGCACATTCTGACCTGACGCAATTCAGTCTTTGCAAGAGTGTCCACCCTGAGCAGGTGAGGTGGGTGAAACATCCATGCCAAAATCCCTACTGACGAAGGAGGAGCTTTTGGAAGAGCTCGGTAACCAAGTAATTATGTTTTAGCATCGCCAGCCTGAGGCTGCTCAAGCTGGCGACGCAGTGAAGAGCGTTGGAGGCGAACTGTGAAAGAACACCGAGAACTGAAGCAATGGGAACGGCGGTCCCAGGGACAAAGGACCATGATGGCGTTTTCACGAGTGCCACCAGAGGGCAATAAGAGGCAGAAAACGAGAAAACCTTGGGCTCTCTCTCGAGCTGGGCAGCTCTCGCCTCCGGGCATGGAAGGTCCTCTGGCTTGTCTTAGAGAAAAAAGTGTTCCCTGTGATTTGCCTTGCTCACCCTGCATGGGAATGCGGGAGGACTTTGCATTTCAACCCTTCGTAAAGATTTCCCTGCGGCTGGGCAGTGCACGGGGCGCGCAGGCACCGCAGAGCGCCTCCAGCCCCGCGCAGCGACCGCGGCCGTGCCCGCAGCTCCCCGGGAAACTCCGCTTCCTCAAGGACGGAGCACAGGCAGCATGTTCCTAAACCCGGCTCGTCCGGGGCTACGCACGAGCTGCAACCACCGCAGCCGGTTTTCTGCTGGTTTTGTTTGTTTCGTCGTTTCTTTTGTTTTCTAACGGGGTTGGGCTTAGCTCATTCGCAGGAGAAGTTGGTTGGATGGCTGTTGCGCGGACTGCGGCTGCAGAGGGAACCAGACTCAACCTCTGCACACAGGGCAGATGTGTCTGTGGACCTGTGGAGCTGTGAGGATTTTCCACGTCAGGAAGGAGGCTATCACCTCCTCACATCCCTGCATCCCCCACATCTTCACATCTCCGCACTCCCCTGCCCTGAGCGCAGCAGCCCAGATCTTCCCTTCCCTGACACAACACATCTGCTCCAGAGGGTCTTTCTTGCTCAGCAGCAGGCACTCCCCTCAACGAGTGACTTGGGAGCAGTGATTCGATCATTTCTCACCATGGAATCCAACTGTGACAACAGAAAATGTTGCTTTTTCATCACCCTTTTTTTCTCTTTTCCTAAAAGTTTAAAAGCAGCAAATAAACTAAGAGATGGATTTTTCTGGAGTACAGCTAAAGAGACTATTCTATTTCCTATGCCTTTTCTTTGAGGAGGAGGGAGAGGAACAAATAACTTGCTCTTTAAATAAAATAATTTAGAAGCAGCAGATGTGAATTTGTGAACTCATACTGAGATTTTGCTTTGAATCGTGGGGAGAGAGACTGGGATCTGGAGCCTCCCCCCTCACTGGGGAGTGTCCTCACCCTCTCAATGATAAAATAATCTTCTCGTTACCTAGTCTGTAAAGCTGAAATTATGTCAGCAAGACTCAGAGGATCCACCCAAGTATATTCTCACAGCTGAACATCAGGATATTTTCCTGGAGGGAGGGATGGATTCAGATATTTTGAAGCAGAGGAACAAGTTGTCTCCCACGCTTCATGACAGTCGCATTTTTTTTGTTTCATTGCCTTTTACTATCAGTATTCAAAAAATTAATATTTCTCTTGAACTCAAAGCACCTCTTCCATTCTCCTCCATTTTTAATTTGGCTTTTGCTTTAAAAAAAAAAAAGAGAAAAGCAAATGAAGTATTTGAAAGCAGCTTAGCCAAATTTTTCTCCCAATTGGCAGCTAAATCAAAACAATCCCTGGGCTGGAAAACCATTATCTAGACTTTTTAACCCCATGCTGAAAGGTGTCAAATAAGGATGTTTGGAAATAGCAGATTCCTTGTTTGTGGGTAAAAAACATACACAGAAAAATTCTAGCACAGAGATGGAAAGGGTAGTTTAGCTTATGTAGAAAATAGAGGGAAGTGGTCAGAAAGAGAGTTACCTCTTTGTGTATGTGCTGGTATACAAGCGGAAAGGCCAAGCCACACTCCCTTTCTATGGAATATGTGTAGAGTCCCTTGGTGCTCTGAGGCCTTGTGTTATGTTGGAGGGGGGAAAAAATACTAATTTTAACCAAGAAGTTAAGAGAAAAAATTTACTTCTTACTTTCAAGTGCCGTTCAAACCCATTTGATACCTCAACCTATCTAAAAGTTACTGTTTCTCCTTGCACTGAACACTGGCACCAGGAGGGGACGTGGGGATGGGAGTAGCCTGTCCCTCAGCGTGGTGGCCTCTGGCTTTGGTGCCACATGCTGAGGTGCCGGCTCTGGATGGCAGAGCAAGTCCAGGCAAGTGCATGCCTGTGCACAGTGGGATGCCCTCCTCTCTCCCTCCCTCCCAGCTCACTGTCCCTGATGCCACTGGGATTCTCCCTGCTGGCTTCACCAGCAGCTGGACATGGGCAGGGTACCATCCTGTCCAGGTGGGGGCTGCTGTTTAAAATACCTGCTAAAAATAGCAAAAATACCCTGTAGAAGTCGTTCCAGTTTTCAGGTGTTCCATTCTCACTCAAAGGACAGGCTTTTAGTGGCAGAGAGGGTATCAAAGAATGATCATTAAAGCCATGGCCGTTCTCTCTGCATTCAGGGCCATTTGGAAGCTGAAGTAATTGTGTCTCTCAAAAATGAGCCTGTTATGTGTGAGTACACTCAGGTACTTCTGTGCTAGCAGAGCAACCCTTAATGAGCCCTTTTAAATGCCACAAAGAGGCACAAAGACACATTACTGCAAAAAGAGATCAAGTCCATGATTTCTTAGCCATTCCTAATGATGTAATTCTTTTGCTTTGCAGCACTAATACTCCTGGGTTGTTTGGCTGGAGTCACTTAGGAAACTTCAAGAAACTTTGGAAAACAGCACTGCGGAAATTAGAGGTTTCTCTCATATCTGTGAGGATAATATATTCACAGCAAAAGTAGTTGCTGTTGAGTTAAAATGATGTCCAGAAATATAAGGGGTGGAGAATATGGACATTTTGGAACAAAAAAAAAGAAAGATATTTGGAAACTTTTAAAATAAAAACCCTATAGAAAACAGGTCACCGGGGACACAGAAAGGATATCCTCATTTTTCATCATTAGAAAGAAACAAGACTGTAATTAAAAACACATTCCAGAATACTGATCTGTTTATTCACTATAGATGGTCTGAATTAGCAATGGGTTAGGAAATATAGACACACTAGGATAAAAAAATAAGGGAACAGAAGACTGGATTTTTCCTTTTAGACTTCCGTATCCAAACCCGGACAAGTTTTTTAATCTAATGCTGCATGTTCTGCTCTTTGCTGGAGTGAGGTAGTTAAACAGCCCCCAGCCTTAGATGGGAACAGGGCATGGCTGTAATGGTCTTTGCAGCTTTCTGGGCTTGTTACCACTCCAACTTCTGCTGTGTTCCATGATTTTCCAAATTCCTTGCTGCTCTTCATAGTATATTTGTACCTTCGTTTCCAAGTGGTGAAGGCTGAGCTGGGGGGCTGGGTAAGGACAGAGCGGGGAGGACCCAGCCTCTGGCAGTGTCCCATCCCCGGGCAGTGAAGCTGCAGAGGCCCTTGTTCCTGGCAGCAGCAAGGGAAGCATTAGCACTTCTCTTCTCCCCTTCCTGCTCCTTTTTCCATGAAGCCTTTTGACCACACCTAGGGACCGTTGTTGTTCCCTTGGCCTGGCTGAAACCACATCACGCCACCAGCCAGTTTTGGGCTGCTCCCCACTGCTGCTTCAGCAGTTTCTTTCCATCTGCACCACCCTTTGCTTTACCCCAGCATCAAGCTTTGCTGTGAGAGCTGTGGGGTAGGAAGGAGCAGAGTTCCCAAGACCTTTCTCCCAGTTTGGTGCTCCAGTAGCCAGGCTGGGCAGCCTCCACCTCTCTCACAGAGAGGGATGCTGAGACACAGAACCATGGGAGGCAGCTGTAAGATTGAAGTATCTTCTGCTGGAGGCACTCCAATAAAAACCTAGAATGAAGACTAGTAGATTCTAGTCTCTGTTTCTTTAATTCAATGAAATATATCCTGCAAACCTAAATCAAACCCCACTACCTGGGAAAGTTTGTGCACTCCCTGTCTCAGCAAGTGCTTGCACTGTCACTGCCTCCAGCCACATTCCTGAAAACTGGACCTGAACAGGACTGAAAAATGAACTGCAGTATCTTATACAACCCAGCACAGGCCTCTATCATTTGCTCTGGGCTGGGCAGCCTGCAGAGAAGAGGGTGGTGATGCCAGGGGGTGGCAACATATTCAGCCACCCAGGTCTAACGTGCTGCCTGACATCAGTGGGCACCTCCCTACAGCATCCCCCCATCCCTGCTCTGTCACAGCCCGTTTCACCACCTTTGATGCACTCTGAGTCCTCCAGTGACTCTTTCAGCTTGTTAATTAGGCAGATGAATGATGTAACTTCATGCTGGGAGTGCCAGGTTAATGGGCTGGATCTGCCCAGTGAGGTGTCCAGCAAGTGGGAGGACCAGCAGCAGGAGCACGCAGCTGACCAGGACAAAGTGCTGAGGGGCAGACACCCTGTTTTGGCAGCAGGCAACTGCCAGATAAGGTCAGTCTGTCTTTTGGATTGCACCCAGTGGTAGCTGGTTCCCCAATGCCTGTGTGTTTGAAAACCATATGGGTGGGGGCCATCATGACCTGGTCCCCAGTCTTCTGTTAGTAACAATACTCAGTTTCATGAAGGTAGCAGTAAGTCTCCACCATGGCAGCATCCCTTGAGGATTTAGGATGAGCATTAAAACCTTCAGCTGTGCCTGTTGAAGTTGCTAGCTTAAATTTCTGGTCTTTCTGGTACATCTCTGAATGCATGACAGACAGATTTTTCTGCTAACCAAAAAAAAATGTTCCAGCTTTCTAAGATAAATTGCTCATTCTGGTCACTGCTGTTATGCTTCCTCAGCAGGTTTAAGTAGTCAAGCTAATTGTGACAGCTGTGATTTGTTTGTTCTGAATCAGAAGTTTCATTAGGGAAAGTTACCAGCTATATTTTGTTACCATTAGTGTCATGGAACTTGTGTTGGTCAGGAAATGCGTAGAGCCAGCAGTCTACTCACTTGGAAAGGTATCCGTAGACAATAAAGTTTTATGAACAGAAGTTTAATGGCATGGATCTTTCCAGGCTTTCCAAAAAGACTGAGCATAAATTATTTTTAATGCTGAATCCTTTTAGTTAAGTATCTGCTGGTAGCACAGGCTGCATCCTGCTACATGGCTCTACAATGGGGCCATCTGTAATTAATGAACCTTCAACCTTTCTGCATTAGTTTTGCCTAAGTTTTGGGGGAAGGTGTCAATTAAAAATTAAAAGAATCCTGTTTCCATTAAATTAAAGAGCATTTAAAAAAAGAAATGCCACCCTCTGATAGCAGTTTAGCAGCCGGAAGGATAGTCTATCAGCCAGCCAGAGAAGGAACAGCAGAAATGAATATACATGCATAGCCATATGTACTGCTCGGTTTGCTTGAGCAATTGCTATTTTATCCTGGAGTAACCCTTGAATTATTTGCAGGAGGGTGTCAGATAATGCTTTCTTCAAACCCAAGCCAGCTGTGTGTGCAGTCAGGAAGAACCATATGGGGCCTCGTGTGCAAGGCTGATATTTGCTGGGTTCTGAAGACAGTTCTAAAGCCTGTCTCATAGCATGAGCCCCGAGCTGTGCTTGGCAGCTGCCCTTTCTGCCTGGGAGATTCATGGATCAAGGGACACATTGGATGGGTTGAGAAGCAGGATGTTTTCTGAATTATGTAGAAAAGCTGTCCCTCTTCAGGTAAGAAACTTTTTCAGTTTTGCCATTCATACAAAACACCCTCAGCTGATAAAGTAAATGTGTATTTTTTTAAGGCTTTTGTCTTCCTGATTACACGTTTCATTAATTCAGTACAATTCCTGTCTTTCTTGGGGGAATGCACCCTTTTCTTGGCCTATTTTTTTTTTTTCTGTAGTGACTAACTGCTAGAACTTAATCATGAGTTTTGAGACTGGGTAACTGTGCTGAGACTCATCTAAATGCTGTATCTCTGTCTGGACAGGTCTGCTAACATTTCAGCATAAATTGTTTTGCATGTACACTCAAAAATTCACTTTTTTGGTGTTTGAATTTCTTTTACAGTGAGTTTTTTCACATATGCTCAAGGCCAATAGAGTTTGAAACACTTTCATAAACCCCATTTTTAAGAGGTTTGTGATGTTCTCTGCACTTCCTTTAATTTTGAAGGACTCTTTCCTTGCAAAATATGATTAGGATAGATGCATCCCTTCACATGCATGGACTTGGTGCCTTTTTTAAACAGCATTTGTCCAGGGGAGTTTTATATGCAGGTTAAGAGCTACCCTGAGCGTGAGAGAGTTCAAGCCCATACCTCTTGCTGCTCAGGAGGGTGCCTGACCATCAGGCTACGCCCACAGGACATTCTCTACCCACCTGTGTCACGCTGCGGTGGAGAAGTTGTGGATCCAAGGGTCACTGAGTGAATGGAAGCTTTGCTTGCTCTTTAGCCCTGTGCTTGGTGTCCTTGTTTGGAAAGGGCATATCTTCATTCCCACTTGTGCTGCTGGGGCTGCTTTGATACCCACTCCTAGTACTAGCAATGTTAGTGTTAAAATAAACATAGCACTGACCCCTGCATTTGTTAAGGAGTTTGGAGCTGGAAATGTGGCAAATCTGAACAGGTACATGGCACAGCAGAGTGGGCATACTCTGGAGAACCATGCCTGACAGCTGTGATTAAATTCCTAACTCTGTATCAGCTTGTTTATCTCTTATGTTTTTTCCCCTATTCATATTCCCATGAAAAAGTGAAAGGTTAGAGGGGATTAGACAAGGAAAATATGGAGTTTGGTTTTAGCTGTGTTAAATTAAAGGAATTGGCAAGGTAGTTAGAAAGAAACTGTAGAGACCAACAGTAGAAGTTAGATCATTGTGAGAAATAGGAATATTAACTGCTTTCTACAGGGGTGATAGGATCACATAAGATTGTTATTTTCCCCAAAAAGATTTATCAAAATATTGTAATATCATCATAATTTGTCAGCAATTTTGAAGCCCAGGCACCTCAGGCAACTTTTCAAATTTTGCATAATCTTCAATGTCTGTGGGAAATACAATGAAATACACCCTGTTCTTAATTGATTCCTTTTGCACCACATTTTTCACCCAGACTTGGCTGTTGGCCTTTCTTTGCTAAGTGAGGGTTTCAACAAGTGAAGAAGATGGATGGCCAAACCAATCAACTCCAGAATATGAAAAGGTCAAAGCCCTCAGCGAGCACACTGCGGACTGCTTCCAGATAACCCAAGCATAATGAATCAGAAAACTTTCTCTTAGAACAAACAAAATAAGGAAACTAGAAGTAGTTCAAGACGGTAATGTTTTCTTTATGACTTGAGGACCACCATGCGTAGCACTGTGGGGTAAAAAACAGGGTAAAACTCCTTTCCTGATCTATCCTGTTTAAAAAAAGAGAACAAAACTAAATAGTTTGCATTAGCAATGATGAATAGATTTGTGTCAACATTTAAAGTAAATTAAGACTGATGTCTACAGAGAAATGTTGTTAATTTCTGCGTATGGTTACAGCTTTCTACTTCGTTAAGGGTTTTAAACGAGAGGCTTGTAGAAGCATGACCTCTGTACGTACCCTTAAGTCCTGGGCAATGGACACAGCCAAGCAAAAGGAGCACAGGAGTGCTGCCATGGTCTCTCTTTGTGGTCTCCAACGCCAACAGGTCTACATTGCAATAACTGAATGAAAGCCTTAGATTTAACATTTCAGTGGGTAGTGCCAGGGGATTCCTGCCCGCAGCATGCCAGTAGCAGCAGGGCTGTGGGAACTCCACTGGTGTCAGCAGAGCGTGGATGAGAGCCCCTGTAATGGCAGAGGCGCCCGACCACTGGCACCCCAGAGCCAGCAGAACCTGCCTTGTCACCTGGACAAACACAGTGCACCTAGGAAGGGAAAACTGCTCAGAATCATCAGAGGAAGTATTTGGTTGCCAAATCCCCCCAGATCAGTATGTGTGCTAATTTTTAATGGGTTTCTATTACTTTCAGGCTTATCTTTAGTTGCTGCTCCACTGCACTTGGCAGGAGAGAAATAAATACAAACCATTATTGCTGCACTATCTTGAATACCAAGCATGTTTTCATCCCATCTAGCTAACATGAGTAGAAGATAAACTGGCAGCTTATTCCCTCTTTATTTACCAAAATAAAGGAGAGTGATAAGTGGAGACCTCATGCAGAGGAAGCTGTGGTGGCTCTGGAGGGTACATCTGTACAACCGCATATGAGATAAAGACAATAATACTGCTCTGAAAGGGACATGAATGACAGATGTGTATTTTATTTCTATTTCCATCATTAACAGTTTGTGGGGATTCAGGAGAAATAAAACCCTGAGTATTTAATGAAACATCTCTAATCTTGTGAAGGAGCGTCACCTCAGCCCATGTGAGATCCTAACTCCCACTCCAGTAATGTGGAGGTAGACCTTGTCGTAACTTTGAGGACGGACCTTTGCCCAGTGATATTACCCTGGGACTTCCTGAGAAAAACAGATGTCCAGCTTTGGGAGAAGAAATACTTTGATCTGCATTTGATACAAAGGCCACTCTCTCTGCTTTGAGAAAACAGACTAACAGACAGAAAATTAACTAGAAGATTTATACGAAGCATTGTTTTTTGCAGGTATAGTCAGCTTACAATAACCCCCACTCATTTCAGGAGCCTTATAAATCTCACTGTCTTTCAGTGATGGACTGAGATGTCAAAACACCTTTGCAAGTCTGGGCTGTGGTATTTAAGACTCCTGCTGGAAAAGTGTGGTTGAAGGCAAAGGGGAGGGGAGGCGGGGTGGAAAAAGCCTCATCATGTGGAGGTGTAGGCATGTGAAGTGAAACTCCAACTACAATTTTAATTGCAAATGTGTAGTGGAGGCAATGGAGCTGTAATGCTCTGCCCCATTAAGACTCCAAGCCCTAACACTGGGGTGATCTGACTCACTGGAGGGTGAGAAATTTAATGTGCTGTACTGCTTGCCACAAACAACATTTGATTTCAAAACAGTAAGTATACCAGAGTTGTTCCAAGCTGTTCCAAGCAGATAAGATTTAAACCCAGCATGCTAGTTTTACATTGGTGACTAATGATTGAATGGAGGTGCAGAGCAGAGGTATCTTTAGGTAGGTAATCTCACTGGGTAAATGAGATTTGGACTGTGTTTTCTAGCAAATTTAGACTTAGAATAAATTATATTCTTTTGAAAAATTACAGGCCCTGTTGGAATTGCACTTTGCATCTCACATAGGTAAAAAATGCATGTGTAGTTAATCCATTAGTATAAAGCTGCCTCCCTGAGGTGTGCAGCCCCGGCGCCTGCAGTCATCTGGACATGAGCTGTTCCCATGGATCCATCCCCATCCTTCAGCCATTCACTGGATAGGCATCTCCAGAATGATGCACCAACTGGGAATCATTGATTGGTCTGGCCTGGAAGGGACTTTAAAGGTCATCTAATTCAAATCCCCTGCCATGGGAAAGGATGCCACCCACTAGACCAGGTCGCTCAGAGCCCCATCCAGCCTGGTCTTGAACACCTTCAGGGATGGGGCACCCACAGCTTCTCTGAGCAACCTGTGCCAGTGCCTCACCACCCTTCCAGTAAAGAATTTCTTCCTAATATCGTATCTAAACATACTCTCTGTCAGTTTAAAGCCATTTGCCCTTGTCTTATCACTACATATCTTGTAGAAAGTCCCTCCCCAGATCTCTTGTGGGCCTCTTTAGGTACTGGAAGGTGCTATATGGTTTCCCTGGACTCTTCTCTTCTACAGGCTGCACAACCTCAACTGTCTCAGCCTGCCTTCATAGTAGAGATGCTCCATCCCTCTGGTCAGCTTTGTAGCCCTCCTCTGGACTGACTCCAGCAGGTTCATCTCCTTTGTATGTTGTGGGCCCTGGAGCTGGACGCAGAGCTCCAGGTGAGGTTTCACAGGGGCAGAGCAGAGAGAGGGACAGAATCACCTCCCTTGCCCTGCTGGTCACGCTAACTTCTGGGCTGCAGAGGCACATTGCCAGGCCATATTGAGCTTCTCATCAGTCCAAAAGCAGCATCCCTTAAAATGAGTCAGGACTCATCATGAAAGCAGTATCACTTAAAAGCAGCTCTCCAATCCCTTCCTCTTTCATGGGGCTGTAAATGCCAGGAGCTGGTGATAAAAAAAAACCTCAAAAACCTCAAACCAAACTGAAAGAAACAAACAACAATAAAAAAATCCTCCAGTGCTCACCCATCAAACTAAGCAAAAACTTCCATGTGTTGTGACATCTTATTTCTATATAAAAATTGAATCTTTTCATTTAGGGCACTGGACAACATATTTTTGTTTATCTAGATGAAGCCAGTCTTCCGTATGAGGGGACAATTAGGCTTCTTGGTTTTAGCAGCCTTGTGACCTCCTAGAGAGCACTGTGCCATTTGTACCTGTTCCTTCTCTCAGTATTGGGGCAAGATGAATCTTGAGCCTTTACACCCACTTCTTGGCAAACTGAGCACTATATGGACATGAGTGCATTCAGCCATAGCCCAGGAAAATCCCAAATCCCAGCATCAATGGATACTTCTTTTTTTTAATGCCACAACATCATAATTCCTTCCTGCCAACAGAACCACTTCTTAGATGGTTCACAGATGAAGGATTTTGTTTGATTGTTGGTTCAGATACTTGTGTTGGAAACATCCTTTATTCTTATTAAAACCTGCTGAATCTTAAAATGTTTTGTTCAGAGAAGGGACTTAAAGATGTAACCAGGTAAAATTATCAGCTGCTTGCCACATGAGAGGATTAAGGACCACAATTTGTCAAGGATGTGACAACTATATTCCTTAGAGCATATGTAATCTCATGCAATTCTTACAAACATTTGTGTCTTTTGTCTTCAAGATGCAAAAATCTGCTATGCAACAAATGTCCACACACACAGGACCATGTGAAGACTTGCACTCACAGGTGAGCCAAGAGGCATTTTCTTTCCCTTTGGAATTTCCCGAAGACGAATGATTCCTGTTTTCCTAACCCCTCTGTTGGCTGTTCCATTCTACTTATGAGGTCATGAATGCCAAGTTACCGTGCCTGGTTCAGCTGCTGCAGCAGGCAGCTCGATCCTACCTCAGCTGTGTCTAGACAAAGCCAAAAGCAAGAAAATCAGAGTTCTGGTGAAGTGCTAAAATGTGAAATAGTTGCCTAGAATTGTAACTTTAGAGGGATTAAAAATGAGCCTATCACAACCACCAGTGAACAACCCCATAAAAATAAAATCTTTCTTCCAAAAATATTGAACCTGTGCTTTCTGTTGAACAATTAATCCTCCAGGGCTTGCAGAGCACTTTGCAATTTCTCCTTTACTTTTACCCTTGTCTCCTTCCTCCGGTCTGGAAAGTCTGGTAAGCAAATTAAATGGATTCAGCTTCTCCCTTTTAAGACTTTTGCTATGTTGGAGCTCACATCCCTGTCCCTCTGACACAGCTTTAACTGCATCTTTCCCCTTAAGCCTCCTTCCCTATAACCTAAAAGTGGAACTTCTGGCTGGTTCTTTAACTCGGACCACAGAAAACTATTCTGGTAGTCTTAGTGGGCATAAAATATTAACGTGTTAGAAGGAATACTTGATTTTCATTATTGCTTCTATAAAATTAGTGTGATTAATCTTATTTACTACTTCACCAATGGCTATTCAGCCTTAGTTGCATTCCTATGAGACAAGTAAGTAAATGGCAGTGAGGAAGATTCCCAGCCCAGAGCTAGGTATGAATCAGTGGCAAAGCCCAAGTTCATAATTCCTACCAGTCTTCTCCACAGACTGTTAGAAAACTTGGGGGTTTTTTTCCAATGTGATGAGCAACATTTGCTTCCCCCAGAAAGACTCATCAGCAAGGGGAAGCACATCTCATGGTTCCCTAAACAGAATCAGAAAGAGATCAACTGAGGGAATGAGGACAATAATCTTTGGGTAATCTTAAAAACTTCTGTTTAATTCCCACAAGGATGCAGGGACAAGTTTCCAGAGGTACCACTACCTAAAAAGATGTGCCTAATGCATGAGTACTAAGTGAAAATTAAGATACAAAACAGGAATATTAAAAGTGACATTATAGATGTTATTGCTACTTTCACTGTTGCTCACCAGTAACTAAGTTCACCAGCAGATCCATAGAGCAAAATAAAAATACTCTGATAGAAATACTTTGGAGGAAAATTGAGACTTGTAAAATCATACATTGAAGTTTCCACAGTATCATATGATTTTGTAACAGAGTTTTCTGTATCCTGGTTATTACCATTTCACACTGGAATGAAACTCAATTAGAAGAAAGGAAAAAAAATCTGGTTTTCCTTAAACCCTTTATCCCAGAATTGGGCAGTATTTTATCTACATTTTTGAATGCACAGGACTCTGGTTTTTAATTGTCAATTTAAAATATGAAATACCTAATATTTCAGTGCCATGGAAATTAGAAAATTCAAACAAACAAGATCTTTCTTAGCTATGTCACAAGTGACATTCCAATGTTGACTTGATTTTTCACAGAAGATTCATTTCCTCTTTTAGGGGCATAAAACACCTTTGAAAATTTCAGTCTAATGTTTCCATCTTCACTTTCATTAGTTTTACAAGGAAATGTGGCTGAAAAAACCAAAGTCACTTACTAACAACCACAATAAGCCTTAGCACCAGCAGGTCAGTTGGATGCATTTCCAAAGGTGCTGGAAGATTTGGAGCACAGCTTAAGGCAGGCTTTTAAGGGCCCTCATTTCTTAAACAAAAGTTTGTTATGTACCCATGCAGAAATGCAGAGACTGAAATTTCCCAAATCACAGTATCTTTTCATTTGTCTATTTGTTTGCTTGCTTTTAGCTACTTTGCAGAGAAAACTCCTATTTGCAAAAAGGGACCTTTTCCATAAGTTCATAAATGCACACCATGTGTGTCAACCATAACTGGTTGAAATAAATTCCTTGCAAAAAGGAGGAATTCGACATGGGCATAGGCTACTCTCCTTTATGGACAACGCTTTACATGCTTTGCTATCTCAATTTGAGCAAAGCAGAACAGAGCCATGCCCAGTAAGTGGATGCCTTTGAAAACCATGCCTCTATTATTCAAATCTCTATTACTCAAGTCTCTGCCTCTATTATTGACAGTGTCTTAGAAGGTAGGATCATCGCCAGGAGTGTATTTTGAAACTATCCCAAGAACCAAGTTTGAAACTCTTCAAAATCAAGAAGCTTGTGTTTGTGCTCAGCCATGACCCTCAGTTTGGGTGTCCCAGCCACCCTGTGCTAGGGGTGCTGCATTACACTGTAGAGGAAGCCCTGCAGGAAGCCCCTGGACCCGTGCCCAAAGCCTCAAAACCAAGGACTGGTGACTTGTGGCCAATGTGGGGACCAGGTTCCTTTGGGAGCTCTGAGCACTTCATGTATTGGAGACTGTCACTTCCTGCATTTTGAGGCAGATGCTGCTCCTCCCAAATCCCATGCTGAGGGGACTACATGCCAAAAGCAGCATGTTTTTTTCCTCTTCCCTGTGCTTTTACCAAGAAGGAGGCAGCTTAGCCTATGATGCTTTCCAAAGATGATATAACATTACCTCGGGGAGGATATGCCCCCAGTCCTGTTAGGACTCTGTCACACCACATCAGTCTGGAGCACAGGCTTGCTCCCTGCTCCATGGTATAAAACGAGTTCTTTCCAGTAAGAGTTTTACAGCAAGCTCGCAGTTGCTTTAAATTAGAAAAGTTGGCAGGTGGCCAAGGAAAGGAGCGGGAGCTTATTCAGCTGAGACAGACAGTTACAAAACTCTGCTAGAGCATCAAGCCTCAGATAGGTTTTCACAAAGTACGTTTTTTGTCATCCCAGCATTTAAATTTGTTTTAAAGGATTTTGAATCACCAAAAATTACCTGCTGGCTTGAATCTACAACTCTTACACTACCCAAACGGAGCATGTTGCTTTCCCTGAAAAATCAGATGTCATCTACTCAACTGTGAAGGTAAGTTGCAACTGATTCTACTTTCCTGAGCTGACTTCTCTGAAATGCATTTGGAGAAGGGAATGCAATAGAAAGATCTTTCAGAAAAATGCATATTTTTGCTGAGATACATGTGATTCTGTTAGAAATTGACTGTTGTGGTGTCTCAGTGAAATCTCCTTATGTATCTTCTCTTGTAAGAGATGAGTAATAAACTTGGACATTTATGCACACAACATCCCCATGAGAAAGTTAGCAGACAGATTGTTTAAAAATCAAGGATCTAATTCTCTGAGAAAAAAAAATGTTTTAAATGTCTACCTTTCACAGGGTTCAGGGTGACTAAATTACCTAAAACATTTTTAAATTATTTCTCTCTATCTAGCGTTTATCTTACATTCCACCAACCCAGACCAGAGGTTATTTGGGTTTTTTCGCTCATGAATGATTCCATCATCATTCTAAATCTTCACTTTAACCGCAGTTGCTATGGTTTCATGGAAACTTGTTTTGCAAAAAAAAAATCTATAAATACCAAATAAACCGTTTTGCTTCAGGCTTGCGCTATTGCAAAGTTAAGCTCCTGCATTTAACTTATTAAACTCTCACAAATATATCCATTTGTTATTTTGCTGATGTGTTTCCTCTGCTTGTTTGGTTTTTTTCAAGGTCATTTTACTTTTTGCGTTTCCGCTGCTACCAGCAGTGTGCTTTGTGCCTATGAGTAGGCTGGCGGGAGAATGTGTGTTGTTAAATACAAATGAAATGCTGAGTGTAAGTGATTCATCACGATCTTGGTCTGTGTAGGTGAGAGTATAAGTGGATTAGCAGTTTCAAGCTCCCTTTTTTCCGCTGGCTCTCTGGTTACCATTACCCAGGCAAGGCTGAGGCAAGCGTTGCCTGCTGCCCAAAACCTGATACTCACAGTGGGGGCTAGTTCCTCTAACACACTCATTTTCAAGGAAATGATGAAGATTTTCAGGCTGAAGTTTTAGGAATATATGGGTGTGAGCACAGCATTACCCACAGCCCTTGGAGCTGTACAAGCTACGGAAATTCAATAACAGGAACCTGCTTCAGAAATCACACAGCTATTGTGTTCTATAGCATGCTGCGTTTAAGAAGCAGAAAATCCCTTCTTCCTGTAGTGCCTGCTCCCTGTTTTCCCTGACTTGGGACAACTTCAGCTGTGCTACTGGAGCAGATTTACCCTGGTGAGAATGGAGGGCTGTCAATGCCCCTAATGCTGCATTCCCATGGATCGCACTGTAAGAAATGTATTTAAGAGTAGAGAAACACAGAGCAAGGAGGGCAGGGAAAAGACTGCAGAAAGTCAAAATTGGAAGTGGAGGAGCTGATGTGCCTGCCCATTGTCATGAAGGAAATCCTAAAGTCCTATTCTCTTTGAAGCCCCTGTGTTAAGTGTGTGCCGAACAGGAAGCCCACCATCAGCATCCTCGCTGAACTCTGGAAAGGTGGAGCTAGGAACACCTCCATCAGGTGGGTGAGGACTGCATGGTGCAGGGATTGGGAAGTGCATTCCCTTTCTCAGTGTTTGCCTATTCCTTGTCTTTCCTCTACAATACCCCACCAATCTGATGAGTAGGTGGGAATGAGGGTGGTAAAGGCTGCTCTGGCTCCATGTTGCTTATTGATACTGGAGACAGGAGGGTTTCTGAAACTGAGTATCTCAGCCAAAGGGACTGCTTCTGGCTCAGCAGCAATGGCAGGAAAGGATGCAAACAAAGAAGGTAGGGTTTAGTTACTTCATCCCCTTCATCATCTCCACACTTCACTGTTGCACTTATCTGTCGCACTTATCTGTCGTTCAGTCACAGTGACGAGGTGAGGAGGCAGATGGAAATCCACATTTTTGATGGCTGCGTTTGAGTGCCTGCAGAAGTTCTTCTGTCCCATTCGTAGACCTAACTTATATCCTTAATTCTCTGTGACATGTCCCTTCACAAGTCTATCCCATGCACTGGTAAGCCTGATTTTCAGAGTCCTTAAACAGATGCTGTATGAATATTATGTATACTTCCATTGCATGATCAAATAACATCCATATTACCAAAGGATCACATTGCAAATGTTGAAACTACAATTTAGGTTCACCAGAAAAACTTCACCTCACAGGGAAGCAAAAAACCTAAAGCTTCAACCTTTTACACAAATAATGGTCATTAAAAAAGTGTTTCTGATTCAGAGACACTGCTTGTCACAGATACAAGACAGGTCAAACTCCATTTTCTCTGCTGAAGTGGATTCTCTGTTAGTCAAAAGGACGGCAAAGAGATTATGTGATTGCCTTGGCAGAGAAATCTAGAGTCTTTGCAGGCGCATTTTCATGGTCCTAACTAGAAAACAAAGGCTTTAAATGAGATAACCACTGGGCAGATTTACATTTTAGGTACAGACATCAGGCTGCAACTGTCGGCAAAGGGTATTTATTTCTGCTCCCAGTCTCTCTAAAGTAAAAGGTGCACATCTGTAGTAATTTCTCTGTTGGGCTGAAGAAGGAATCTAGATCACTCTGATTCCCCAGTGCTGAAATACACAGTTCGTGTTCTTTATAAATTAGGATTCAGCTCTCATTTTTTGGAAAAGCAGTGTGAAACTCTTCTTGGTTGTCTACTCTCAAGCCTGAGCTGATGTTTGATGCAGATGGGAAAGCCCAAAGAGATGAAAGCAGAACGGCAAAGCACCTGATTCAAGTCTTAAAAGACACTTTACAGTTTCACTAAACCCTAGAGCGGGGATAGGGGCATATGACCAAAGAGTCTACACATTTCTATGAGGTTTAGGTGTTGGGAAAAACAGAACTGTTTAGTATAAAACTAATCCTTATCACAGAGGATAATGAGGACCACTTTTAAAGGGGAATAATAGGCTATGAATAATGGGAAATATACCCTGGCAGTGAGAGATATACAGTTATAAAATAATCCAGAGGGAAAGAAGGGAAAAGCCTCACTGGCTGGGATGTTTCTCTTACTCTGGGCAAACCTAGCAGAAATCTGTGGGAAGCAATCATTCCTAGGCTGAGATATGTGATAGTCCATATGTTGTGCTGGCTTAAATGTACTGGCTCATCTTCAGTCTATCTGCTGTATTTGTCATGTAAGCACCACGTCTCTCAGATCCAAATGGGGAGCAGCCTACAGAAGTGGAGGCCAAATCTCAAAAATTTAATGGAGATAGCCGGTTCTGTTTGGACACCATCAGGCCACCCATCCTATTTTCAACTCACATTCTCCCCTTCTCTTTTGGAGAGACCCCAAACCCAAAATCAGATATCCTGCCACAAACAGAAATGTCTCCTTGGTTGGAGTCCAAGGTTGAAGTTAAGGGAAGGGATAAGGAAGGTTTAAGGAAGGGAACTGTTCAGTTAAGGGGATGGGTTTTTTGGATGTATTGTAATTCATGCACTCTGTTTTATTTCTCTCTCTTTCTGTCCTTATTTTTTTTTTTTCTTCCTACATTCTTCAATAGAGATATTTTTCTTTCAGGAAAAAATGAGAGTGGGGAGAGTATTAATAGCTGAGGTGGGACCTGAAATGTAGTTTAAAAAATGTGCAATAAAACCAGGGAGTGACATTGCTATAAAACCAAGGAGAGCTGGAAAGGCAGATCCGAAGAGATGAGTGTCCGGCCTGCTCACCCCACCTCTTTCCAGTGGTCTGATGGGCCTCGTGACTGGATTCAGGCCAGCGTAGGAGTCCCATCACTGCAGCACAGGGGAAAGTGATTTGTGAGCTGCTGAGAGAGAGACCTCCCTTGGGTTTTTTACCCTTTGGAAAAAACAGAGAAATTTAAACTTTTTCTGGATTTGTCCAGGAAAACTCTCCCTTTTCTTGGAGAGGGACTCTCCTGGTGCTAGAACATACATCTGCTATTCTCACTAGCGGTTACGACTCAAGACCAAGAGTCTTTTTCCTTTTCAGGAGTCTATGAAAACTTGATGTTATGCCAGCCCTGCTAGGCCTGCACTGATGTTCCTGCACACTGCCAGTCTGCTGCCTTTCAATGCACCTGGGGATTGAACCTACTTTCCCATTACTTCCCAGACTGCTGTTTCAAATCCCTTTTCACTATCACTAAACAGTGGAAATGCAGAGAAGCATGTAGATTACCCTTTGCATCCATTCCCTATTCTAGACACCATGTTGGTATCTATTTTACAGAGCAATTGGCTCCGTTGAGTCTCTCTAAGTTCCAGCTCTGCACAGACGTGCTCTGAAAGTTATCTTCCTTTTTCGGCCCATAAACCTGAGATCATAGCCCTGCATTAGCAACCCACGCAGTCCCACACATCTTTGCTTGTCTCCTCCTGTGAATTACCAACCTGGTAGCCTCCTCCTCGCAGACCTTCCCTTTTCCTGGTGTGTCTGTGTGTTTACCCAGGGTAAACTACTTCACCGCTTCCTCACAGGAGGTTCCAAGGGGGCCTGCTGGCAGCCGTTCCTCCCAAAGTTACAGTGGCTGATGGGCCATCCTGTAGCCTGCTCAAATGATCTGGGAAGGCACTCTCCAGCTTCCGGACAGCTGATTTCCCAGTGGAAAGACCAAGGCTGCTTTGGCCTCTCTTGAGCTACTGTTTGTGTCATTCAGTGCAGATATTCCTGCTAGAAAGTGGTGATATGTATCTGCAGATAACCTCTGAGCACCAGCTTTGAGGTGGGGTAGCAAGAAACTATTCCAAGGAGAGGCAGTAAATTTGGGAATAGGATGGCCTATGCTCCAGCAAAACAGCTTGCATAAAGGCCTGGTGTCTGGATCACAGCTCCTGCTCCTCTCCTGGAAGAAGTGAATTTTCATTTCTTTACCTATCTTGGGTAAAGGGAAAGGAAAATAAAGAAAAAATGTTCTCTTTACTGACTCAACTTCATCATCATCAATTTCACCATGTGTCCAAAAGTCCCACATGGGAATGCAAAGATCAAGTAACATCAATAGTCAGACAGATGGAAACAGTTTAGGCAGGATGAGCAGGACCAGTAGTCCTGGCTAACTGTGAAACAGGTTGTCCTATTCCCTCTCCCCTCCTTCCTGCAGCCCCAGAGAGAGCAGGGACTTTCTGTCCAGGGTTGGCCCTGGGGTCTCAGAGGGGCTGTGCTGCATACCCTCCATGGACTTCCATGGCTGTGCAGTGAATATTATCTGATTCTCTAGAGAAGGGGCTGCATTTCTCTGTATTTTGAGCTTTACCAATGGGTTACACTGCTTTACAACGGACCAGGATTTTGGAAGCTGCATTGGGGACTGCCTTCAGCTTTTTCAGGAGAATTGAGAATTTCCTTTGCAGAACTGCCTAGAATGGTTATTTCCATGCTGACAGGCCACAGACCTCAGTCCTGATTCAAAATTTCTGTTTGGGGAATTTCTCAGAAATACATCACCTTGCACAGTATCACAGCTGAATAGTGCCTCCTGCACTACCAGGAGGTGCCTAACTTGTAGGAGCTGTTCTGTACAGCTGGTCTCAGAGCCTGCTCTGAACCTGCCTGGAGTGTCTTTCTCTGACAGATCTAACAGAATATACTTTTTTTTTTAATTAAATGCAGATAATCCTTAAACTCACCAGGAGAAAATATCCAGGAAAAAATAAAAGGGCACCTTGGCAACATGAGCTGTTAGAAACCAGCAATTATCTTGTTTTCTCCCTTTCTGCAGTCATGCTCTGTCCTTGAGAGTAAGGGCTTCTGTCTGAGACTTTTGATTGCCAAAGGCTGGGAAAAAAATGTCTGAATGGTGTGTGTAAAACATCTGTTTCTGCAGCCCAACAGGGCATGTATTAAATCCCTGCAGTGAGAGTCAGGTCACAACTGAGGTCAAATCAGTCCTCACAGTTCCTTTTGTGTGTGTGACATAAGGACATGCAAAGATCGGGTCTGCTGTGGGTGCAGCTCCAGGGATGCCCAAGGCATATTTGAATTGCTGTATCTGGCAGGATTTAGCCCCAGATTTCCCCTCCTGCACATAAAGGCTTGTAGCCAGGAGGGTTGTTTTCATACCTCCTGAAAAAGTTAAATGCCCATGTGAAATACTTTGATGTGATGTGTCTCTTGGCCATTTCCAACCCGACTCAGCAATCAGGAAGTTGTATCACCTCTGTGAGGATAGGCCAGGGTTGTAAAACATTTCCATTCCTTTAGTTAGGACCATTTTCTTCATCGGTATGGATGGCCAGGACACTCATTGCCATCAGTGTTCATGCTTGAGCAGCCTCTGCATGGACTCTGGCATGAGCTTTGGATTCCTTGATATTAAGACTTGATGATCCCATAGCAGAAACAATTTGGCCTGCATGGAAGAACTGCCAAGACACCCTTAAAAGGAAGGCTCTGCTGAGAGCACACTGCTGGAGACGCTCTCCACTGCTCTGAGCTCCCCAGGAACCATCCTGAGCAAGCCCAGGAGCAGGCATGTGCCTGCCCTGCCCCGCCGAGTCCCAGTGCAGAGGGGAGACAGCCTGATCCTTTCAGACCCCGCGGCCAGAGGTGGGCAGGACCATGGCCTGGCATGGAGTCCCCCCATCAGAGCAGCCCAGCCAGCCGTGTTCCTGTACACGCCTCCATTCCAGGCTGTCAGCGGAAGCAGATGTTTCCAATTTATCACTAAAACCAAACAACTTAATCCACCAAGTATGCAGCAGTGGGGGGTGAGGAGGGGCCCTTTCACTTAAAGCTGGTTTATAAATTGGATGATTAAGGTTAATTTGTCTATGAATGAGGCAAATCTGTGTCAGATATTGTTACTAATGCTTCCTCCCCCTAATTTTTGTAAGTCCTAAACATCCAAAGTCTTTTCAACCTGAGGCAATGGGATGCATTCCTGTTCTGCTGGCCAAAAGCATCTGGCGCTGTTTCCTTTCGTCAACAACTCCAATATTTATCTATTTAGTCCTTCAGAACATTATTTGGGTGTAACAGATGTTGCAGCCCTCTGTGGTACGGGTGCCAGAGGCAGGCCACAGCAGCAACCCCAGCATACCCCTTCTTGCTTTTGGGAGTGGTTTTTCCCCTTGGCTGCCTGGCAGTGATGGCTGGAGGGCAGCCTGGCACCAGAGCAGCCTGTGCTGGAAGCCCCTGGCAGTGGGGACTGTGCTCAGGGCTTGCACAGAAACTGCATCTCCTTCACTCCACAACATGGCTGAAGGCCCAGATGGGAAGGGTCCTGAGTCCAAGCCCATTTCAGATTAGACTGAGAAAATCATTGGGCTTGCCAATGTTTATCAGTCCTGGAGGTCATGGCCAGCCTCAGATCATCTGTGTTTCAGCACATGCACAGCTATTGATCTATCCAGCTACAAACAATACACACACCCTGCTCCTACAACCAATACACATGTCCTGCCTCTGCTGACACCCACTTCAGACCACCAGCTCCTACTGCTCCTAGCTTGTGTCGTTCATGAAAAAGGGCTCTTCTCCAAGCAGCTGGCACTCAGCCACAGCACGTCTGCCATGCACGGCAGCAGTGAAGTAATAGCAATGCAGTAGCCTTAAAAAGAGCTTAACAGCATAAGCCTTGTGTGTCTGTGAAAGGTGAGGGGAAAAGGCAACCCCAACCAGCAGTAGGATTGTCGAAGCAGCTGGGCATCCACAAAACAGAAAATACCTGGTGCAGGAATGGGAGGGGGTCCTTGTGTTGGGCCTTGGCAGCCCTCAGACCCCCACCATGTGGTGCCAGGCTGGGAACACCAGGAGAGCAAATTGGCATACTAAACCTAGCCTGGTTACACGAGAAAAGAACAGCTGTACTGATTTGTTCAGCTACATCTCTAAAAATAAGGATTTCATTAGGTGTCCTTGCCTGGTAGACATCGCAGTGCTCCTTATTCCTCATAAGCCGGTGCTCCTGCTGCAGAGAGGGACCCGATGGCACAGGCTGAGCCCCAGATGTCACACACAAGAATAAGTCCCTTCAACCCAGTGGTGTGGGCACCTGTACTGCAGCCATGGCACAGCACACTGCTTTTGGACATTTGGGCTTTCAGGTTTAGTTGCAGTAGCTGAGTGGGTTGTAAGAAAATGCAAAATAGCCTCGTATGCAGCTCTCTGCTGAGGTCACTGCAATGGTGATAAGGCTGTGGGATGCTGTTGCAATGACCAGTGCCCCTCTCCTCGTCAGTCTCTTCGGCTGTAAGCAGGATCTCCTGTGGTTGGAGCAGTCAGGAAATCCTTCTCCTCCATTATTTCTATTAAATGGTAGCATCAGGCAATGTACCAGAATGCCAATCAACTTCTCTTCAAGTCCAAATATCAGTTAGGCTAAAGGGATGAGTGAAAAGGAGAACAGAGGAAAACCAGAAGGAAAGCAGCAGTAGCACCAGCAGCAGCAGTGGGAGCAGGAATAAGAGCCCTTAGTGCCCTGCTACAGCTACTACATTCCCATCCACCCTACACACGAAATGTATAAAGCAAGCTGGAAAACAATGGGTTTGAGAAGAAAACTGAAGACACCTGGAATAACAGTGAGCTTGAAAAGAGCTGAAGCAATTCTAGTTTTTGTCTAACAAAAGAAATCACTCTTTTTGTAATTCAATCCAGACAAGCCTGTATCACTTTAACAGTTTTAAGCTACATGCAATGGGAGCACCATAAGCAATTTATTCTGCAATTGTGCAGTCTGCTTTTCAGTCATGAAGCCTTTTCTTAAATGAAGAGATGTCATTCAATTCATTTTTACCAGTGATATAGCCCTTTACTTCTTGAGAACTGGGCTGTGCTTCAAACAGTGATGTACACTGTAATTGGCTTCTCCTCTACCTAGTCAGAGGTGCCTTCCCTCATTCTGTACCCATAAGGGATGGTCAGAGATACCTCATCTCTGAAAGCTTTGTACTTGCAGGAAGGAAACTAGTTGCAACTCATTGCAAGAAAAGAACAATTTACTTTGATGTTTTTGATAGCTTGGTCTGAAATAGCCTCAACCTCACTCTAGACCTGAAAAGTGATGAATTTGAACGAGAAAAGTTGTTTCAAATTTCCAGATATGTCTTGTACATTATATTCTGGGGCCCTAATTTTTATTTCTGCTTGTTTTTTCCAAGGTTATAGAGAAGAAAGGGCTATAGATTTAACTTATTGGAGACTTGATCTGTACATAAAGGACCATTTTCTTAAACTGTCAGAAGATTAAATATAATGTTTTGCAATCATGTTCAAGGTACATGAGCAGCAGATCTTTGATGGGAAAGTGACACAAGCTACTGATAGAAAGCCTGCTCTCTAATTCCTGGGGAGTTTATTTTGCCTTCCTACCTCTGATGAAGTAGCAGTACGTGAAGTAGGTTTTGGTTTTGGCTGAAGATACATCCCACGATGGAAGAGAGTAAATGTCCTTGCCTTAAAGCATGCCCAGGATTCATCCATGTTGTCTGACCTTTGAGAGGAAAGTCAATTTAATAAAAAATCCTTTCTGACCCTCAGATGGAAGATCACACAGCTCCTCATGTGCAGGCTCAGGACTTTTATATCTGAGCCTGAAAGTTTCTTTTGATGGGTTTTAATGTTATGTGTTGTTGATGTTCCTAAATTATACAGCTCAGTGAAGCATTCAAAAACAAATGTTCAGCCCCCCTGCGGTATGGCACAAGGCCTAAGGATAAGCTTTGATGTGGATATAAAGCCATGATGGCTGTCAGATCCTGAGTCATTTTCCACTGGCACCAATGTGACCAGAAAGGGAATATATATGCTTCCACGCTGTTTTGAGCCAGAACTCCAGCTTCTGCTGCTGCAAGCTAATTATGCTGCCTTTGCAATCAGTGCAGTAGTACAGGTGTATATCAGCGCAAGAATCGGCCATTTGGATTTCAAGACTGAGAAGTTATTTGGGCAAGATATTACGCATTACAGGTTTAAAAAGGAGATTTGCCTCTTACATTTTAATGACATATTAAAATTAATTGCAAACTAAGAAGTCAGAATTCTTCCGTTTTTTAATGTGCAGTTTAAAGCATCAACAGGAATTTGCAGATCCTGAGTCCTTCCCATTTTTCCCTAGTCCCTACACTAGCTGAGACCACACGAGTTAGTGTCATTAGCATCTTGCCTCAAGTGAGAAATTGCTGCAATCCTAATTTGGCTGGCTTGGCAAGCCTGAGCAGGTGTGCAGCAGAGCGTCTAGAATGGGGGTTGCAATATGGGACATCCACATAAGGGTTGCAAACAGCTTAACTGGATCCCTCCAGGAAGCAGAACTAGTCTAGCATACATCTGTGGTCCATACTATATTTTTTTTGTTGTTTTTCACAGAAGTGAAAATTCTACATCATTTCTCAGCTACATGCCAGGTAGCTATAGATATAGATTATATATATATAGCCATGGTGGGACCATGTATACAATAGCATTACTCACCAAAATCTAGATGTGAGATCAAAGTGTGAGGGCCATGCTTATGAGCCATTTGTTTAAATGGAAACATTCTTGTCTTTCAAGAAAATACTATCTTGCCTTTCAATTCTTCCCAAGCCCTCCTTATGTATGAAATGAATTTCAGAATGAAAATTGATTGCAGGTGTCTTAAGTATATTTTTTCAGGCCTTCAATTTAAACAAGTTACAGCAATACTCACCTTCATACAGTTTTTGATCATTGTGATATGAATTCTCACTGACAGCAGTAAAGACCATGGGGACTTTTCCTCATTTCCAGAACCAGCTTTTACTAATTTGGATCCCATTTTAGACTGTCAGAAGGGCTGTATTTAAGGAGAATCATTCATTTGATGATCCCTACTACAACTGCCTACCACATGTACAGCAGCACTGTTAGCACTTTTTCATTTTCCCCCACTTTCAGCCTCAGCACTGGAACCCATTACATAGCTGGCATCTCATAAGTGCTGTGTTACTTTGCCCCTTGCTTCAAAAAATGATCTGTAATAGCAAGGTGGCTATTAATAACTAATAGCAGGAATGCAGAGAGAGCTGACAGCAGGTAGGATGCCAGCCCTGAGAGATGACCGCTCGATTTCTTACTCTGCACAGATTGTGATCTCTGGCAAATATCATCCTCGTGCCCTAGGTCCACATCTGTAAAATGAGATAAAATGTTTTGGCTTCCATGCCAAATAAGTATAATCAAATGATTGGGTGATCAGCTGTGGCAATAACCACGAGTTTGTAATTACCTGGGATAAGAAATGCAAAATCCCTCTGGATCGTAATCACTGACTCATCTTCTTGCTCTTGGAGGTAATGGGGGTCAGGTGTGCTGTATGGAATGGAAACTTCTGAATAATAGAGCCATCATTGAAGATACAGCTGCCAGCTGATTAGACCTGCTTGGAGCAGATGTTGGATGAGATGAACTCCAAACATCCCTTCCATCCCAAATTATCCCTGTGACTCAGTTCTAATGCTGCACTTCTGCAAATACATCCTCTTGGAGCACTGGGGACCATGGTGCACATGCCCAAAGTAGTGCTGCAGGATACAACCTGCCTCCATCAGGGGCTGATCAAGCTGTGATGGACTGAACCAATTCAGGGCAGCTTGATGCCTCCACCAAAAGCACTTTGATACCTGTGGCCCCAGAAAAAGTATAGGTGCCTTTAGGTAGAACTGTGCCTCCATGGAGCCAAGTAATGGCAGGTTTATCTTCAGATTAACCACCTAAAGGTAATGAAAGCTTACCATGTTCGGAAATATGCTCTCTAGTTCACATTTACCTGACATTTCATCTTACATCACCACTGCATCAGTGTTTCAGTCCTTCTTGGTGAAACAGCAAAATTAAGCCTTGTGGTTCCTATGGACTCTCTATGTGGCATCTCTCATGAAGTGTGGGCTTTGCATAAGTCTTGTGCTTTGACGTTGTAAATAATAGATGGGATATTGGGATATATACATTGTTGGGGTTTTTTAAAGCGGTGAGTAAAATTAGACAATTTCCAAAGTCTGATCAAAGCAGTTTAATGGACTGTGTCACATCACACCGGGGGACCTGCTTTCTCAGGGTCTCAGAGATACCCATAGTGCCATGCCAGCAGAGCAGCACTCCCAGCCTGCAGACAGCACAGCCCAGCCAATCTCTTGGGCGGAATGATAAACGAGAAACATAAGATATTAATTTATATATAAGGATCTACACTTCCTCCGGAGAGACAAAAAAGAAAGAAAAAATATTCTTACATTTTTGATGTGTTTGATCATGACACAGACTCCACCCTGCAAGTCTAGTACTTTCCTATCTGTGTTACAGCTCGTGGGGTCCTGGCCAGGCTTCCATGTTCACATTCACAATTGCAGTTGTGACTGCGACCCTTATGTTGGGAACTGTTCTCTTAACTCTGCATAAACATCTGTGAATGCATATACAACAATATCCAGTAAGGCAAATGACATTTGCAGTGACCAGCTGCCTCCAGTTGTGAGGCAACATGGCTCAGGGCCACAGTAGAATGAAGCACCCCGAGGCTTGCAGCGCTTACACAGTTGTGATGTGGCTGAATTGGGCTGGGGGTAAATAACATCATCCGTGCCTGGGGGCTGCAAGTGTACTGCCCAATGGCTTGTTGCTTCCTTAGTCAAAAGCCAAATCCCTGGGGCAGAAACTGAGTCATGCCTGGGAGTAATTAATTGGCGCTCAAATTAGAACTGGTGTTTAGATGTCCCTACTGAAATCAACTCAGTTCGGCCCTCAGAAGTTGGGTATATATTCTGCTTGTCTCAAAACACTTCACAGAGCAGCAGGTCATAGGTCGCAGGCAGTTTTTGAAGTTTGGCCTCTTGTGGTTACGGGCAGAAAACTGGACAGGATCCCGACAGGCCCCACTCGCGGGACTGCTGCCTGCAACCTGGGCGTGTGCGAGCCGCCTCTGTGCCGAGCCTTGCTCCTACACACCAGGCCACGGGGTCTCCAGCATCATAAAATGAGACTAAAAGTCAAAAATGCCTGCTGTTTTCTAAAAATAGAAAAGGTGAGCTGGGAGAGGGGGAGAAAATGCGTCCTTGCTGATGGTTTGCAGCAGGGGAAGAGGTCCAGCTCGGCAGCTGACCACGGGCTCACCTCAGCGTGGCTGAGCAGGGCAGTGCTGCATCCACCTACAGAAATGAGTCCTAGGGATGAGACTTGAGCCCACTGCAGAGAAAAGCTGTTCTGGTATCGTAGGAACAGCACTTGCTCTCACACTAGTTTTAAAGCAATAGCTTTGAAACATGTACTTTAATTTAAAAAGAAAAAAAGAAAAAGGCAAATAACTTGAAATTCAAGATATATGGTTTGATAGTGCCTCATGTTTTGAAACTGTTAGTGGAGAAAGGAAAAGTGAAAACAACAGGAAGAGCTGAAAAGAGCCAAAATTAATTTATTGTGGACTTAGGGTTTCAATATTCGACAAAGGAAATGGATATAAATGGAAACTAAATTGAAACTGAGGTCTCTCTCATTCAACAAAATATATCACTGCTACTAGTCAGCAACAATGCAGAAAGACGATTTAATTACTAATAAACAACTTTGAAGTTGTACTTGTATTTTAGTGTCTTAATAAAGCTGCAAAAAAATAAGCAACAATAAAAGCTGAACCCAAGTCTTCAGGTTCATGAAAAGCATTGATAACACACATATAAAATATGTAGGAAATTTTTTCAAGTCCATTGTTCACACAAGAGAATAAAAAAAGAGATAATTTCATCATTCTTCATTAAAAACTATTATTTCCTTAAGCTAGAAATGCTGGTTAAAAGTTTTGAGGGTTTTTTCGTTTGTTACTTTTATCTTTACATTTCATAAAGCCATGAAAATTGAATTTACAATATTTTAAATTTTGATTCTGGTCTGTAAGCTTGTTTCTCTTTTTCCCTCTTTTGCAACTGAATACAATGGAATGAATGAGGACTTTGATTTCCTTTCTTATCTTTGCTGCTCCTTTAATATGTTTTTTTCATCTTCTCCATAAAACCTCTGTCCTTATCGCCTGAGAATTATATGGCTATGTTTAAACTATTGTCTTTATTCTTGAAGATGTAATTTTAAAATGGAGCAGGGAATTTTTTTTCCTCAAACCTTACATTTACCTATTTTAAGCTACAATATCTTTTTGCTTTTCTTCTTTGTCTCAGTAGTTGTTCTACTGAGGACTTGTTGCAAAAGCTATGCTTGTTTTTATGAAGTTTAGTAAGTTTAAGTAGACAAAAGGGAAGAAAGAGAGGAAAAATTTAGTAAACAGATCTTTTGAAGGAGAAAAAAATATCTGAAAACCACTCATTTTGCTTGCAGGCGATTCATTGCATTTATGATATCCAAAATGCTAAACTTCAGTATGGGTTACATTTCCTGGCTGGGATACAGAGACATTCCCAGAAAATCGAGGTTTGAAATAGAAAGCCAGCAGCAGCCTCATCTGGGACACAAGGAACCTCAGCAGAGGGGACAGAGCTTGAGAGTGCTGCCACTTGGGAGCCACGAACCGAAATAGAGAAGCCCGTCATCTTTGTTTTATTTTTAAAATATGTGAACAAATTAAAAGCTAAAAACAAGCACTGTGTTTCGATTTTGCTGTGCCTGTGCTAGCAGCATTGCTCACATGCCCTCCCGGTGCAGAGCACACATGCCACAGCTCCTGCGCTCCCGTCGCTCGCTCTTATGTTACTGCTCAAGTATGCATTCAGAAAAGAGCCAGCAGATACAGTAGATTTATTCTAGTTGTTGAGGTCAAGGACTCCTTTTTTTTTGGATTCTGCAGAGAGGGAACTCTTTCCTCATAGCACCAGACAGGCTTTCTGTTTTGCAGTCTACTGTCAGTGCGCACCAGAGATAAAGAAACATCTGAGAGCATTTTTAAAGGATTTACCAATCCAAAGCACCGGTGAGCTATGTGCTGTCTCCAGTGTCAGAGTTAGGAGGATTTCAACAAGGGACAATATCTGCACAAAGTGCAAGCCAGAGGCTCCAGCTGCAGCAAACTTTTGCAAGCCATGTAAGTAAAGGGCTTTACTTCGCTGAAGCAAACTTTGTATATTCACTTGCCTCATAAAAACTCTGAGATAATCTAAATTTTAGATGAATTTCCTAATACTAGTAAGTTACTATCCTGCTGTCCCTTTGAATAATGCATGTATGTCAGCACAATAAATAAGTATCTTACCTTGTTTTGCTTGTGAGTCTTGTAAAGAGCAGAATCTGTAGCGCCTCAGGCAGGCTCTGTTTGTTTTTCTGATCGCTGACCATTTCTGTTCTCTGTTTGTGATCAGCACAGAGACCTGTCTGATTTCTCTGATTTCTTTGATTTCAAGGGCAATGAGAAGCTGGCAGGGAAATGCAAAGTCTGTGCAAAGGAAAACAAAGAGCATAAATGTAGTTTATAAAGTGTTGTCAGTGAACCCAAAAGTGGCGTGTAACCCCCATGTTGAACTTGCAGTCTTGTGGGATTTTATGTGCTTTATAGTGAGGTTTAAGGACTCACAGTTTATGTGACTAAAAGGAACATTAAATAGCAGAAGAAATGTTTTGATTGCTTTATAAAGTGTAACTTTATGTTCATGCTCATATTTAAATTTGTCACTTTCTGTATGGTTATCTGGAGCTTATGGCAGGGGAAGGATCACCTTTCTCTGAGCTTCACAATGTAATTTAAAGCTGTGAAATATTTCCTTGTTTTCTATGTAGTTCATATACTTATTGGCATCAATAGGCCTGGCAGAGAGCTGTAGAAATGCCAAATTTCTCTTCTTGTCTGTGAAGTCCTTCCTGCCATTTTGTAGACATGGTGATAAATAAATGGAAGCTGTATTAGGTTCACTGACCAGGTACAGATGGTACTACCCTGAGACGGAAATTTCATGCACTCAGAATTCTCAGGGTCTTCCTGTTCAGAGAGTCTCTATTTCCCCTGCATTCCTTATTCAAAAAGCATCTGATCCCTATGACTTTGCACAGTCTATTTGGATCACACTTTTTCCCAGTTCCCAATAACTTTTAATTGGCCCTTTCCTCCAGACCCATGCATCTGAAAGGTGCAAACCCTGCCCTCCAACTCTCACAGTGCAAACGCTACCCTCCAACTCTGCCCTCCAACCCTCCAATCTTGTCACATATCTGCAGGTACCCAACTCAACTTTATTTATTGCAGATATGCCACCACAATCACCTCTTGCACCAGGTGCTCAGAGGAACATGGATGCTGCCCTAAATACCTTACCACCTCTCCCAGCCCTCTTCTTGACCTTCATTTCCATGGCAATGCAGGATCTGCACGGGGAGAGGGGCACTGTCCATTAAGGGAGATGCCCACGACTCTTTGAAGGCCATGGGAAGGCCCTCCTTGTTGTCAGCCAGGCAGTCAGACCTGGGTGCCAAAATAGCAAGGACATGAATAGACCTGCAGGGCTGGGAGATGCAGTTTGCTGCTTCCAGGGATACTGGGGAGTGACCTTCTTGAGTGAGGATGGGAAAAAGCTCTGTAGAAAGAAATTTTCAGGGTAATAAGGATCACATCTTGAAGGTGCACTGGCAGGAGCAAGTCAGAGGTGAATGGGGCTGGTGTGAAAGTCAAACTTCTCTGATGATGGAGGAAGAAGGTGTTGCTTTTCAAGAGTGTTTGGAGAATGAGAAAAAGTTTAATTTTCAGCACAGAGATGGGTAGGACCAGTTTTCTTTGCAGTACAAAACTCTCTTATATCTAGCTGGTGCAACCACACTCCAGGGAGAAAACAGTAGTTTATTACAGTTTTTGAATTTATGTATATTCATGTGTTCTCTTGGCAAATGCATCTTTTGAGTTCTAAAGCTTTCTGAACCTTTCATATAGTCCTTTGCTTTGAAGCAACAGATGTCAGCAATAAGCAGACGGTTATGGCTTTGAATTTGAACATCTTTAAATACTTTGTTGCATCTATTTTATGGTGAGGAATGCACTCTGTCTTACTATGCAGAACTGATGCACTAAATGAAAAGTATCCATGTCTGGATGCTTGATGTCACTTCCTAGCTCACAAACCAATAAACCACGTATTTTTCAGGATTATTTGTTATGAGATATTTTCATCTAATTATTCAGCTTGTGTTTTCAAGCTTGAAACAGACTGTGAAATGCTCTAATCTGATGTGAGCTCAAAGAGAACAAGCAACAAAAAGAGCCAAAGGAGCTGCCCCAGTTGTGAATTGCATTTTCACTCTGATGTATCCTGTGAGCAGGCTGAAATCCTCCTCTTGCACAATTTCCCAGAGGAAATAATGCAGTGCCTATGGAAACAGCTGAACAAAATCTTTTGATCTTTCTTACTCTAAACTTTCATTTTCAGGAGGTACAGCTATGAAATTTGATGAGTGGAGAATCGAAGAACATAAGATCTTAAACCAGGAATAAATTTGGGAACACAAATGGAAAGAAGAAATCCAAAATAAGAAAATAACTCATTTTCTTTCAAAGAAAAGAAATCATACAAACAGATTTCATCCAAATGTTTTGCTATTGGATATTAATTTACAGCTCTAAAAAGTTCTTTTCTCCCTCTCTGCCTGATTTTCAGTCCTGAAGAGTTTGTTTTTTAAAGAAATCTCTTGCGACGACCTGTGACGTGTGAACTTTTTAAACTTTACTTAGTTGATCTTAAGAATGGATTATTGCACGTATTGTCAAAGGCTTTATTAATTATAATGGCATAAGAGATGTTATCAGTGCTTATACAAGGCACCAGCCTGACTTGAAAAAAGAGAAATGTCTCATTTCAACCAATCTTTGGAGCTTTTCCCTCCATGTTTGAGGAGGAATGGGGATGTTGAAGGATTCCTGGTGCTGAGGGGGTGCTAGAAGATCTCAGTGGGGATGCAGGACATGCTCTTTCCCTCTCTTTTTCCCTCTTCCTGCATTTCTTCTTGAAACCTTTTCCTTTCTCACTTCTTCAGGATACAGAATCTCCTAATCTCAGGCTCTTCCAGAATACAGGTTTTCCTCAAATCAGCCTCTCCCTACTCCACAGCACCATGGTGGCTGTTCAGCCTTTCTGGAGTAGAGAAGGCTTGGGATGGAGAAGGGGCCTGATGGGGACAGAGTGCCCCAGCACAGCTGGTGAACCCAACAGCCCACGTGTTTGGGTTTCAGCGGCTAATCCCCACCCCTGCAGGTACAAGTGAAGTCGCCCACATGTAAGCAAAACACAAAGGCTTATGACCCCTGAAATCTGATGCCCAAGGCTAAGGGATGCTTTAATTACTGCCTTGCATTTAATTACTGTCTAATGCTATGCATTTCCTGGTGGTTTACACACCCAGACATCTTCTGGGACTGGTTATTACCCAAAATAATAATAGACTGACAAATCCCGTAGCTTGATGAAACAGAGCATTTCCTCCAGTTCCACTCTGAAAGTTTTAAGATCTCTTCTGTATCCAATACCCTAGAGTTAAAAAAAAAATACTGAGGTGTTCTATTGTTCTATTTTAGTATATTATTTGACAATATCAGGTTTTCAGGTTTAGAAATCTACATAAAAATGAGAAGGAGTTGTGAAAGCTTCTGATTGATGGACTGTCTTTCTTTCTGACAATTCTGATTATTTAAGGACTGCAAATGTTCAAATACTTAAAAAAACAGAGGCAGTATTTTGCTACCTGACAGCAGCATAACGCAGAGAGTGGCTCTCCCAAATAAATCCTTGCAATATTAAGAGGTTGCAGTCTGACGTGTGATAGACTCAGACTTCTCTGGTGTCTATCTCAAGACCTTTTTCTCTGTGTGAAGCCCTACTATCCGTTGCTGCTCTGGTACAACACTTCAGCACATATGTCTTTATTTTGCCATATACCACTCCTCAGGCTTGCAGACATGAGGACTGGGGTAAGACTCAATGACCGTAGAGCTGAGATCTTATTAAAAGTCTGTGAAGATGCAGAAAACTGAAGGTAGTTTTCCTGGATTCTAGAAATACGTGTCCATCCATGGCCACCCATAGATAAACAGGTTCTTTGTAAAGAGGGAAAGAAAACAGCTTTGAGTCCTTTCCATAGTTCTGTATGCCTGCAGCTTTCCCATAGGGTCAGAGGCAGAGGTAACCCCTCCAAACCTGCTAGAAAGCTCTCAATCTAAGTGTTGTACAATCAGCAAAATGATCACAAAGGACCATAAGCAGCAAAACATCCCCAGATGACAAGAGTGGAGAGCTGAGAGCAGTTACCAGTACTGTGAAGCCTGTCATGGAAAAGCTCTTGGCAGGCAAGGGAGCAGTGCAGTGACATTCCAGTCTGCAAGCAGTGCAGTGACATTCCAGTCTGCAGGTGGAAAGCAAGTCTGGAAGCTGCTCTAAGCGAGCTGCTGCAATGGAGGGCTGCAATGGGAACATGGACTTTTTGCTGTGAATCCACGGGAACAAATACCATCTTCCTTCATTGTCAACCAATGTTTGTTACTGCAACTTACTTTTGGGTGACTGCCCATTTCTGAACTTCAGTGAAGTAACTTAAAAACTTGATATCTTAAATGTAGTTGGGGAAAAGAGTGAAGGGGGAAGGGGAAGGAAATCTGATAGCGTTCATATTCCAGAAGGAATTAATTCTGTTGTATTTGTAAGGTTTCCTCTGTGGCTTTTAAGTTGTTTCCTGAAATCTGCAATTACATTCATGCAAGATCTGCATCTAGCTTTTTCTAACATAATGTTGAAGCAGACTATGTGGTAAGTAAAACAATTTTTTCTTTGAATGTCATTTCTGTTTTGGTTTATCAGCTGATGCCCTAGCAAGTCGTTTCTGCCTTGAGGAGATGTTGATAGATAGTTCCTTGAGATAGCTCAGTATCTCGACTGCCTCATCCCCATGAAGTCCTTTTAAAACACTGAGAAAAATTTCAGTGTTCACCACAAATTGATTTTGGAACTTATTGGTAGTTCAGATCCTTGACAGCATTGAAGGTGTATGGTGGAGAATGTGGGCAAAAGTGACAGTGCAGGGAGTCAAAAGAAAGCATAGGGGCTGTTTGGGGGTTTTTTGGTGACAATCAGGAACCAGATTCAGCTTCACATGGTTGCAACAACAAGGGCACTGGCAGCATGCCCTGATCACTGCCTCAGTGCATGAACAACCTCCCACCTACGTGCACAGTCATCAGCATGTCCCCTGAATCTCCTCCCTCAGAGGAAAAAGGGAATCCTGGAGCATTACAAAAATTCTTCAGGGTACAAGAGAGCAACAAAACAAATGTCTGAGCATCCCCGGTGGGCAGAATAATCCCCACTTACAAAACTGAAGATCTGGAAACTTATATGGCTGTTGTGTTGATCCTACCATGGCTGCTGTGTTCTGCTCCTTAAAGAAAATGCTCTGTATTCATGGCCATTCCCTGTTCAGGAAGGAAAATGTTCAGATTCTCTGGTCAGACTGGCCACCCGTGGTCATAGAACAAGAGAGCAGAATCCATATTAACTGATAATTAAGATATTTTATCCTTATAATTATTGACAGACACCACATACACCTAGAATTTTGTAATCTACAAATGTGGAGTCATCCTTCTTTTATTTATACCCACTTTTGAACATTAGTTAAATTCCTATAACTTCAGTGGAAATCAGAGAAAAAACAACGACAACTTTTGGGGATTTCTGCTTAAATGAAAGTAGGTAGAAGAGGAGAGACATAAATGAACACAATACCTGTGGGGTTTGACAGGTGACTTGAATACAATATTTCTTAAGAATAGACATGAACTCAGCACATGAGGGAAAGTCATCCTCACGATTATCTTCCTAGTTGAGGAGAATTACAGTTTCAGGTCAACAGCATGCAGAGATGCGTGGAGGGTGTTGCCAAAGACCATCCCAACAGTGCACGTATGCTGCAAATATCATATCTGAAATTAGTCAGCAACAGTTATGTTGTCTTTATTTGCATGCTAATAAGATGATGTAATGATGTTCTGAAGAGATGGATGTCCAGTTATCTGGCAATAAATTTTTTGGCTTTTCTGAAGTACTGAAATTTCAAAATTCTCAGGGGTGTATTTCTCTGACTTTGCACCTTGTCTCTTAAATAAAGAAACATCCTGCTGTGGACATATCTGTGGTACCACCTCTTCAAGGAGAAAGGGATGTCACACATTTCCTTCTGAAAACAGCAGGTGCAGAAACTAAGATATGGACAGTTTTTCATAGGCATGAGACATGACAAAAGTTTGCACATTATCAGCCTTCTTGTTGACAATAAGGCTACTTATGGTTGAGAACAAGCTATGTTTCAGGGCCTACTGGACCCTGAAACAGAGCACTAGACCCTGTTCCAGAAAAATATCCGTTCAGGGAGAAATATGAAATGCCTTCTCAGTGATAAATGTTGTTTCCAAGACAATCTCTCTTTGAGCTACAAGGCCATTTCCAAAATGTGAAAGGATCCTGGCTCCTTGCAGATGAGGGAGGGATGTGAAAGTCCAGAGAGGCACCTCTGCACATGCAATGGTCATGACTGCGGTCTCACTCCTTATGGCAGATAAAGCGCCATATGAGTTTTTGATATCTTTTCCCCTCAGTGTAGCCCTTCCTCACTTTTTTTTCTCTCACAAAAAGACTGAAAAAAAACCTTCTTCAGCATCTCATCACTGAGAGAATTTTTCAGTGCAGGATTTTATAAATCATATCTTGCTATATTTAGGGAAGTTATGACCCACACTTCTGCAGTCAGGGCTGTGGGCATATTTACTCATGCTAATTTCACTGTAATGCTAGAGGGTTGCCCCTTGTTGTAATGAGGTCTTAAATTTTTTCCCTGTTGGTCTGAGCTAGTATTTTCCAGGTCATGGGAGTACTTTCTCTAAACCAACAGTGTGTTACGTATTGTGGCACTGTTATGTCTTTGAGGGCTCAGTTTTCATGCAGGTGCCTAATGCCGTTCTTGAAGATGATACTCCAATGCAGACAGGATATTTGGCTGATTTCTGTCTCAGATGGCTTTTACCATCTTTTCTTTATTGCTGCCAGGGTTTTCCCTTGCTTCCCTGGGGACGCCAGATGCATCTAATGAGTCAGTTCCAGCTTCGAAGCCGAAACAGGTCATGGACAGCAGCCATGTGTTGTTCAGATTCTTGCATGGAAGGGAATTTCCTTTTTCTCTTGCTGGACCAATTCACTCAATAAGAATTTCTTTTAGATCAAATTGGCATTGCTTGTAGCTAACTCAACCCTTTTCTAACCTTAGCCTTAATTCCAAGTTTTTATTATATGCTAAAAGAGGAGAGTTGTCTAACAAGAAAACTGGTGCCTCAGACAGTGTGCCTTGCTCCCAGCTTAAGTGATAGGAAAAGAACTGTTTAAGCACAAAAGTCCCAGACTGTAGCTGGTGAAAAATTAGACAACAGTCAGAGGCATGCTTCTCCCCAGTGTTGCATAAGTAGATATATAATGTATAATGTACTGCAACATCACAGCAGGTCTCCCGAATAGAAAACAAAGAGAAATAAAAGACTGCTGTACCTTGGCTCTTAAATCCCTGAATGTGTTGCCTGTGTTGATTAGTTACTTTGATTTGTGCTTCCCTGCACAGCTCATTTTTCCCTTTAATAAGAGTTTGGCTTGTAAATTGTCACTTGCATTTGCACCAAACAGTGCAATTAGGCTGGAGTGACGGAATATATTACATTGTTTGTTTTCCATTATGTTTATTCCAGATGGTTTTTGTCACTGACTCTTTTTCTGAGCCGGGCTGTTAATAAACATAGGATAAATCTAATGAATAAATTTGCCTGCTTGGTACAGATCTGTGGTGGGCTGAGACGAGGTTACGCTGCTGAGCAATGGATTCTCAGTAGAACTACAGAAATGTCAATTTGTGCTTACTTATGAGAGGCAAACTGTGCCCATGGTTAGTGAGGGGTTAAAGAAGATGCTTATGTGGGGTTTTTTCCCTTTAACAGACATACATTTAAAATTTAAACTGAGGTTATGATGAGTTCACAGTTGTGACACTTTATTGCTTCTCTGAACAAAGGAAATGTTTTATGGTACAGCCACAGACTGAGTACCTGTTTTCAAGCTTTTCATTGTCAGGAAGCTCCTCTGTGCCCTTGAGTCAGCTGTTTCAGTTTTTGTCTTGGTTCCTGAACAAATACCTCTTTTCCTTCTTCAACCATCTTGTCTCTTCAAATAGAAGTTGTTAAAAGTCCCTGACTAGGCTGGAGATGTAAAATCGATTTTAGAAAAAGAACTGGAACACTTTGGAGAAAACATATGGGATAAAGAAGAAATGTGGATGTCTAAAGGGCAGCAGGACTTGTCTTAATCTGTTCACTTGCCAAAGTGATGTTGACTGGAAAAAAATGAAAGCTGTGACAGCAGGTCTTGGAAAAGTCAAAACACTTAAGGAGTTTTCCAGTAGTGGCCTCTTAGTTTTTCCATCAGAAAGGAACATAAGAAAACCTAGCACAAAATACAACATGGTCTGTCCTACCATCTTGCAAAAGTTTTAAAAGCTGCATGAGTAGAGGTGACTGTGGTTGCTCAGCAGTGGGATCTCGGTTAAAGTGAGCCTTGGTTAAAGAGCACAGTTTTTAGAAGATCGGTTAAAAGCAGATTATAGTAATCAAATTTTGTTTCTACTAACATTTCCCACTTTCTCTGAACTCTTCCAAGGAGCTCATAAGCAGGAAGCTGCCAGTAGTTCTGCCTTTTGTCAGTACAGTGGCTTCTCACGTGTCTGTCAGCTGCTTAGCTCTGCTCTGAGCAACAAAAACAGCGTATCTGTCTCTGAAGGTACTGCAAGGCAATGATTCCCCTGTGAACAACCAAGTGATGAACACAGGAAGAAGAAATTGTTCATCTGGGCTCACATGGACTGACTTGCTGCAGGCTGAAGGCCCAGTCAGTGCCAAGAGCTGGGTGGCAGTGGATCTCAGCTGCAGTGGAGAAAGGAAAGTTTCTAGGAACAGGAATAGACAAGGGAGGGGAAGGAGAAGTACAAGGTGTGCGAGCAATAATTCAAGACAGCCCCAAAGGAATGGTGAGCTAAGAAAGGCCAGAAAGTCATGGCTGTTTTGGTAACTGAGATATAAGGAAAATGAGGATATGGCCTGTACCCACAGCACTGGGTGCCTGGCCAGGCTGCGAGGTGTGAGAGTGTTAACCCTTCTGGAATTAATTCAGGATGTTCCAGTGCTTCAATTCACACAGTAAAAATAAACCTTGTGCCAGGCTTGTTGCCTATGGGGCTTATGCTTTGCTTTTTGATTCAATCATTTAGGAATGCAAAGCTCTTCTACCAGGTCCAGGCTTTAACAGCATCTTTGCTCTGCCATCATCAGACTGTTGCTGACAGTGGAGGAGATCCATGGTAATGAAATTCATGGCAAAAAGGTCCATGTCTGCCTGCAGCTGCTCAGTCACGCTGTTTCTGCAAGGCCTGATCCACATCTGGACCGTGCTTTCCCTCCTGTGACTCTTACCCACCATACTCTTCCTAGGCAGCACTGCATGTCCACTCGCACAGCGGGGCAATGATGAGCCTGCTCCACAGACGCCCAATTAAGGCCCAGTGTTACTGTGAAATAAGATAAATTAACCAATTCTACATCAGATTCCTGAGTGTTTCACTGGTGGGGAGGAGAGTTTAGCTATCCCCATCCTGCTCTCTTTGTATGCGTTGTCACACTAAAATGCAGCAAGGTGCAAGCTGGACATCAGAACCTAGAGGCAGAGGAATGGTCAGGATAGGACCTGGTTTTTGTAATTCTGAACAATAGTTCCTGCTTCTGCCACTGAAATCCTCATCTACCCCAGTTCCTGGCCCTCGGAGGCCTTCAATGAGAATTTCTGCTCATTTCACGTCTTTCTTTATCACACTCCTTACTTTCAAGCTGACCATGATGAGATACTTTCATGTCACTTCCCTCACCCCCAGGCATTCCTTTGGGTGGCAGATGGCTTCAGATTTCAGAGTTATACTTCCTCTGCTCCCCAGAGCCAGTTTATTTTTTCCTAGGATCCTTGAGGCTGGCAGTACTCTGTAATTCTCACACTGAGAGGTGGTTTACTAAAAAGGTACATGAGGAAAAACATTGTGGTGTTATTTTTTGTCCTATTAATAAGTGGAGAAGATGCAGTGGGCATGATGTTTTTCTTGATATATTTATGAGTAGTTCCTATTCAAAGGAGTATAAGAGAGAGCCAAGGAACATGGACCAATTTCTATTTGATTACTCCTTGAAAAACTGGACATGACCATGATATAGTCTGATGACTCTCTCTGGATTTACACCAGTGCCAATGAGAACATAGTTCAGTCCACTGATTTTTACATCACATCCCAATGGACATGGACAATATACGCAGTGTGTTAAAACCTATCTGAATGCTTATTAAGAGTTCAATAACAATGGTATTTACTGAGGATTATTTAAAAATGCATTTTCTTTCTTCACTACTTCCACCAGCTCTCTTTTGGTCTTCTGTGATTATTGCTGTATTTGTTGAGCACTTTGGCCATAAAAATGGGCAGCAATTGCAAAGTCTTTAGTGAACTTTGTGAAGTATTCCACACTTCTCATTTTATTTGTCATAGTATTTTGCTGTCAGCTTAGACTTTCTGAGTCTCTTCTTTTTAATTCCAGAATGCATTACTGTATTTGGAAACATTTAATGCAGAGTTTTGAAAGAAAAAGAATTTATAACATCCAAAAATTACGTCATGAACCAAAATTTATTTTATCCATCTTCTTTATGAAAAGGATATTTTAGTCTGTTATAAGAAATGTTGATAATAATTATTGGATCTCTGCATTGACCTTGTTAACACCATCCAGGATGGTATTTAAAAACTGTTAAGGAAAACTGTTTCACATAAAGATCAGTTGCATAGCAATTTTTGTAGCAAACCCAAATAGAAAAATGTTCTAGGTCTATTATTAGGCTCTACCCAATTCTACTCATGCCATTAAAGATGATTCATAAAATACTGCACATCTGATCCAAGTCAGCTTCTGTGCTTATAGCTTGCATAATCCTATAAACCACACCAGTGCCCATACATCACTTGATTCACATCACTACCCCCACGTAGTGATGCATTGCAAAACGCGTAATGTGCTTGAAGTTGATGACCCTTTCACCTAAAAAAATATATATATAAAAAAAAAGAGGGAAAAAGTGCCTGTGCTCTCAGTCAGAGGAGTAGAAAGCAGAAGAATAACATTACAGCATGAATCCTCCATGGAGCTGGACATAACAAGAGCTACACCTTGCATTGAAAATTTCATGAGTCTTCTCCCATTTATTTGCATCTCTGTAATATGCTAATGTGTTAGCTTTACAGTGTAGCATGCTGCCAGCGCATTGCAACAACTGCACTCAATGCCAGATGCTAAAAAAGCTTCTTGAAATATTACTAAATAAGGTATTGTGAATGTTCTTAGTGGGAAAAATAAGTCCATTCCCTGAGCAGCAAGAATAAGGGCATCTCTCAAGTCTAATAGATGTTTGTCAAGTGCTTGTGCTTCTTTATGGTGGTTTTCTTCCTTTTCATTTAATTTCTCTGACTTTCAATCCCATCTTGATGACTTTTTTTAAAATAAAATGATCTATAATTTAATATTGCTTTATTATTGTTTGAGATGCATCTTGATCCATTTAGAGGAGTAGCAACATACCAAGATTTCAGTATATAAAAAAATCCCAGTATCTGAAGGCTAGTTATTTGGAAGAAAATGGTGCTAAGGGCTAAAAGCTGGTAGTGTTGCTGGGTGTGTTACTATATTTCCTATATAAAGGGGTTTTTTTCAGGATAATAAAACCATTTCTGCAGGTTGCCATGATGGCTAACTGCTTCAGACAGTCTCTGGCCAGGAAGAGAGCACTGTTTTCAGTAAATAGGAGCAAGACCTGGCTATGAGGGAGGGCAAGCCATGGTCCCAAAGGATTATGATCATAATGCTAACATCCAAAGCTGGAATCCAGGTTACTTTTTCCACAGCAGGGTATTCAGCTCTGGGGATAATTAAATGCAAGCATAACTAAATGCCTGCATCAGCCTGACTCAGTCCACTCCAGAAGGGACCGTGCAAGAGCCCTCGAGGCAGCACCAGCCTGTTCTTGCTCCTTGTCTCCCTCCCACCACATCTCCTCTACCACAGCAGGCTCCGACAGAAGACCCAGGGGCCTTCTCAGCACTCTCGTGGTGAATGAACACTGCAGAGCTGTCCTGCCTTGGGCTGGCAGGTTTTACAGCACGTGCTGACCCTGCACATACACGGTAGGCACGTCGCTAGAGGGGACAGGGGCTGCCATACAACCCCTGCTTTACAAAGGGTATTGGACCACAGCCAGGGAGACCCAGGCACAGGGGCACCACAGCAGCAGCACAGCAAGGAAACAAGCTGATGAAATATCTCCTGATCTGCTGGTCCGCGTGAAGGGCTCCTGGATACTCCCGAGGCTGTGCCTGCTTGTCGTCACCTGGCCACAGTATGGCTTCAGAGAGAAAACAGATAAACCCCTTCTATCTAAAACATCTTCTATCTACTGCGTTAGCTCTCTCACGGGTTGCCAAGATCACTTAATTTACTGTTTAAAATCTTTAATGGAAATTGAAAAGTCTCCAAGATCATCACTAAAATGTGCAGTGCGGACAAGTGGAAAAACTAAATTTATCACTGGAAAAACAAAGACAATACTCTTGTGAGTGGTTGGAAATCAGTCTGGCACTGCAGTTAACAGCACTTCAGTGTCTTCTTTTTTTTTATAAAAATTGTTTTTCTCAGTTTTCTTCAAGTCCAATCAGTAATCATTTGTTTTGTTGGGTTTGCACTGGCCTGACTGTTTCCATGTCTCTCTCATTCACAGCCTGATTTCTCAGTTTGCTAAACGACAGCTGATAAAATTCAGTTTCAGATAAACCTAAAATTCCATTTATGCCATAAATACCCTTTGTGATTATGGGAAGACACGGTCAGTCTCTTTTCACTGGCAGTGAAATCAGTGCATAAAGTATGCTTGAATATAATTGTTCTTTGTTTTCTCAGGGACATCATGCCAAATTCTCCTTTTTCAGTACTGTCCTTATCTGAACCTTTAAACCCTTTCTTTCTAAATGATGAAAAGTAGTTCCCTGTATACCCTGTAAAATCCTGCATCTCTCCTTAGGGTATCCATATCCACTACACTCAATAAGGAGAAGAGTAAAAGGAAATATGTCATCTCATGAGCACAACAGTCATACCAATTGCTGTGGTGAGATTTTCACAGCTGCTAATGATTTACAATGGAAACCTTACCCTTTTCACTTAGCTCCTAATAGTGTTCAGAAATGCCTTAGTTTATGGTCTGGGCTATCAGAAGCCATTATGATCAGATTGCATATTTCAGTGGTAAAATCACCAAAGACCTTGATCCTGAGGATGTACAAGAGATGTTACAGAATCACAGAATGGGTAAGGTTGGAAGAGAGGTCCTCCAGTCCAACCCCTCTGCTTAACCAGGATTCCCTAGAGCACATTATTCAGGATTGCGTCCAGACAGTTTAGAGGAGGAGACTCTACAACCTCTCTGGGCAATCTGTTCTGGTGCTCAGTCACTTGCACAGTAAAGAAATTCTTCCTCATATTCAGGTGGAACTTCCTGGGCATCAGTTTCTGCCCATTGCTTCTTTTCCTATTGCTTGACAGCACTGAGCAGAGCCTGGCTCCATCCTCCTGGCACCCTCCCTTCAGATACTGACAGACATTGATGAGGTCCCCTCTCAGTCAACTCTTCCTGAACAGGCCCAGCTCCCTCAGCCTTTTCTCATAAAAGAGATGCTCCAGTCCCTTAATCATCTTTCTTTCCTTCCTCTGGACCTGCTCCAGAAGCTGCATGTCTCTGTTGTACTGAGAAGTCCAGCACCAGCTCCTTTCACAGAGATGGTTACCTTTCACAGCGGCTGCAAAGTACCCTGAGCAACTAGGAGCTTTAATTATGAATCAATAACTGAACCAGAGACTGCACCAAAGCTTCCACCCCTTAGCTGGAGGCAAGCTGGACTGTGGGTGGGGGCCAGGTCATGCAAGTCACCATACCTCAGCATCAGGCTGCTTCTTTGACTCAGAGAGGGCTTTGGAGAGCAGCAGTGAGGCTGTTTTCACTCAACATGAAATTTCCATTATGAATTACACTGCAAACACAACAAAAACAAACACAAAGTATTTCTTTCATTATGTTTTATATTTATCTGTCTATATTTATCTATCATCATATTATAACCATCACAGTGTCTCAGCAATAGCAGGATGGTGCAGGATGGACAGACCAGGACATCTCTCCCTTGCAAGTAGCTTACAATAGTTGTAAGTGTTTTTCTTCTCTCTGTTTGTGCTTTATGGGTATTAATTAACTCCTCTGGTAGCACTGCAGGGCAGGAAATCATTGCCTTCCATATGGAAATAGAGAAATGAAGAGGATTATGTGATTTGCCCAAAGCTAAAAAGAGAATTGTTATCAGCACTAGGACGAGAACTGATGATTTTTCTTAGTGCCTGGTCCTGTAATGCAATTAGCAGAGCAACCTCCCTTCCCCTCATCTTCTGCTGTATTACCCTCCACCTGTGAATAA
This sequence comes from Melanocharis versteri, assembly GCA_013397845.1. Classification (NCBI taxonomy): domain Eukaryota; kingdom Metazoa; phylum Chordata; class Aves; order Passeriformes; family Melanocharitidae; genus Melanocharis; species Melanocharis versteri. The sequence continues at coordinate 130,978 of VZTG01010317.1, forward strand.
CACTGAATCCAGCAGTGCTTGATATTTGAAGCTGAATTTTGCTGCTAAGATTAATTTCCACTCAACAGGATGACTCCAACCAATACATTTTTGCATCTAAGGGAAATATTAAAATGTGCCTTTGAATTAGGGGGACATAAGAATCCCCTTTAACCGCAGCATGAGCCTGACGTTTAAGTAATTTTCCAGGAACAAGCTGACGCTACAGCAGCATTTTTTCTGCCATCTAGTGGTTGCAGAAAATCAGATGCCAGGCTCTGCGCCAATGTGCCACCCAGTACCAGCGCCACAGCAAATCCTGCTCCTGCTCTGACAACCCCTGCCCTGCTTGGGGCTGCTTGTGCCTCTTTTTCTTTTGCTGCTGTTTCACTTGGATGGCTGTGAGGTGCTGAAACTCTGGAAAGCTGCAGTAAGAAGTGGTCTGAAAAAAGAGATAAGTAAATGGATTTTCTCAGGACTGCTCTCAGCTTACATATATGCTGTGTTTCTGTGGAATAGGGAACACTTTCTTCACTGCTTGGAGAGTGTGAAGGAAACTGTGGGGACTGAGGAAGCAACCAATATACGCAGAATATTAGTAATTTGTTTCCTGAGGAGAAGGACACAACCAGGTGCCTTGGAGAAGGGAGCTGGCTGCTCCACTGGGCTGGCCACCTTCAGGGAAGACAAGCAATGCTCAGAGAGGACCTCCGGGATGGGGCTTAGACCTGGGGTTATTTTCAGCCATCTGATTTCTGCATATAGCCATGATCTTTAAAAGCACAATCAAAAGAATTAATTCCTTAGCAAGGGCAGCAAGGAAGGACTGCACCCTATATGCTTAATTAAAAACTGCCTTTGAGAGTTAAGGAAAGCCAAGACAGCACCTTAAGCAATAGTGACACTTTTCCTACATGTTAGTGGAAGCAGCATTTTGTGAGAGATTTCAGTTGCTTTTAATCTAACACATTTTAACTGATAATACTCATGAGAATAAATATGATAGTTCCTAGTGCAGACAGAGTTTAAGATACAAAAATGTGTTTGTCACAGGTGACCTTCGTGTTACATAGAAAGTCCAATACTATCTGCTGAGGTAGTTTTGGCCCAGTGAAGCTAAGCAGCTCACCAGACTTGGTCAGCATTGTTCCATACTTGGTACACACATTAACACATTTGGTAAAAACATAACAGCTTGATGAGAAAAGCCTCCGTGTTTGGATTGGACTGCCTTTGACAACCCTACAGCATCCCTACAGCCCTAGCTCAACCCAATGCCAAGACCTTGGTAAATGAGCAGTCCAGAGACATTGAGTCCCGGCCATTCTCCAAAACTCCTCGCCCAGAGGCCACGCACCATGACCAGCAGTGCAACAGGCTCCTGCTCCCACCCCAGCACAGGAAAGCTGCAAATAGATGGCCTCCTCCAGATCCAGCTGTGCCAACCCCAGCTTGTCCCCTGAGTTCCCACACTGTCCCCTGGCTAGTTAGGGCTCCCCGCTCCCTGACAGACGCAACAAACCAGAGCGACAAGAGCTCTGTTTTTCCCACTGGACTAATTTTGACTGAAGGAGGCCAGGAGACACATTTGGAGCACTCAGCAGAGCTGACTGTGTGCCCAAGAGGCCAGCGTGGGCAGGCAGGTGGTGACCTCTCCCGTCACCACCCCTAAGGTCACGTCTGCACCCTGTTTAAGCTGAAGAGGATCTGGGATGGCTGTGCCAGCTGAGCAGCGAGGGCAATAACCTCCAGCAGTGTGGCTTGTAATCTTCATCTGGCACAGCTCTCTACAAATAGAACATCTGTCCACAGCCTAAAGAGATGTTTCAAAACTGATTTAATTAGACCAGCACAAGCACCCATCTGGATACTTTTAGCTCTTTGGCTCCCATTCACCTGGCAGGCAACGGCAATGGATAAAAATCGTTTTCACCTGCCCCAGTTGCAAAGTGGTCAAAAGGAAAGGATGATGTATCAGCCATGCCAGAATCATAAAGTTTTGACAAATACATCTGGTGAATCCTGATGAGGCTCTTTATGAAGTTGCCACCTGAGATCTCCTGCTCAAGGTGGCCGCATCTGCAGAAGGGGCAGTGGGGGAGTGCGTGCCTGCAGCCACGCAAAGCCCAGAGCTCCAACAGCTGATTCCAGCGGATCCAGGGAGCTCGGGAATGGGTTACACTGCACTGTGCCTTGGTCAGTCGTTTACTACACAGGAAACTTTTCCTTACCCTTCTGGCTCTTACATTCCCCCACACAACAGTACTGGATAGCAAAGAACGCAAATGATTTAATGCAGTGTCAGATGGGTTAAACAGCCTGTGGAAGTGGCTAATCTACAAACTAAGGGAGCCCCAGCAGAACAGCAGTAACAAACTCAAGAGAGATAGATACATTTTAAATTGGTACACAGGTTTTTGCAGCAAGAGACTGACTATATCCTTAGTTTATATAACTCTTTATTCCAGCGTGGGCCAAATAAAAATAAACTGACTGATTCCAGATTAATTAAAACTTCAACTAAGGATCTGGCATTCATCTAACAAATTATTTGAAGATAAACAAATGCAAGTTTGTGCATAAGTGTTAGAAAAACATACTGTAGAGTTTAAAAGAAGGAAAAAAAATCACCTATGAGAACTGAAAGCACCATTGCTTTTTCAGCACTATTTGGAGGCTGCAGATAACCCAGGTCTCAATTAGATTCTTTTCTAAACTCTTAATAAAAGGCTACAGTTTATATTAATTTTAATGTACCTCATGCTTACTATCCATTGCTCAAATCCTTTCTAAGAAAAAACCATTGGAATTTTAACTAGTTACAGATGGTAGAGATAAAATTGGTCTTTACATATCTGTGTTTAAAATAGGACTTTCATGGAGAGGACTGTTTATATTTGCTAATATTATCCAGTCTGTCTATTTGTAAACAGGAGTCAAAGGTTTACAAGCTTTAGCCTGCGATAAAAGTAAATCAAAATGAGGGAAGACCATGAGAAATGAAATCCCCTGTTACACTGGAGCTGCATTATCCAACAAGATAAAGACCAGACAGGCCACAGCAAGGGGCAAGCAATGAGCTGAAGGGAACAGATGCCCTTCAAAATTTTTCTGTTGTTTTCAGGGAGAGAATAGCATTGGTAATCCACCAAATGGTCTTATTGGACTTCATCTGCCCTTGGCCTTTTCCTGGTAGTTCCACTAGACCAGGATGGTAAACAGGCATGCACACGGTCAGAAAGAGAGACCCCAGGATTCCTGAGCTGTCTGCTGTTCCTGGGACATGGTGCAAGTTCATGGGCAAGAGGGATGCTGCACAAAGCCCCCATCTGGCCTCTGCCCACTGTGGTTTCAGCTGCCATTGCAGGTGAGAAGGCTGAGGAGCCTCAGCCACGTCCTGCTGCTCCTTGGATGAGCCTGTCTACTGCCCGCTCTCGGAACACAGATATTCCTCCAGGCAAGAGCACAAACTCCCCTTTTGCTTACCCCAGGGAGACTTGCACAACCTCTTGCTACATTCCCTGGCTACATTCACTTTTCCCTCTGAGATTCCAAAAGCAAGCCGAGCTACTGACCATTTGTAATCAGGAAACAGCAGCAGCATCGTGTCTGTGCCACCCACTGCACATGGAAGATCTTGGCTGCCCCAGCAGCTTCCAGCTCTTCGTGCCTTTGGGCCTCACTGCAGCACCTGCCAACAAGGCAGAAGCAAGGAAGGTTTAAAAAATTGTAGAAAAAAGAAAGCCCACAGCCTAAAGATCAAACTCCAAACCAGAACAAGCTCTTTGGTTAATGGGATCCTTGTTTTTGCCAAACCCACTATATTTGCTAATAGTCAAGGGTGAGTCATTGCTGCCCCTCTCCACAGCCAAGGGTCTCTGGAGAGGAGGCTATTTTGGCTGTGATTTCTTCTGAACAAGTGGAACCACCAGCACTGCAGCTCAGTTTCCAGGGCTCAGAAGAGAGAACTCGTCCTCAAAAGCCCACAATTGAAGGGAAGGCAGCGACAGCACGTGAGGCTTGGGGCTATGCCCTACATCCTGTGGCCGTCCAGTGGGCTCTTCCCCTGTAACTGCTGGCCTACTGCATCCCTGCCAAGGTCTGAAGACAGGCTCCAAACAGGGAGAAGTGACTATGACATCTGGGCTCACCACAACTTCAACATTCTCAACAACAAACACTGTGCTTCAGCCAGATTTCTGGCAGGAAAAGCAAGTTCCATGTCTGAGATTTCCATTTAAGGACTTTTCCCAACCATCTTTTAACTCAGCCAGCTACAGCATCACACAGAGGAAAGAAGCCTTTGCATTGTCACCTTCCTGCCACCACGCCACTGTTTGGACAGGTGCCCCTTTCTGTCCCATATGGGCATGGAAGAACATAAGTTCTGGAGGAATAGAGTGCACCAAGGTGGCCCTGGCTGCTCCTGGGCTTCCTTCACATACTGCTGTATCTCTGCTTTCCCCTCACCTTTAGCCTCGTGTCTAGCAATTAAAGCAAAAAACCCGGAGGAATCCACATCCCAATAGACAGGGAACAAAGGGGAAAAGGGTCTTTTCCCCCCATGCCTGTTGGGAGCAGGACACATTCTGACCCTTGGGCTCCTGGTGCTGGTGGGAGAGCTCAGCAGTGTCGGGGGCCCAGCAAGGAGAGGGGAGCTCTGTGCTGGCAGGCACAGGAGGAGGAAGAGGAGAGGAAAAGCCACCCTGACAGGCAATGGCAGTGTCACCACACTGTAACCCAGCCAGCACTGTGGCTGTGACATGCAGTCACCAGTCACACCGCTGTGTACAGCTGGCTACTCGTGAGGAGCAAAACCAGGGCCTGCACAGTCTGACAGTCTGAGGTTAAAACAGATAAATAAACAAACTAGGTTTTGAATAATAATGAGACACATCTGGATTAAGAAATCATGATTGTTTTGTTAAAAGTCTGCCAATGAAAGCAATATTTTATAGAGTATTTGAAAGACTGTCCTTTGAGCTGTTTGTAGCTAGCACATAGTTTATGCAGCTTTGATGAATTCAAAGGGGTTTTTTTTCCTATAAGAGCCACTGATGTCACCAAGAAAAACATTATATATACTACTTTCCTTGGCTTTTAAGTCTAGCAGAATGGCAATCGCTATAGTGGGTAGAGGCCAGATAACACAATTCAGGCAGCTGCATTTTTTGCAGCTGTACTTCTGCATTTTTTGTTAGAGATGATGGGTTTATGCTGACCTGAGGATATAACATGAAAGCTGTTCTCATGTGTCATTCAGAAGCTTGCTTAGTGATGTTAATACACTGCAGGAAAACAGCTCTTGCAATTTGGTGGACCATATAACGACTAGAATTTTTAATTGTAAATTTATAATACTCGAAAAAGCTGTGGCTATCATAATGTTACTATGTTTCTGAGAAAGATAACATACTAATGAGCAGATTAATCACTGTCTCTTACATCAAGAAATAGAAGGAACTGGATAACATTACCAGTTGAAAAGATTTAAGGGAGACAAAAAGGTTTAAGGGAAACAAATGTGTTCTGTGCATAATTAATTTAACAAATTTACCAATGATGAGAAATGTTGTGAAAAGCCAGAGTTTAAGCTCCTTCCAAATTCATGGATAAAGGGTCCAACAAGGCTGACAAGAAAGCAAGGACTCAGAAGGTATCTCAGTTTGGAAGACCTCAGCTGCAGAGGAAGCAGGAAGATAACCCCACATCCCTGGGAACAGTGCAAGAGCCTGCCACAGGACACTGCCCGAGACACAGGGTACAGGGTGGAAGGGCTCTGATCTTATTTACCAGAGTCCTTCACATGTAACATTCATCCCAAAACAGAGACACAATGAAATGACTGCTATGGATGATTTCATAACTGCCCCAAGAGAACAAGTTGGGACACCAATTAATTTTATTGAGAAGGAACAGCAGTGGCTTATGAACTTCTGCAGAGACTTAGTTTCCTGCATTAACAAACTAAGCAGAATAGACAAAAATCATAGAAGAGCAGCTATGCCAATAAAACTGTCTCAAAACAAAGTGTTTTGGTATTCTCTCCCATGAGCTGATAAATTTAAGAGACTATTTTTTAGCTTTACAGTGTGTGTACAAATATATATATATATTTATATTTGAACAGGCATACATCCAAGCTTTTCCAAAGACAGAGGAAAAAGAGAAGACTCAGAAGAAATCCCAGCATCTCACAGGCAGAAAGGGAGAATTCTAAGCAGGAAAGCCACGACTTTTGAGCACAGGAGAGTTTTCAATTGCAATTACCTGTCCAAGACAGGATAATTTAAGCAATAAACAAAATCACAAATATCAAACTAGAACTTTCTGCAGTGCCCAATGAAGATAACTAAAACAAAGATAAAACCAACAAAACAGCTTATTGCATGTCAGCTTACTCTTTATCAGCTAGAAACAAATCTAAGTACATTGTTAATTTAGGCCATCAGAGAATAGATCTGTATTAAAGAAAATTAATTCCATCAGTCAAAGTCGAACAGGAAAAAAAATCTTTAATAATATATTTTACGTAAAATGTATCCACTACGCTCCAGGGCACTGAAGAAAAGCTAAGTGAAAACAGGACTCCTTTGGTGGTAAATGTAAAATATATATGTGCATGTGGGCATACACACATGTACACATACACTTATTTTTCTGTGATGAAAATATGCCCCGGCTGAGGGAAAAGTGACTGCCTGAACTGATCTGAAAGACTTTAAATTATAATAATTTTTTTCACTTTTACATCTTGATTCCATGCCATAAAACTTAAATAGGTTTATGACTGAAATAAAGGTCATTTTAACAAAGGCAAGAGAAAGCTTCTCCATGTTTTATGTATTTCAACTTTATTTGCAAGTCAATACGTTCTGAATCTCTGTAGGTTTCCATTAAAGTGGAAATTGCAAAACCCTTTACCCTGATGGAAATTTGAAGCTGATACGCTCTAAGCCCTGCATGACTCCTCTTTTTTTATATATATTTTATTTGTATTAACAATTATGTAAGGAAATTTCTGGGGGACAGATCATTAGAAGTGATTCTGGCATACTGCTTGTCTCAGACTTGCCAGAATTTCTTAAGAAATAAATTTAAATCAAGGTCACTGCTTAAAATGCAAAAAGGCTCATGGCCGTCTGCTGCCATGGAGTTGCAACTGCAAAATAACACTGAGTTTATTGTCATTGTTGTAAATTATATCTGTAGATACTTGAGAGAAGCTTGAGCAAGACTCCGGACTCTACAATAACAGAGCATTTTATTCACTGATTATGGAATTGTGAAGAGGGTTCTCTTCAATCACTTCCCTTTGTAAGAAATACATGTATTTTGGCATAACCCAGCACATCCCACTACCTTGGGTTGTGTTTGCACTGCCGGTGCACCCCACGACCGTGCCACCCGTGGGTACGAGCGGCTGCTACCTGTGTGTCCTGCCTGCTCCTTCCCCAGGGGCAGCCCAGCCCCGTGGTGCTGTGTCTGGAGAAGCCAGCCTGTACCCCCGGGCACAGGCACCACTCAGCTCGGGGTCACCCGAACGGACCCCTCCTGCCTGTGCACAGCAACGCTCAGCTGTGCTATTGCTAGTGGCATCTCAATCAACGAGGGGAAGACCAGCTGGACTGGGGACATCCTAAGGTGACTCTAACACTCTGTGATTCAAGGTTAGGTGGAACTTGTTGACAGACTGAGATCAGGGGAAATTAAAGTGAAAATGAGATTTAACTGGTTGCTAAACACTCTGTGACCTTCAGACCATCTGGGAATGCCCACTCATGTCCCATGGAGACTGTGCTGAAATCACATCCCACCACATGCAAAGTAAAGCCTGCTCCTTACCAGACAAAGGCCAGACTTTCCTACTGAAGAGTGGCACATTGACTGACAGCTGCAGCTTTTTTGTGCTATTCCCTGGAGGAACCCAAGGAAACAAACACTTCCCAGACAGGATAGATTTCAAAAGAAACCAGACCAATTATTGTTGTAAGAACTTAAGTGAGAAAACACCCTCTGTCAGAAATGACCGGTTATCAGATGCTAGACCTCATCTGCACCGTAATGAAAAAACTGCAAGAATTATGCTGACTTCATCCATTTTAATCTCCCGTGAGAGAATTGATTTGAAACACAAAATGGCACTTCACAATTACTTAAGGAAAGCAAAATCTGAAAAGTGCTTTTGAAATTACCTGAAATTAATTTTCCATCAACAGAGCAATATTACCCCTGATATTATTGATGTTGTTGTTTTACTGGTGAAGAAATAGAATCATGTAAGAATAAATAATTGCCATGGAATAGATATTTCTGATCAAGGAACAGAAATTAGATCTCCTGAAAGAAAACTCTGTGCTCTGTTTTCTTTCTTCTCTGTGAATTTGATCAAATGCCACTAATAAAAGAGAGATTTGCATTTGATTTCAGTACATACAGAAGCAGGCTGACAAATGATTATGTGTATCAAATTGAAGTTATTATATCACAAGAAAAACTGTCATTCTTCTAAGTGAATTTTTGTCAGACAAATTTGTGTCAGACAAATTTGTGTCAAACAAAAGAAGACAAAGCTTTCCTCTCCTCATTAAACTCTTTTTAAAGACTCATCAGGACATACTGCAATTAGGATATATAGTAGTCTATAGTAGTTAACCAGACAGATGAATAGACCCTCCAGAGTTCTATATAACAGCATGAGTTTTTCACTTTCAAGGTTTGTACAAATTAGAAAACAAATAAATGAGATGATATTTCCATTTTCTTCATAAGCTTTTTACTTGAAAATTTAAAACTTCCTGCCTGAATTGTCCAAACCAGAAATACAGAGGAAAAAATTTGTCAGTGTTATTTCAACATGAAAGAGCATTTAAAACAGATTTTAGATTTTTACAATGTGTTGTAAGAACAATCCAAAATTTTTTTCAAATAAGCAAGTTTGACACTTCACAGTACATGGCAAGTCATGTATTAAACAAACTCTAAACAAATTGCACTGAGACTCTACAAATCCAAACAATCCAACATAGAAATGGTTCTCATCAGGAGACAGATGAAAGCAAGACAAAATTCTGAAGGACACAGGTTGTCTACGTGGCTCAGTGAATGCTTCAGTGGGGAGAGGCATAAAGATCCATATGGAATTAAACAAACCTCTGAATGCCTTGTGCAGAAAACTGTTAATTCCATATGTGTAGACCAAACTTACGCTGCCAGACCGGGATCACAATGCTTTCTTCCTCTTTGAATAAGTACAGCCTGCAACCTCCCAGAGCCCTGTGGGCACTGACACCCCTGAAATCCCTGCAAGCCTCTCCTGGGGTGTCCCATGACTCTGCCCACGGTCCAGGACCCCATTTCAGCCCAGCTGACCCCCATCCACAAGCTGATATTCTGGCCTGGCCTCAGACGCCAGGGTTGCCTCCGGCCACCTCCAGGCTGCCTTGGTCCCTGCTGGGGATGGGCTCTGGCTGGTGAGATCCTGCCTTGCTACCCTGTTCCCTGTGAGCTCCATTGCTCCCAGTCCCAGGGAGCAGCCAGCCCTCACCCAACACAAAAACCTCCACAAGATATGAAGCTGTAGAACATCAGCCGAATCAAGTAGAAATCCAGGTGCTGAGCGACTGCTTGCTGGGTACCAGTTGGGTGCTGGAGGTACTGAGGGTAGGCTGGGGTGGAGATAACACTCCTGGGAAGTCTGCTGGGAGGAAGGATGCATTGTCCCTTCTGCTTTTCTATGGAAACAGAATCTTTGTTTCAGTAAGAAAATATCAAACCATACAGAATTTAAATGGAATTTTATTTTACAGCTCCAAATTGTTTAGAACTGTCTTTCTAATGTGCGTGCCCTTCTGTCTCACAAAGAGGTCAACCTCACTGAAAATAAAAGGTTTGATTTAATCAGGAAGAAGCATACTTTAAAAACCTGTTATTACCCAAAAGCAGACATTACATAAATTTTATTCTATTTTTATATCTTTCTGGCTCCAATCTCCTGAACCTGACATTAACCATAACAATCACACATGTGACTAAACCAGGCCAAATTCTCCTTTTTCTATTCCAATATAAATATGGAAGTAACACTGTTGAAGTAATGGCTTTGAGGTAGGCTCCCTCTACGAGAACAGGACTTTTCTCAGAACAGCCAGAGTCAGGAAATATGCTGATTTCGAGGTCAGGTTTTTACTGACAAGTTGGAGCAGTAAAGTGGAGACCACCAGGGTTGACGTGAGAGCCTGGCAGTCCCAGAGGCTGTGGACACAGGCTAATGTTGGTGGCATTTTGAAGAGCACAGGAGGCTTCAAAGCTCTCATGCCATTTCAAAAGGCCTCAGGCTTTCAGAAGTTCAAGCACCACTAATTTACAGTAAAACACCAGCTTTTAAATGCATTTATCATTTGCGCTGAGACACGGCCACTTATACCTCTGTGAGATTCAGATTCACCGTCACAACCTCTCTCTTACATTTGACTTCAGTTTCTTGTTGAAGCTGTATCTCTGCTGCTCCTGACCATGCCAACATTACACCAGAGCTAATTCTGGGCAGTGAATACTGCAGTGCCCTGCAGATGCAGTCCAGCAGGAAAGCTGCCAGCACTGATACGGCCACAGGCTGCTCAGGCATTGAGCCCTGTCAGGTGTGCACAGCCTGGGTCTCACGTTGCTGTGCTGAGCATCTGTGTTACCCAGGTAGGCAAAACTTCCAGTTTTCCTCCTGGAAAAGCTAGCAGCTTGGTGTGTTGCAAGTGTACCCTCTGTACACCTAAAAGCACTTCTATCTTAACTATGACTGGTTTTGAAAAAAATTACTCATGTCAAGTCTTGGAGAGATATCCTCTTCCATTTACAGCAGAGCAAGGACAAGACACTGCCACTCAGCTGCACAGGGCTGCTCCCTGCCCCAGGTCACGGCCCCTACTGCTCTTCTGTCTGAGAAGTTTATGGGCACCTTCCCCAACTTGCTTCAGAAAAATCAACCAGCTTAGTGCAGTCTAAGCCTTTAAACTTCTCCTCCTTTGGTCTTTCCCTAGTTCAATGCAGAACGTAGTCCCTGGCTGGATGCCTACTTTTCCTCACAGTTCTCAGAAAGGCACAGTGCCAGGGTGATATCATTTGATGAACTTCCAGAAGAAAACAATGTGCTGGGGGAGGAGTGTCCTTTTGAGGGTCTGGAATCTTTCTTCCCTTCACATTTTTCTTCTTACATGGTGAACACTGTCCTTTGGTGCCATATGCTGCCCCAAGGGAGCAACTGGGTGAAGGAGAATCCATCTTCAGAGGCGTCCATGATCTAATAAACAACATTTACCTCGAGGGCATGAGAATTAACCCATGCCCAGGGACTACAGCATGTTCAGCTGTGTATCCAGCGAAGTTCCCAAAGCAGTTCTTGCTTTGCTGGCTGTCCCCCATCAGGCACTCCTGTGCAAAGTGATTGCTCTCAAGAGGGGAGCTCTCTGTGGGCTTCTGCTCACAAAGTCCAGGTGGAAGCACGAGTAAGCACAAGGCACAAGGCAGGGGAAGTCTGTCCCCATGACTTGTGGCAAGAATCTGTGACTTTTGTTCTTATTTGTCCCCATGTGCCTCGCAGTTTGACATTTTATTTTTGCATCCTGTTTTTCCTCTTTCCGGACCATCCAAAATGGTTTTCCCAGCCTGTTCTCTATTTCTCTTCTATCACTGCAAGTTTGGCAAGGCAGAATGATCTAAGACAGGAGATGGAAATTTTCCTGGTAAGGGCTGGAAAGCAAGCAAGAGGAGGAAACCTGTTTGAACTGAAAGGCATTCCACAGGAGATGGACACATTGCTCTAGGCATCTATCCACATCTGTAGATGTCTACATGCTTCCATATGCTGTATTCCAGTCCAGATTCATAACTAACCCTTTATATTGTAGGTCATCCCTGAAGACAGCTTCTAATTTATGGCTTCTGTCTTTTTTTCTTATTTTATTTCAAGAAAATAGAGAAAACATTTCAAATAAGCCTGTACTTGAGGTGTAGGGACACGCATATCCTGAGTCTTCCAGTGTTAAATCCTGGTCATTTTTCTCTACACTGCAAGCAAACATGTTATTGTCTCCATGGTACTTGCCAACTGTAAGCCACTGGCCTCACTCCTTGGCTTTCTGTCAAAACAAATTCTGTCAGGTTATATTTATTTGTGTGTTCTGGTACAGCTGGCAGTGAAACTGCTTCGCCTGCCAGCATTCTTGTTAAAATTGCCCCCAGCTGAGTCAAGCTATCTCACCAATACACACCTTGACCAGGCTCTCAGGCATTTTTCAGAAAAACAACCTTCCAAATAATGGGAATACCTGGAGAGACTATGTTTAAAGTCAGACACTGAGAAATAAAATTGCTCCCACTTTTTTGATATTTTGAAAATCGAACATATTAAATTTCTGGCGTTGATTACACGCACTCAATTTTTCATGCAGGCTTGAGACATGGTTGAAGAATCTGACTGCATTCAACATAGTTATGAAGAAGATTGTTCAAACATGACTGAGCACAAACTTAAGTGCGTGAGACTGTTAAATGTCAGCACTGTTAATGAGGCCTTTAAGGATTGTTTTCTCAAAAATATTTACCTAGTGATCCTTTCCACTGGCTGATTGATTCCTTTGGGCACCATCATTAGAGTAAGGCGAGGTCTACACGTGGAGCTCTGGAAGTTCAGCATAGCCCCCATAACACAAAACAAGCTGGGAGATGCATAAAGCTGTGGCCAACTGAAGGTGGATGATCACTGTAAAATCCATGGAAAAAAAAAAATCCATCATTAAGACTCGTATTTTAAGTGGCATAAAAATCATACAGAGCAAAGAAACTGCTGAGTGTGGCATGCCAAACCATAAGCCCCTGTTTCTGAGGCCTTGTAGAAAGGTAAGTGGTGGTGGCAGATTGAATGGCAGGTTTGAACCCTTCAGGCATGTGGACACAGCTGACTTTTGTGGATCATGTTTTGAGAGGGAAAAGACTGGCATAGCCAGTGAGATTTCAAACAAATTGTTGAAGATGTCTCTCTCTCTGCTTCTCATCCTGACTTATTACCTCCTTATTCACCTTGTTTCTCTTCCCAGAGCTCCTGGATGGGAGAGCTGGGGAAGGTCTGTGCATCTCACAGTGAGGATTCATGGTAGCCATGTGAGGTATTTGGGGCCTTTGCATCTGGAAAGCCAAGAGTTATATAGACTATCTTGCTCTTTACCACTAATCCATTGCCAAGGCTGCAGACAGAAAGGGCCCACAAGCATCACAACTTCTCATCTACATCTCTGTGCACAAGGAAGTTAAAACACATCTACCGCTTAAACAGCTGTGTGTACGTATTGGAAGTGAATTCAAAGCTAGCAAGGCAAGACAAAAGTAAGAACATAGCCAGGGTAGCTTGTGACTAATAGCTACTGGCGCTTGACCCAGCTTTTATTTATAACAGATTCATGGGAAATCTTCTAGGCTTGTTTCAAAACAATGCCAATTAATAAATTTTAGAATTAGCCCTACATAGTTGAACAAGTGAGAAAGATTAGATCATATATCAGAAAGTCTCAAAATTGGGAATTTGTTATAATCCCTTAATTTCTAAGTTTAAAAAAAGTTAATGACATAGTCTGAGTATACCAGTAATGAAATGAGATTTCCTAATGGCTTGATGACAAAGATCCTCTGCTGAGCCCTGGCTTCAATGGGGATCTGATTTACAGAGTATGTTCTCAAGGGAGATCATAGAATCATAGAACAGTTTGTGTTGGAAGAGACCTTTAAAAGCCATCTAGTCCAACCCCCCTCCAAACATCAGGCACATCTTCAACTAGATCACTGTGCTTAGAGCCCTGTTCAACCTGGCCTTGAATGTTTTCAGGGATAAGGCATTGACCACCTCTCTGGACAACCTGTTCCAGTGTTTTGCCATCATCACTATGAAAAATTTCTTCCTTCTATCTATTTTAAATCTACCCTGTTTTAGTTTAAAGCCATTACCCCTTGTCCTATCACAACAGGCCCTACTAAAAAGTCTGTTGTCATCTTTCTCAAAAGTACTACCTTTAAGTACAAAGACTCTCTCAGTGCACCTTCAAAGGAGAGGTGCTCCAGACCTTTGATCATCTTTGTGGCCTCCTCTGAACCTGCTCCAGCATGTCCATGTCTTTCCTGCACTGAGGACTCCAGACTTTGACACAGCACTCCAGGTGGGATCTCACGAGAGTGGAGTAGAGGAGCATAAGCACCTCCCTTGACCTGCTGGCCATGCTGCCTTTGATTTGTTACACCTGCCACCCTAACAGGCTGCGACGAGGTCCAGAAAAGCTTTTTGAATGTTTTCCCAATATCAAATGAATGAGATGACTTTAAGAATAGTGATGGAACAAAGGGATGTGACACTCACTTGGAAAATCTGTTTCAGAAACCATTCTGAACAACCTGGTCTAGTGAAAAGTGTTCCTGCCCACAGCAGGCAGGCTGGAACTAGATGATCTTAAAGGTCTCTTCCAACACAGACCATCCTGTGATTCTATGACTAGAACTGATCATATGTCCATCACCTTCCAGTGAATGCCTTGATGTGCACGCTTGCTCTACCTAGTGGATTTGAAACCTATTGAAATGCCGCTTCCTAAACTTGGAATAACATCATTCCAACCCTGAGTTTATATAATTTTCGTTATTATTTTTGGTGATGGCTGTGATGAAGATGTCTGTTATTGTTCTGAAGAAGAATACCATGTGCTTATTCTGGCTTTCAGTTTTTGGAAAAAATACATTGAACTCCTCAAATGTTGTTTTTCCCTGGAGAAAAATCACTTGGCGTATATAAATGATTTTGTTTCCTACGTCAGTTTATGGACAAAAGCTTTTATCGTCGAAAAGGACAACCAGAAGCCAAGAACAAAGTGTTATTTATGATTCACGTTCTGCCTCCCAGTTAACTCTCTGTGAACAAATATTTAACTGCAATGTAGGTGACTCCTGAGAAAGTGATCTGGGAAGTCTGTTATACCCTCTAACCCTGTGAACTGAAATCACTGATTTTGGCCTCCTAAGTCAACCTCAAATTTCATAAGCCATGGTCATATGCTCTTTTCACCTTTAACTTTCCAGTGATGCTTTTAGGGCACTCTCTGAGAAACAGGGGGTGTGGGTTCAACACTGTGCTGGTCTGAGGAGGTTTCTCTTTGAGTCTCTTTCTGAGAGACTCGATAACATTCAGGCACCCCTGCTCCTTTTAAAATGACTGCTGCTATGCACAAAGAAATGCAAGAGTCTGAATACAAAGGGCAAGAGAAGTCCTGATTCTCTGGCTTACTGCGTGGTTTCCCAAATGTCATTTTTTGGCTACCACTGTTGGAAGCAGCTTTCTGTGTTCCCCCCAAGGCTAAATTCAGGTCTGTAATAATCATCATCTGAACATTATCATCATTTTCTCCCAAGCCCAGCTCTGTTTGCCTTACTGCATTCCCATCATTCAGTTACACAGCCCCATCACTCCTTAAGACCCCCAACCCATAGAAGAAAGCCCCACATATTGTCCTCTATGCCTTCTCCTTCCCAAACTGGTTCTCCAAACACAATGCCCCAGCCATCTAAGGCACATCCCTATCTCAACAACCCCATTCCCCTCACCTTCCCCAAATGACATTTTTCCCATGGTCTTTTCAGAAATACATGTCCCAGACTAATTAATTTCCTGTAGGCACATGAGAAGAACAGCAGGGGAGGTCTGGGAGCTGGAGACAGCTTCACACATCAATAAGGTACTGGCCAGCCAGTGACAGGAGCAGCTGTGTGAAGGTTTTTTACTCTGATTTGTAAAAGATCCTTGACACAGGCAAAACTAGCAGTTGTTGAGATTGTTTTTGCCTGGCTTACATGCAACACAGTGTGGGAACATCCAGCCTACTGACTGAGACTTTCATCTGGCAAAGGGCAGGGTTTTTTTTCAGTCCTTGATCCTTAGGTCATGTCTGCTCCTTATCCACCAGCTTTGCGTAAAATGCATATGTAGCCGTAAGCATGAAGTCCCTCCAAGCTGTTCCCTCCTGGCTAAGTGTTTAAAGTTTTTCTTCTCTGCAGAGAGCTTTGTTGTCCCTGATTTAAGTCCTATGAAAATCCATGAGCTTTATTTGAGTACGCTCAGTAGTACATCAGAGCAAACGTCACTGTGAAGCTTGTGCTTGTAGCTAACAACTACCTTGGAGTTATCATTTGCTGCTCTGCTGTAATGTTCAGCATTCATATGCTAATCCGTTCATGGAGACTGCTGTGCCTGACTGTATGGTAAGGCTTTACCAAATGACAGCAAAATTAATAGTTTGGTTTCTGCCAATTTGATGCAAGATGTCTAAAATGAAGAGCAGAATATATATCACTGAAGAGAATTTTGGAGCATTGTTTATTTCTCTCCAATTACAATGTTTTCATCTTTTTTTCTGCATTGCCACTGATACCATAACAGTTTCTACTCTTCCACTCTGTAAAATAAAAGATTCTTCATAAAGACCGTGTATGTGTACATGCACGTGTATATGCGTATGCTGATCTTTTCCCTGCTGAATAGATCTGACCATATACCAGTTGAAATATCATAAACTGCAAATAAATGTAATGGCTTGGGGTTTTAAATAAATCAGTTAATGCCAACCAGCATCACAGAGAGGAGAATGAGAACAACAATTGCTAGATTAAAAGGCTCTGCAGAGGGATCTGGACAGGCTGTATCAGCGGGCTGAGGCCAGTTGTGTGAGGCTCAACAAGGCCAAGTGCCAGGTCCTGAAACCCCAGGTGGTGCCACAGGCTGGGGGCAGAGTGGCTGGAAAGCTGCCCAGTGGAAAAAGACCTGGAAGTGCTGGTGACAGCAGCTAAGACATGAGCCAGAATGTGCCCAGGTGGCCAAGAAGGCCAATGGCACCTGGCCTGTGTCAGCAATAGTGTGGCCAGCAGGACCAGGGCAGGGATTGTCCCCCAGTACTGGGCACTGGTGAGGCCACACCTCGAATCCTGTGTTCAGCTCCGGACCCCACTTCAAGAAAGACATTGAGGCACTGGAGCATCTCCAGAGAAGGGCAGCAGAGCTGATGAAGGGGCTGGAGCACAGGTCCTGTGAGGAGCAGCTGAGGGAGCTGGGGGTGTTTAGCCTGGAGGCTCAGGGGAGACCTTATCACTCTCTACAACTCCCTGAAAGGAGGTGGTAGCCAGGTGGGGGTTGGTCTCTTCTCCCAGGGAAGAAGTGACAGGATGAAAGGAAATAATGTCAAGCTGTGGCACCAGAGGTTTAGACTGGTTAGCAGGAAATGTTTCTTCACTGGAAGGGTTGACTAGCATTGGAACAGGCTGCCCAGGAAAGCGGCAGAGTCACCATCCCTGGAAGTGTTCAAGAAACATGTGGGTGTGACATGGTTTAGCGATGAACATTGCCATGGTGTTAGGTGGACGGCCAGACTTGATAATCTTCAAGGTCTTAAGGTCTTTTAAGGTCTTTTCCAACTTTAAGGTTCTATGAGTCTATGATTCACTGTGAAAAAAAATAGACTGCATTTCACAGATATTTTTCTCAGTCACCCATTCTATTTCTTCTTTTTCTCCCCACAGAAACCAGTGGATTCTGATTTCCTTGAATGCTGTGAATTAGCTCTGAAGAAATGGACAGCTCCAACAAAAAAAACCCACGAAAGTTTTCTGAGAAGACAGCAAAGGAACTAGAAAAAATAGCTTGACTTGTAGGTTCTCACCTGACCCATGATTGACTCTCTGCTAATGCAACACTAATTTAAGACACCTTTGTATATCAGGTACTGCAATTACTCAGCATGTCACTCTTTGTAGAGTTAGTTTTCTTTAGTATCCCAGTATGCAGTGGGACAGAGAAATCTGATTTCCATCCAACAGTTTATGAAAACACCCAAATATTATATATAAAGACTTACACCATTTTCTTGCAAGATATTGCAACACAGTTCATTGTATATGACAGTCCAAGCCAGGCTTAAAAAACCCAACTTGTTATCAGCCCATTCACACTCCACCATCCCCCGCAGGGCGGGGCAGCTGCCTGGTTCCACTGGACCATTAGGGTGAAGTGTTTATTTGTGCTGTTTCCAAGAGGCGCTGAAGCTGTAGCTCTCTAACTGCCATCCTTTCTGCAGCTTCAGCAAGTTTCTGCTGCAGTTATTAAAATTGGAGATTCATTCGCCACCATAAGGGCAAATTTCAAAATGGAATGAAGGTGTAAACTTTATCCTCACATTCCTCTAGCACAGACTAACTCCCTCCAGCAAGAGAGCTTTTCTCTGTAAAGGTGACGTAAGGCCCAAAGACAAAATAAACTATGCAGTCAAAGGCCTTTGCATTAAAGAAATACATATTATTTTTTCATGTGTCAACATTTGGCCCCAAAAAGCTGATATTCACCAGTTACACTATGTCAGTCTACAGCTACTTACTTGAAAGACATACAGCAACATGTACAGTGCCCAGAAAAAGCTCCTTGCCTCCTACATGGATTTTGGTAATGCAGAAATCCCAGGTCAAGGTCTGTATCTCTACCTGTGCATAATGCATCACAGTGTCACACTTATTTGCATATTCAGAGCTATTTGCGTGTGACTAGAGTGTCTTATTCATATATTTTTTTTCCAGATCTGAGGATGTTTGTGTTGCTGTACATTACAAGTTTTGCCATCTATACAAGCGAACAACCGCTTCAAAGCCAGACCAAAGGAGAAAATTACTACACCAGATATATCTGCAGCATCCCGGGTTTGCCAGGCCCTGCAGGCCCCCCTGGAGCCAGCGGATCCCCGGGGCCGCATGGACGCATTGGTCTTCCAGGAAGAGATGGTAGAGATGGCAGGAAGGGAGAAAAAGGTGAAAAAGGGAGTGCAGGTATTGAATATTTGTGGAACTTAACACGGTAGTACAAGAAAGCAAGACCTTTTATCACCACTGCTATACATATGCATATATATATATATATATATATATATATATGATGAATGTGTGTGTGTGTCTGTGTGGGTTTGAGTGTGATTCATGTGTAAATATAGTGAGAGAAAGGAAGTATACAGACATATTTTAGATATGCCTAATATGTACGTACTTATATCAGTGTAAAGAAATGTAAATGCACAACCTTCCTTCACACAGATGATAAGAAGAAATTTGGGAAGAACGAAGCATGTGTGGTGCCAAATAAATAGTCTCACCTGTGCCATTAGCCAGGAGTATAAGATTAGCAGGTGCTTAGGTATGCACTGAAAATGTTCTATTTGTAGGAAATATTTAGTGCACAAGTATCACTATGTGGGTAGCCATGCTGCTGCCCTTGCCATCAGCAGTGCCTGTAGCTCAGGCAGCAATAGACTGATTACATATAAAATTCTTTAATGTGTAATCAAGACATACGAAGAAAAGTAGGAATATAGAAACAAAGGACCTGCAGGCTGTGAAGCCTGGTCATTTGTTCCAACCTGGCACTCCTTTTGCAAACTTACTTGAAAATTTTGAAAGTATTTTGCGAGTATTGTGGAATTCTGACCATGTTTTTCTTGCTTGCTCAGGCACACACAGTAGCCCACACAATCATTTACTGAGGTGATATGTGCAACGATTAACTAATTTAAAATGTTTTTGAAGGTTTAAGAGGAAAGACTGGGCCATTAGGACCAGCTGGAGAGAAAGGAGACCAAGGTCAGTCTGGTAAGAAAGGACCTGGAGGATTGACTGGTGCCAAAGGTGAAGTAGGTCCAGCTGGACCACCTGGACCTAAGGGAGATAAAGGAGACCGAGGAGAGCCAGGTGCACCAGGGGTCTGCAAGTGTGGAAAGATAGTGCTGAAATCTGCCTTTTCTGTTGGCATCACCACGAGCTACCCAGAGGAAAGATTACCAATTGTATTCAATAAAGTCCTCTTCAACGAGGGGGAGCATTATAACCCGTCCACAGGAAAGTTCATTTGTGCCATCCCAGGGATTTATTATTTTTCCTACGATATCACGTTAGCAAACAAACATCTTGCAATTGGGCTGGTTCACAATGGGAAGTACAAGATCAAGACTTTCGATGCAAACACAGGCAACCACGATGTAGCTTCTGGATCCACGGTGATCTACCTTCAGCCAGAAGACGAAGTATGGCTTGAGATCTTCTACACTGATCAAAACGGTCTCTTTTCCGATCCAACGTGGGCAGACAGTCTGTTTTCTGGATTTCTCTTATACGTTGATTCAGATTACCTTGATGCTCTATCAGATGAAGATGAGCTCTGAAGCAGATGCCAAATGACATTCAAACTGGAGGCCCCAGCACAGGATTTTATTCAGCTGTGTGGAGAACACAAAGTTGAAATGAAAAAATAACCCAAAAAACTGGGAGTTCATTCTTGTTTTGATTGGAACCAACTCTGAGCATGTAAGGATGTTTCTAAAATGTAAGATGGATTTTTTAACGAACAGCAGGGATATCCAAATGAACTGTAATTAACAAACGACTGCATCACTCCAGGACCGACTCTTTCCTAAAATTATGTTTATAATACTATTTAAACAAATTTAAGATACTGTACATTGGATTTTATATAAAATGTATTAAGTTGCATTTTAGAATGGATATTTTGTATATTACATTAAAGTAAAATTGAACAATTCACTACAATATCATCTTTGGTCATTTCAAGACAGGCAATACATTAAAAACAGGTAAAACATTGAATTTTTTTTAAAATAGGAATGACTGTTTCAGGATGCCACTGCACATGTCACAAGGACAGTCCCATCTGATGTTTACACCAACAAACAGCATTCATAACTAGCCAATCTCCCAATAAGTACATGAAGATTTGTACTAGCTGAGGACTACTCAATAGCAGCCATAAAAAGACCAGAACAAAGTTATGAAATATATAAAGAAATTAAAAACTGGGAAATCTGAAAACTTGGAGATAGACAGTCAGTGTTTAATTTGGGTATTTTCAGTGTAACTCCAAGTGTCTTTGCTATCCTTTCAATGCTATCTAGTATCTTTGTGAGAAATGTGGAAAAAAAGTATAAACTTCTTGCTGAAGAAAATTGTGGATGCCAAAAAATTACAGAACAGTAATCACTAATAGGAGAAAATTATATGAAATTAAGCGAGTCATATCATTAAAGCAGAAGTTACATTTCAATATGGCCAAATGCAAATGTAGGTCACACACAAGATGAAAAACTGCACTCAGGAAATCAACTTGGAAAAGGTGCATGGGACCTCATGGATCATCAGCTGAATAGGAGTAATAAAAGTAGGCTGTTGCTACAGCCCTTTGGATGTATGATAAATGGAATTAAAAGTAGAGATAAACAGTAGTTACCTAGGAAGCTACTACTTCTGTCAGTGTTTCAAAAACCTACTTGAAAACTGCAAAAAAATGTTTATACTTCTATTCATGGCGATTACAGGAGAGATGCAACAAGGTCAATTTACTTTTCTTGTCAATGAGGTGATTTAATCACCATCTGCACCCATCTGGAGATAAAATAGCTGGTAGTACCTGGCACTTCTCTCTATCAGATAGGAACACAGCAAGATCCATTGGTGAGAAACTGTATCAATCCCCTCTGGAAATGAGGAAACCATTTTATCAGTGGCAGCAACCACTGCAAAAATATCTAGGAACATCACAAATCCTCCAGCATTCAACACCAGTCAAGACTGGCAATCTTTCATTGGGTCCTCTTACTTTCCAAGAATTTACAATCTTTTATTCATCTCAGATTTACAGAGACCTGCTGTTTCTAATGGTTATTCAGATAATGTTAAATGTTAATGGTCTGTGTTGCACAGCTCTTGAACCCACTTTTAGTTATGACCAAGGCAGAAGGAAATTTCTATTTTTTTTTCTGTGTACTTGACTGAATTAAGAAAGTTGCAGCCAGACAAAATGACACAGAAATGCTGCTGAGGTTGCAGAACCAGCACGACGGTTTTGTGTGGAACATCAGTCTGTGCACTCTGTATCCATGCCCTCATTTCCTCCCACATTAGCATGCATGGCTGTGAGTACATGACTGCTGCTTTATGCAGCGAACAGGTGCAAAGCCCTCACCACAAATCAAACTGGCAATGCTTGTACAACCATTATTGTATCTGACAGTGAGAGATGTCTGATAGAAGACAAAAGTAGATTATTTTTCTAACTAGACATCTAATTTATTAGTGTCACACAATGGCTGCTTTCTGTGAAAAATATGGAAGAGAACCTTTAGAGATTCAGTTTATCACCCTGCTGTACAATCATTTATACATCTGCAAATTAAGGACAATATGAGTGCAAAATGCAGTCCAATCATCATTTACAATTATGATTGATGCTGATGCCTCACAGCCATCAGTGCCTATCTGAGGCACAAAGACCATCAGCATTGCTCAGTGCTGCCTGCACTGAATTCCACAGGACAGAGCAGAGGATCATACCGAGCCCATGACTTCCAGGAAGCATAATTCAGTGATGCAGGACCGGACCCAGAATACGTATCATGCAGCAAAAGCAACTAATAGAAGTTTTTAATTAGATGATTATCTTAGAAACTATGGAAATAGGTTTATGACATTTGAATCAGTATAAAGTTTATGTCAGGAGTAACAAGTCAGATTTATTAGAATTAGAAAATCTGAAAAACCCAGCCTTAAGGAAAGAATATGACTGATTTTTTTCAGACTACAGAAATGTATTTGGTAGTTATAATACATCTGGAAATTTTCAGACAAAACTAATTATTCTCAATTAAACACAGAAAATATACAGTTTTATAGTGAAATATTCCTGGTTGCAATCCGAACTATAAGCAAACTGCTCTCATGTAATAATCTGTAAAAATGAATTCAATATAAAAGAGATATTTTAACCACACCTACGTTGAAAATTACACCATGGGAATAAGTAAACCAAGAGTTATTGCTTTCCTTTTCTTACCAATTTTAGATTTATGTTTGTACATTGATAGAAAACTTTAGCTTCCCAAAGTTTTCCTATTTGGATTCTATACTTTTTTGAACAGTTTAATATTTTGGCATGAAGAGTTAAAAATAAGTAATTCTGTTGAAATATTTCTACAGGTTTTGGCAAGAAGAATACTTCTACTGCACATATGGACAACATATGAATACAAGTCCCATGTGTCCCTGCCCTCATTAAGGGTCTCAAGACATTAGCCTAAAGTAAATCATTGCTATTGCTAGTATATTATTTGAAAATAGATCAACTTTGATGACAGGATATTGCATTCGGGGTATTTATCTGTCTAAATTTGAATTTATATGGAAAATATCTTGGGCTGACGTCTTCCCACAATTCACACCAGTACACGGGGAGGTCTGGTTGGTTTCAAAACATTGTAGGATAACAAAGAGCAAAATTTCTTCAGGATCAAATTTGAAATTAATCAATGATTTCTACACAATATATTGGTCATTCTACACATGCCATGATGCCATATAAAATTAGGCATCCAGGTCAAATTAGTCATCTAGGCTTTGCCTACAGTCCACAGAGGGAAATAAGTGTCACCAGGAGAACTCCCAGGAGGAAGCACGTCTCTACTGCAGCACCAACTCTTGGGCTTCCTGATCAAGGCTGCAAGAACGCATACAAATCTCAAACCATCAGGAAACTGTCAAACAATATTAAGAACATCAGTATTTCTGAAAGTCTTAATTAAAAGTATATATATACATTTACTTGGGATATATGTATGTAAAGATAAATAAGTAAAAATAAAGTTATTTGAAACAAAACAGCTCTCCACAGTCTTCTACTTTCAGACTTTCTTTATACTTGGTAGAGTGACATCAAGGAAGAAGTTAGTCACATGTTCCATTGCTGAAAATTTTTAACCTAGATAATTAATGAAACATTTATCTACATTTTCAAATTCTATGAGTATGTCACATAAAATAAATACTTTCACTTTCTTGACTACACATATTCATGTTCATTAGGTTAGGCTGTTATACAATTTTTTCTGGAGCAATAGATCCTCAATGCTTGACAATGCTGAGACAATACAGAGGAAATAATTACTAATGGATATCAGTACTGAGAACATTATGTACATTCTTCAAATCTTTTTAAATCTACCTAACATCATTTAGGTACTTCTAGGATAAGCAAATATATACAAAACTGGAAGCAACTTATTTAATTTCCTACCAAGTATGTTACATTAGTTGTCACAGTTCATTTAATACTTTATTTACCTTCCACAGGTCACCTACTGGGTCATTCATATTCATATTCATATTCATATTCATATTCATATTCATATTCATATTCATATTCATATTCATTCAGTAAGATATTTACTGAATAAATTAGTTTTCACTGATTGGTTTATTTATTGATTTATTTGTCCATTGGCAGGTAATTCATATTCAGAATAATTATACTAATGCTGTACTAAGGAGTTTGGTCAGCAGGAACTTCAGTTGTATGTGGAAATGGGGCTTGCTTTGTGTATGTCTTTCAGTAGCTGATGAGTCCTATCCAAGAAAGAATACATGAAAATAAAGAGGAAAAAAATAGAGTTGAGAAAGCAATATACCACTATCTTTACCAATGAGTAATGCTTTCAAGAAGCACTTTATTCCTTTCAGTATGAACTATCTAGACTTCAGCTCAGAAAGCATTTAGAGGTCATACACATTCTCCTGTAATTCCTTAGATCAACGATCCCAACTGAGGTTACATCAGCATTTCTGAATTTAAGAGGCACGATTCTTCCTCACATCCACAGAAAGAAATTTCAAAATACTGTCACGAAATTCTCAATCACTGATACCTAGTTCTGACCTAGCTGCATACATCAGGTCAATTCACGAAAGTTACTACCTAAGGGAAAAGAAAAATTAATTAGGCATATTGTATACATATATTTTAATAGCAAAGATTCACAAAGAGAAAGGTGCCCTGGATTATTTGGCTCATATTCCTCAATTCTGAGTGTAATTTTGGTATAAAGTAAAAATTAATAAATTTGGTTTTTTTCAACTTTAAAGAACCTGTCCTAAATCCTAAATCAAACACAAAATAGAAGGCAGAATTCGTAAAATCATCTCTGTGGTAGAATAACCTTGTTTATGCCATCTTAACAAAGAGCTAAAAATACTGAATTCCTGAAAAACATAATTGAACCATGGTTCTCAGTGGGCTCTAAAGTGATTTTTTTGCAAGAAGAAGGTGGGATTTCTAGAAATGAGTGACTTGAATGAAGGAAATGTACCAGCAGTGATTTTTCTTTCACTACTTTCAACGAAGTGTTATCTCTAGGCTCAGAAGAAAGTGAAAAGGACTTAAAACTTCTGAGCTGAACAACAATCTCTTTCATTATCTGAAAACTTGCTTACCACTGATGTTGATTTCCCTTCCATGCACTACCTGCATTCATGCACATTTTGTCAGACATTCTGATGTGTGAGCACAGACTTCTAAACTGCATGTGACAAATTACAGGAAATGTTATTTGTGATTTCTGTCATGTCAGAGTAAGGTGCGCTCAGTTTAAAAATAATTAAGATGAGCAGAGTTTGTTCTTTCTTGTTTGTAACCTCCCTGAAACTGGGACCACTGCAGGGTTGCACATAGTACCTAAATTCCTATTCTAACAACACAGCACCATGTACTCTTATTCTGTAAATGCTGCATGTGACTTGTAACATTTGCCATTTCCCTTCTGTTGATTTTACAAATTTTGACTTTGATTCTAGGCAGGCAATAAGAGAAGCGTATGGCAAACTAAACCCTATATTATCCTCAAAGCCTGAGAAATAACTCCATTGTTCATTGTCCCCCGTTGAGTTTCAAACTGTTTTTACTCTGAACTAGGGGCCTACGATGCCACTGCCCGCTCCTGGGGCATCCTGCATTGTGGGCACTACGAGCTGCCATCTACTCTGCCTGTTCTAAAGCCAGCCCTGACCATCATTGACAAAACACGATTAATGGCCAGGTGTGGCCGTGTCACATCTAGCCAAGCAGAGCAGCTCACACCATCTCATGGGGAGCACTAAGTCTGCTGCCCAGTGTAATCAATGGCATCAAGCTGGCCTTTGTTTTCATAATGCTGACCGAGATAAAGGAGTTGTTCTCCACCCCAGGAAACATATGTGGCTGGGATTCTGTATGTCTCCTGTGAGCAGAGTTATCGTACTGACATGAGTTTTTAAGCAGCTTTCCATCCTCTTAAGCAAAGGTTCCTGACTGCTTCTTAAGGGTTTCATAGCAATGTTCCTTACATAAACGCTGTTCATATTTGTCCATTATTTAAACTGTTTGTACAACTGTTTCTGATACTGGAGTATATTTTTGGGACACAGACTTATTAGCAAAACAAGATGTTGAACCTGAGTTCTTGCCAAAATTTTCTATGAAGTTTCACCCACGGGATCACTTCCACAGTTCCACATGCGGTGATCCTTAGCAGATAATAGAGATGTGTGCTGTGCATGTTACCCTAAGAAACCCGTCCTCCTATTACATATCTTTCGCATTCTTGAAAGCTGTTGTCACATCAGATATTCCTAGCTATGACAGCTCCTCTTTCCACAATTAAAAATGCATACTCCTAATCTCTTTCAACTACTATGTTTACTTCTTCCCATGGTCTCCTTCTTAGGATAGTATTCAGAAAGGAGAAGCAAATTATCCAGCTCTTTTCATGGGATTCCAACTACTAAAACTTTGCAGTAATAGACCTTCAGCTGTTACACCGACTGTTTATATACAGACAATTATAAATAGGTCTAATAATTCCATTTAGTATTGGCAATTTTGTTTATTCTGATCATACTAAAGATATTCATACACATGTTAACATAAGAAATTATTTTGTTAACAGTTCAGTGCAGCAGAAAAGACCTCTCTCCAGACTTGACACAAAAGTTATAAATCTCTTCGTAGCTACAAAAATTAGGAATGGTATATAAGACAATCCACATTTCTACAAACCATCTCACAGCGCTGACATTTCTGCCATTCCTAGTAACAACATAAGGTGGTTGTGAGCATTTAACAAGCAGATAACCTATTCCTCCTCTGTTTCTCTAATGAGGGCTTCAAGAGTGTGATTCCCTTCAAGCAGGCTCTAAAATAACTATCATAGACTTAATATCCTTTTTTTTTCTGCTACAGAAGTATTAAAGTATATTGGTAACTCTGTGAAGTTATGATTTATGTTACTTCCTACTCTGAGCAGTTACTGATACATTTTTTAATCCTGGGGTGGCAAAAAACCTGTTTGCCAATAACAGCTCCTGAGAGATGATATCTTTTTAAACTCTGCTATGTTTCCTGTAATTTTTTCCACCAAACGACAAGCTAAGAAGCTTGCTGAGGCTGATGCTGATTTGTAAAGGTCATCTGTAAAGAATAATGCACTGTTTTCCCCTTGATGCAGCTTCAGTAATTAATCTGAGTACTTTAATGCATTGCAACACAGAGAGCAGTAGGAAAACAACTGGCTGTTAACCATCAACTTCAAGGATTTATCCTTACATGAAGTTTCCAGGGAATTTTTTCAGAGTGAAACTAAGGGTTTCTAAACTAACCTAAAAAAAATATTTACTTGCTGGAATGTTGTCACATAGTCTGAATTACAGGTCTAACACCTCTCTTTAGCCAACCGAGTGGACCAGTCTCTTCAATAAATGATTGGTATTTAGGAATCACTGCTCCGTTTCATACAAATCCCAAGGTCTGTGCTGCTCCTCTACTTACTTTAGAAGAAGTACACAGAAATTAAGTCAGATAGTTTAGCAAAATTAGATATTTAAAGTTAGGATGAGTGACTATTTTATTGTATTTCAGCCTGAAACAACCATCCTTGACCCTGTAAAAATATACTGTGGATATTTGCTTTTAAAAATCACTGCAGTAACTGAAATGGTCTGCTGGAGCTGCATCCTCTCCATATTTTATTTATGATTTCCCTTTTACTGTAGATGAAATTGTTTAAAAAAAGAAGTTTGCTGGAAGTGGTTTAGTGGTTTAAGCAGGAAATCTGATTCTTTCTCTTTAAAAGCACAGCTGAGGCGCTGCTTTTAGGGGAAGTGTGGTGTTTGGTTCTTGTCTGTGATCCAAGAGCTGCTGTATAAGAAAACCCAGGTAGGAAGCAAACATTTTCCTTAAGCTCTGTTTCAGTGTCACTGCATTTAGTGCTCTTTCATGAATGAGACAGATTTAAGTAATATAAAATCCTCAAAATTATTTTCTAGGTACTTTCGATGTAATCATGTTTTTAAAGAGCAGTGAGAGAAACTTCTCTGTGTTTCTGTTGTTAGTTTTCAGTGCTTGGAAACCACCTCTGAGCTAGTGGAGAGCTTTATAGTTCCTGCTTCCAGTTGTTTATTACATTTTAAAGTGTCTGTTATAGTACTTAACTTCAAGAAATGCTACTAAATTGTTAAAGAAAGCTGCCATAAAGCACTTCTTCAATGTCATCAGTGTTCTCCATTTACAGGGGCCTTTAGGAAAGACTGTTTAAATTTGATACATAAAGCTTGAGATGAAAAAGAGATTTATGTGCCAAGTGATAAAAATGTTGCCGCTTCTTGCAGTGCTGTACTTTTTGTGCCATGAAGAGGGTATTTGATGAACCTTGCCAGCAGCAAGGAAATGTGGCCATTTTTAGGTACATAACGCTTAGCCTGAGATACTGAGGGAAGTGGTGCTGAGGCAAATGCACAGGAGGTTTGGGAGGGAGTTACATTTGTCTAAGAAAACCACTTGTTTAGGGTGAGTTCAGCTCCCTGTGCTAGTTGAGACACATTTAGAAATCTGATAATACTTGAGGCCAGTAGTTGATAAAGCTAAGCCTCAGGTAGGAGATAACTTCTCCTTTTCCATTGGGTATCTCCTAAGAGATAAAGAGGGGTATGAAGATCACTCTGCATCTTCTAGGCTGGGCTGGAAGCACTTTTTGAAGCAAGCATGCATGAGCCTGTAAACACCCAGCACAAAGAAGTGACAAGGAAACCACAGGTGACCTGTGTCAGCCTCAGTTAGCCCTCTTGCCAAAGAAGATCTAGCCAGGTACACAAAAAGGCCTATATTTTACTCCCGTAAGTTGTTTCATGGGGATTTTAAAATCCAGAATAAACTATGCTGTTGTGATTTACTTCATCTGTGAGCACTGTACATCGGCCCTTGGGTTTTGCACTGGGGCAGCTATGCTGGCACAAGCTTTGTGCCAGGAACAAGTACAGCTGTGGTTGTGTTTCCATCTGTGAAAGGTAAAGAAGGGCAGGAACCTGCAGCAACAGTAGCAACAAATTGAGTCGTGTAGATATAAATGTAAAAATTTCCCCAATGCTTGTAACCAAATACAGCCACTTTCTAGTGAAAACAAAACCCAAGTAATTTGGTGGGTAGACGTGATTTCAGCCCAACACTGATTGAACACATCTCTGTGATCTGAATATCGCAGTTGGCTTTATGGACCACAGATGGGTTGTTTACATAAAAAAGAAATAACAAGTGTTCATACAGCATGTACAGGCCCATGTTATTCACTATTATAACAATAACTAAATTGATACGTATATTTTTTAATCATTCCATTATGAAAAAATAAGGGGGTTTTTTAAGTACTCAGTCTGTAGGTTAAATAGTGTAATTTTAGTGTTTGGGGGGAAAATGATGAATGGACTGTCTCTCATGATCATTATGCACGTATTGAAGCACATCTCTCATGAGTAATTCCTGTGTTGCTTGTGACAGCCAGGTGTCAGCCACTGCCCATGTGAACTGCAATGGAGAATCCCGGTGATAATTATGGAGGTTAGTGTCCAGTTCATAGGGACAAACGTGGTGTTTGATCATTTTTCACTGAGAGTAACAGGAATCTTTTCTATATATATAGCTGTGAAAAGTGAAATAAGTAAGCCAAGACTCTCTTTTCAGCTTTTCTGTCAGTACCATTCTAGTTAATACCGATCTGCATAATTAGTTTCTGTGCAAATACACTATAAGTACCACTGCTGGAAGCAGGCATTCTTAATGTGTTTTGGATTTTTGGTCGTTGTTTGTTTGTTTTTTAAAGTTTTATTTCATATTGATCCACACTTAGTTAATTCAATTACCTTCAAATTATCGGTTAAATACTTTAAGCCTTGCGTAGGCTGCAAAACCACGAAGTTATCCTGTTTTCTCACGTGCAGAACAGCTTTGGAGGTAATCATGTTTAAACGGTAAAATGTCAGGAGGGGGAAAAGAAACCCCAAACTCCTACGGTATGAGGAGATTAACTGTAAAGATAAGGCAAATGCATGTGTTAGTGTGAAGCTGCTGCAGCCGGGTGTCCGTCCATCCGTCCGTCCGGCCGGCCGCTCCCGCCGCGCGCCCCNGCTCCCGGGGCCGCGGGCGCTTCGTCCCGGCGCTGCTCCTTGGGCTGTGCCGCCGCTCCGAGCTTCCCTGCGGCCGCAAACGGCAGCACCGCCGCGGGAGGAGCGTGGGGCGCCCTGTCTGCCCTCGCAGGGCTTCCTCAGGCCCTGCTGGCGGCGAGGGGTGGACCGGGGTCTGTGTTTGTCAGTACCGAGTCAGCGCGGGCTTTGAGCGGACAGGCAGCGCCGCACTCTAAGGACATGCTCCTGTCGCATTTAAACAGGGTTAGACTGCGAAATGCCCTTACGCTTTTAAGATATGTTAGTGTAGACGCGCAGTATTTATGTAATTGGACATGACCTGGCTAGTCAGCCTTGTCTGCATCCCTGGGAAGGTAGTGGAAGAGATCATTCAGGTCATCACCAAGTATGTAGAAGAAAAGAAGGTCATCTGGAGTAGTCAGCGTGGATCTACCACGGGGAAATCCGTCTGATAGCTGCCTGTCATGGCATGGCACCACGGATCAATGGGGAGAGCAATGGGTGTTGTCTGTCTTGACTTCACAAGGGTTTTGCGCTGTCTCCCGTGATATCCTTGCGGGTAAGCTCAGGAAATGTGGGTTAGGTGAATGGACAGTGAGGTGGATCCAGAACTGGCTGAATGGCAGAGCTCCGAGAGTTGTGATCAGCAGGGTAGGAGGCCTGTAGTCCGTGGCATTCCCTGGGCATCAACAGTGGGTCCATCCAGTCTTATTCAATTTGTTTGTCAACGACCTGGACAATGGGATAGAATGTGCCCTCAGCAGGTTTTCTGGTGGTACAAAACTGGGGGGTGGCTGATACACCTGAAGGCTGTGCTGCCATTCAGTGGGACCTTGACAGGCTGGAGAGTTGGGCAGAGGGAAACTTAATGAGGTTCAACAAGGGCAAGTGTAGGGTCCTGCATCTGGGGAGGACCAGCCCCAAGTACCAGCACAGGATGGGGACTGACCTACTAAAGAGCAGCTCTGCTGAAAAGGACCTGGTGGTCTTGGTGGGTGCCAAACTGTCCATGAGCCAGCAGTGCCCTTGTGCAGCAGGGCCAATGGTATCCTGGGGTGCATCAGTAGAATGAAAATCTAGTAAAGTATAAACATTCTTAGTTTTTCATCAATGCCAGGTTTTACCAAAATAAAATGTATGTATTGTCCTTAAACACATTTTAACAAAATATGGTGCAGACAAAGTTTTTAAAGACATTTACAGTTTAGGGATGTTTCCAGCTCTTCAAGGTCTATGTACTTTTCTTCTGAATGTTTTTTGAGTCTCACTGTGCCAACTTCTGCTAGGAAGTGCTATGCTGTTGACAGATGGAGTCCAAACAATTTTCAGAATTGATTGCATGGGGAAATTAGGAGACACCCTCTAGTGATCGTTATTTTCTTTTACAGAAGCTCATTTTCCAAGAATAAACAGAATAGCTCAGCAGTGCTCTTCAGAAGAAAACTAGTTGCTAGTTTACCTATGTGATAAATGTCTTGTTTTCCTAAGTATTTTGCTCTGTTACTTCTGCTTCCAAAATACCTGCAATTTTGCAAATTTTATATGATCAAGTGAAAAGTACAGCATGTGGTATTCTGGATAGACCGTAGCGTTGGTTTACTTAATCGCAGTATAATTTATCCATGTGTTTGGTTGGGTTTTTTAAAATTGCATCTCACATTTTGAGAAAGACTACACCTTGAGCTGAAGCCTTCATGTATCTATTCAAAACTTACTTCAATTCCCCCCACCTCTCCAGGATTCAGTTTGACAGATTTATAAACAATTTAAATTTCCATGTTATATATAATATAGTTTTGAATATGCTGACACTGCTGTTAGCTATTGTGTTGCCCACTTATAAAGTAAGAGTAGATTTGAGTTTCTCACTCCTTTGTTAGAGTGCTGATCTGTGTATGAATTTCTGATTATCGTTTTCTTGCCAAGTGATAACTAACCATTTTAAAAAAAAAGTAATATCCCCCTGCAGTTTTCCAGGTGCCATTGAAAAGTTCTACATTGTCTCTTTGCTCCACTGTCTTGCTTTGGTTTTGTTTTAATACCTGTGATAATACATCACCTCTGTTCTGAGGCCTTTTTAGTTTGTCTTAGTTGTCACCGTAATATGTTAAATTTGTGGTGTTAAAAGTGTACACACCTCCACAGTGCTTTTTTCATGAAAAGGGAACTGTGTTTCAACACAAGTGGGAAGTAGATAATGTTTCTGGAAGCATCAATTTGTCATGTCCCTCAAATAGGTGGTTTATTTTCTTCTAGCATGGAATGATTATCATTCTTGTCCCATTGTGGCAAGCTTTTCTTGAAACATGTCCATCAGCTACTTCTTCACTTAATGTTCAGCATAATCTCTGTACTAGTCTTACAAGCATTCAGTCAGTTTCTACTATTTTTTAATGCAATCTGTTTGCAGAAATTCAGTATTTTACTCTAATCCAATTATATGTGTGCTTAATGCCTTTCTTAAATGGAACGACATGGCTATTTGTCAGTCCACCAGTCAGGCTAGTAAAGAAGAGTTTCCAAAGGAGAATTGCTTTAAATAAAAAGCCCATGTCTGATAGTTACTACCTTGTGAAGCCAGCACAACTGCAGTGTTGCGGTATCTTTTTCTTCATTGTTGGGTTTGTGTCTTACTATGCGTTCATGCAGTTGTTGTATCCATGAAAAATAGAGCGGTGTTTCTAGGATCTGTGGTGGAAGTTCCCATTCCCTATTTTCATTCAAGTAAGTGAAGCTTGATCACAGCGTTAATGTCTGTCTTGTGCCTGGTTTCTGCATCCTTTGCGATACCCGCAGAAGTTCTGGATCTGTGTCAGTGCAGAGAGCTTTGAAGCCACACGGAGATCCAATGGCTTTGGGCCCCTCTGAGTGCAGATGCATCAAGGGAGAGCACTTACTAGATGACATTTTCAGGTTCTCAGGTTTAATTTCAGTTTGACTATCCAGCAAACTTGTTAGATCTGCCTGACATAAAATACGGAGCCGCTGTAGGATAATGACGCTTCCAGTGTAGAACATGATGTGGATTTTTTTCATACAAGCTTGTAATGGTGATCCTGCAAAGTAATGTTTTAGTGGATATCAGTTTTAGTTCATTTACTTCAAAGATATATTTTGAAGTTCAGCACGACTTAGTTGGTGGTAGAGCCCATTCACTAAAGCAGAGCAAAAGTTTATGTCCAGAGAAATAAAGTAACAAAACCATTTTTTTTAATGTGGTCATTTTTTTCAAAAAACTACAGTATCTCACAGTTTTTGATGCAACTACCAAAGCCTTAAAATAGTTTTCATTACATATAGAAAAGATAATGACTCTGTTGTCTGAAGGAACTGATAAATTAATAAAGAATTCTGCATACAGAGCATAAGTTCTGATGCTTTATTAGGTGCTTAAAGTAGCAGCAGATTTTTTCTACCCTAATTTTGCATGTTTACACTGTTCACCTGGCTTGTCTGGGAATGTTTGCAGACAATTGTGAAGTATTTCAGATGATCTAATCTGTTGCTCTCTAGTTATCATTTATCAGAATAGAATTGAAATAACATATTTTCTGCAGTAAAATAGAATATGTTTTTGCGTGCTAACAGAACAGAATAAAATGGTAGAAAAAATTCGCAAGAGGAAAATCAAAAGGTAGCTCTAGACCAGCTTCTTCCTTGAAATATTTTTTTCTAAGTCTTGATACTTGGGTTTGGTGGGGTTTTTTTTGGTTGATTGAGTTTCTTTGAGGGTTGGGGTTTGTTTGTTTTGTTTGTTTGTTTTTGTTTTTTAACTGAAAAGCTTGCACTAGTGAAGGTTCCATAAGTGTTTAAGGGACTCAGTTCCAGTGCTAGAATACCCCAAAAGTTAAATTTTTTCCAGTGTGTACCCACCTTTCATACTGCAATTAAAGTTCATCATTTCCATCTCCAGCAGACAGAGCCTTCTGTGTGCCACAATCTTCCGTGAGCCCGAAGTTCAAAAAATTGCTAAAGTTTTTTCTCAATTCCAAAAACTTTTCAAAGGCCTTCGTCAAGCAAATATGACTCTCCAAGAATTCTTGCTTGTGTGTTCTGTACAAAGATACACGCTATTGCACCATTCAAATCATCAATGTTTTAAAGGTGTTAGACTGAGGCAGACCCTGAAAATTGCTGCAAAACAGGGGGGTTGTGCTTTGCACCTTGTTCATTCTTTTGAAAGTTTCCAAATGCCATGAATGTTTCTTTTCTACAAATACAGGCAGTAAATGGTATAATTTGGAAATTATAGAATTCTCACAAATCTCTTGATGATTCTGAGTAGAATCAGTAGTAGTAAGCTTTATCTTAATGTATTTTTCTTTTCTAAATGATGGTGGACTAAAAGTGTGCTTAAGCATTTCTTACAGTAGTTCATAGTATATAATGGAAGGTAGATCTGTTGCAGTTTAAAGGCATTTAAGTGACACTTTGTAAGGACTGGATTCCAGAAAATGTTTTGTTCATTCAAATTTTCTCATGCGAGTTCTTTCTGTTGGAACATGGGACTCTGGTATAAATGGTTTTATTTTCCATGTTTTTCTTTCAGAAAATACTTCATTTAAACATGTTACCATTTTTTCTCTGTTTCAGAGTTGCCACCTGTTCCTTCTACATCAAGGACAAGCTTTGCAGAGCTTTCTGTTAGGCAGCGAATGAGAGAGAAACTAAAAGCAGCAAAGGTAAGAATCCTTCAGAAGTCCTGTTTGATTGACCTCAGTCTTATAAGGAACACCCACTTCATTTTACTTGCTTTATGCTGTGTGAATTTAAGTTGGGATATCTGCTTTTTTATTTCTGAAGCCAAAAGAGTACTCAGTTCATCAGTAGAGTTACATTCTGTATTTATATTTAATTTGTTTATAATAACATAAAAGGTATCATTGTTTTGTAATTCAAATGATATAATCCTTACAAGTTCCTTCTGTGGTCTTTGCCAACAAATTTCTTACACCATTTTGAAAGCAATGGATTTCTTTGTACGTTTATTGTACAATTTAATAAGGCGTATTAACATATGGATCCTATGTGTCACTTAAGCTGATTCTATAATTAAAAGATTCTGTCCCTAACACAAACATAAGTAAGTGTTGAGTTCCTGGGACTTCTTGTAGCTTCGATCTATTTCTGTTTCTATTACAGCTAAACATTTTTTTCATTTGTTTGCTTAGACAAAAGCTGAAATTACTTTATCGCAAGAAGATCCGAGTCCACAGCCAAGGCGTTTAAAAGGCATCAGAGAAAGAAAACCAGAAGTCAGACTGGATAAAACGGTAAAAGTGTGCATTGTATCTTGCTATTCTTTCTGTAAGAAAGTGAATGTGAAACATGAAAAAAATCAAAGTCTGCACTCTCTTGAAGATCCTTTTCATTTATCAGAATTATACTACTGTTTGAATTACTAACCAGGAAGGAACCATTCTGATTATTGTTTTTATTGTATATATTCAACAGTAATCATTTGCTTACTTTTTAGTATAGACATCATGTGAAACTTTTGTCATTTAGGGGTTCATGACTTCTGTTGTTTAAGATACCTTGAAGTATTTAAAATTACTGTAACAGAAAGGACCGCTGTAATAGAGCTTTATATAGATTTGCACAGTGCAATTGCTAAATGCTGGGTATTAACTTTATGTCATTGTATTTTATTGTATTTCCTTGTCACTATTTTATATTGAAGTTTTTTTGTATAAGCATGTCCTTTGTTAGAAAATAACTTTTGTGCTAAAAAGCCAGCAAAAGCTCTGCCTGTGCAGAACTGGCATTCATATTCTTCAGAATTCACAAAGAGATTGCTTGTCTGTAGAAAATGTGTTCCAAAGAATGTGTTATTCCCAGGAAATAACAGCCTATGGCAGTAACACCTTTATATGGAATTCTAAACACTATGATTTAGCCTGGCTAAATCACTTGTCTAGGGGAGAATTGCCATTTCATGTATGTTGTGGGAAGATTCTTGGCAATGCTATCTTATAATAAGTAATTGTAACAGCTTTCAGTTAAGCAGTACTGTTTAATATATTTGTATTAGGAAAATGCTGAAGCGATACCCTTATTAGATTGTTTATTAATTTTATATAAAGTATATGTGAAGCTTTCCACATGTTGATTTTGTTTCTTGTACTTATTTACACACTCAAGGTATTGTTTTGCTGTTAAACAAGTGACCATCAGATTGATAGAGTTTGATATTTTCTTTTTGATATTATCATTTTGAAGTGTAGGTGTGATAGAGGTAAACTTGAGAAGTGTCTTCCTTTAACCTAACAATTCAGGCCACAAGGAGGAAGAACAGATAGAATGGAAGAACAGATACAATGGTAGATGTGTTTTTGTTGGTTGAGCCTGATGAAAATCACCTTGAAGCACTTAAATGGACTTGCTGAAGGAACCTCAGAACCAGTGACCTTTGCCGTGATCTGTGTGTAGGGACAGATAAGGCTTCAGAGAACTGGGAATGGATAAACATGATACCTCTTTTCCTGAAAAGGCAGGGGCGTGTTGCCCATGGAGTTAGAGAGTAGCCTAGCAATAATTGTTTGAGAGAATAAAATAAATAATCAAGTTTGTATTTCAGCACCCAAGCAATGAACACCACCTTTTTTAAACAGAACCAAAGAGGGTTTTCCTGATTGCAGCAGGGCTTGTCCGAGAAGCGCCCTGATTCCCTTACCTGGGCCGCAGTCCCTGCCAGCAGCACCCCTGGCACTGCTGCCCGGCTGGGGCTGTCTGCCTGAGGGGAGGCTTTGCCATTGCTGGCTCCTTTCTCTCCCTCTGGAAATCAGCATGTGGTTGATTGCTTCTGTTCAGGAGTGCAGAAGCAATGGTCCTGTCAGCAGTGAAGACAGCTACTGTCATTTAGGCAATGAACCATTTCTGCATACTCTACAGTCTGTTTCTTGACCCAAAGGAATTTAATAATAGTGAGATGTACCCTTTTAAAATAAATATGCTATCAGTTTGTTACCACAGTGGCAGTGTTTCTCTTTTATTATTTTTTTCTGTAAAAATGTAATATCTAATAACTGTAGTCAACTGTTTGTATTTTTTTATGATTCACTAAATATACGCTGAAACTTATGTATATGTTTTTATGCAGTCTGATAATGATAAAGTCAGGGAGATGCAAGAGGATGAATCACACTTACCATCAAAAGTAAAGTTTCGTGAGTCTGTAAAAAAGCTTAAGCAAAAGTCAACAGTAAGTACCAATTCCTCCATTTCAATAATGAATATTAATTTAATTTAACCTTTATATGGCTTCATGATTCTGTTTGAAGAAGCAGACAGAATTCAATCTTAAGCAGTGGAGAATGTTTTATTTAATTTAAAAATTCCCAAGCAGTATATGTCAACAATTGAAGTATGTAAAAGGAACCTTCATCAAATATAAGAATGGCTTTGGATCATTTGATTAGAAAACCCAAAAAACTCTAGTAAATCCATCTGGACACAATTACTGGAGTTTGCAGGAAAAATGCATCTTCTGTTTAAATCCTTTTTATTGAATGCCACCAGTTGGCAGTTAAAGCATTTTGCAGACTAGTATATTGATATTTATTAGCCACAAAGTACTACTGTTAATTCTTTTCTTAGAGGATTCATCCTAAAGCTAAAAGGTCCTGGGTCCTTCAGAGCCAAAAGGCCATTAGAAATTTCTCTTCATATAATTTACCTGGGTATCTGGAGTACGGCCAGGGTTTAAACTTTGGTATTTCTGATTCACAAATGGTTTATATTTAAAACAACAAGCATGTCAAAATTAGACCAGCTAACCTTTTAAATAAAACTTTGCAAGAAACATTTGATGAAGTATATAGCAATAGAGAAAGTTTCACATATCATTTACAAATTTCAGTTAGCCTCAGCATTTGAGTGAGTTCTGTTTGAGATAATTATCTTGTAACAAATGTTTATACATGCTGCTGTTTCGTATTATTAATGGGGAGATTTATTCACTTGCCCTAATTTTATTATAAATGCCATAATAAAGTATCTTTGTCTTCTTTTTTTAGTTCCAGAATGATTTTCCTTCTGAGGAAGAAGCATATAATTTCTTTACCTTCAATTTTGATGCCATACCAGAGAAAATGAAAGCTGGAGCCAGGAAAAAGAATGGATTAAAAGAAGAAGAGGAAGCAGAAGAGGAATGTGTCGAAACTCATGAAGATGAGCAAGAGGAGGATGAAATGGTGTGAACTATAGGATAAATGTTCATA
This sequence comes from Melanocharis versteri, assembly GCA_013397845.1. Taxonomy (NCBI): domain Eukaryota; kingdom Metazoa; phylum Chordata; class Aves; order Passeriformes; family Melanocharitidae; genus Melanocharis; species Melanocharis versteri. Next base: position 169,572 of record VZTG01010317.1, read on the forward strand.
TTTTTTATTCAGATTTCTGTTAATTTTATTAGTCTATACAAAACGGCATCTTTGGTTTCCTTAGAAATTCTCAAAGTGTACTTTCTCAAGAAACTTTCTTAAGAAACAGACAAACTAACAGAGATGTTTGTACTTAACCTATAGGATGAAGACGTACGGCTAGTTAAAGATGATGATTTATTCATAGGGCAGACAGATGAAGATCTTGTAGTAATTGAGCCTGTTGATTGTGAAAGCTACTCTGAGCAACTGAAAAGGGAAAAAGAATTTCTCTTCATTCCCAGCATGTTAGCAGGTATGAAGATTGTGCTTATCCGTTTAGTTCCTGAATTTTTGCATGGCGTGGTGCCCTTTGATCAGCTGAGTAAATCTTGTGTTGACTATCTCTGGCAGCAGAGAGATGTTTAATTGCAGCTCTCTGACACTGATTATCCAGTCGAGGCTGAAAAGGTCTGACAGGATGGATTAGCTGGGAACATGCACACCTCAGCAGGTCATCACCTGCTACGCTGGCAAGTGTCCTCAGGGCACCTCAGTTGCTTGGGGGTAACTTCCTCACTGCTGTCTGTGGGAAGTGCAAGGTGCTGGCCCCTTTTCTGCTGTTATTTAATGTATGCAGCATTGATCTTATCTCTGACCTTTTTGCCATATTCCCACAGAACTTCAAAGTCCTAAAAAATCGTTTTATAATATCACTTGCTATTTAATATATGAACTGGAAGAAACAGAAACAAGTCTCCCAGTATATACTGGAATGGTGCCAGTACAGCTTGCATTGCAATGTCATAATGTTTGACATTGTGTGCCTCTGTTTTTTCATGTCTTGTAATTTAGTTCTGACTACTTCCGGTGTGATCCACTGTGTTCTGATATAAGGCAGAACTTCTATTGTAACCCTCAGTATAATCTCTCCCTGTTTTGAGATTGCTTCTTGAAAAATACTGAGTCCATACATACAGTGAAAGAGCCTTGCAGGCAGGCCTTTAAAAAGAATTCCACCAGCTGTTATTTGGCTAACATAACTTTTCATGCATGTTCTGTATTTTGCATGAGACTAGCTTAAGCAAACTATTTATTAACAGCAGGTCTGACTAATCTGAAAGTTTCACTTTCCATGGGACAGGCTTTGAAATGCTCAGTTGCTGCTCAAGGTTTTTTTACACTGTTGTGCAAGCAGCCATTAACACTAAACGCCACTGAGTAACTTGAAACATTTTTTGGTAAGGAAGTTTTTAATTATCATTTTATTAGAATTGTGACACTTCATGGCACTTTTATGAGAGATCTGTCTTGATTAAGATAAGGAGCTGTTTTAATTCTATATTTATTTATTTTTTCCTATGTAGAAAAATGCTTCTGACAGCATACTTAATATGCAGTGCCATTCATTTTAAGAATTAACAAACTAAAACTACAGTTACAAGATATTTTACATGGCTTTCTCTTTAATTTCTCACTAGTGCCTGCTTCTGAGAAGATGCCCAGAAATATGCAGCTGAGGTACCTTGAGGATGAAGGTCTTTACACTGGAGAAAGGCCCTTTGTATCACAGTCTAATCAAAATATTTTAGAAAACAGAATACTCAGACAGGACCAAGTAAGTCACTCAATGGTCAGATTTAAAACAGGTATGAAATTAACAGGGTAGGGCAGCATCTTTGGAGAGCTGTGCTGGTTTAAGCTATGTTTGAATCCAGGTAATGAGAGCAGAGGGATGAATTAGCACAATGTTGAACATGTGCAACCATGGATAGCAATTGGTGTGTGAAATACTTACCTAATCTGCTTTCATAGATGCTTTTAAGTAGTTCAGGTTGTGGACTAGAAGATTTGAGAGATGCTTTGATAAATTATCTGACCTGCCATTTAGCTCTTGTATAAAACAAGACTTACAAGGCTTTCAATTTCAGTGATTTAAGCAAATAACATTTAAATAAGTGATGTGTTGATTTTTCTTTTCTTTCAAATTTGTAACACTGGATGTTGAAGGAAAAATAAATTAGTATAATCAAAGTTTGAGCAACATCTTGGTCTTTTAATTTCAAAACTTACCTCTGGTATATTTGAAGATTTCATTTTGGTGTATTAGGAAAGTTTTGGTTATTTCAGTCACAAACAATTCATAGTCACCTTTTATTCTGTATTTTTTATAAGAATTATGCTTTTGCAAGTAATTCCTTTATAAAGGAAGAAATACTATATAATTTTGTTTTCCTTTTTAGGGGAAAGAGTGGTTTGGTGATGATGGCAAAATCTTAGCATTGCCTAATCCAATTAAACAGTCTTCTACTAGGCCTCTGATATTCTCACTTGAGAAGGCATTGCACCAGAACTTGAAACAGTGTATAGAAAGGTAGGCATGTTTCATATATGTAGTTCTTGAGACCCAGTATCCCAGTCCTTCTGCTCCAGAAATCCCGGTGACTGAAGGGTGTTGTGCTAAGAACCATGACTGTTGACTATTTTTTGTGATTTCACGTCTATTCTTTAAATGAGCTCTACTTTATTAAGTATATATCTGTTTTGTCCTGTAAAAATGCATACAGAAGGATGAAGAGTTTAGCTGGTAGTGCTCATTGAAATAGTGAAGTGTCAGCCCGTGACAAGCACCTTCAAGTCTGTGGGTCACTGGGATCGTTGTGAGGCTCCCTCATGCCAAAGTAGGGTAGTTCCTGTATTAGTGTATCTATAAAGTTTGCTCACCTGGACAACAACTGATTTTGAATTATGTAGCATCAATTCAGATATTTTTGGGAGATTGTGGGGGTTTTTTTCTTTTTTGTTTTTTCTTGTTTGTTTTGTTTTGTTTGCAGGGGTTTTTTTGGTTGTTTTTTTTCCAGTCACAGCATACCTACCTTGGCAAACAGCAGTTTCAATGTGCAATCAGTACAAATCAAAATAAGTTTCAATTAAAACCATTCAGCAAGCTTGAAGCAAGCTTTAATTGTTCTGCTTGTTAGAACTCTATTACTCTCTTGGAAAAGCTGACTTTTAAGACTTTTAAACAGAGTGCTCTTTTGGGACATGAGTGTTTCTGACTGTTGTTGATACAGATTTAACTGTGGCCCTTTAGTTGATGCTGGTTATAAATACGCAGTCCACAGCCTGCATCCAGTACCACAGATCTATGCAGGGTGCTTCTACAGGCAGGAAAAATTTACTGTTTAGATTATGTAAAGATAGGCCAGGAGAGCTTATGTTTCAAGAATGCTGTGTTTACATCAACAGTGACATAGAAATATCTAAATCACTGTGGTAAAACACTGAGCTTAAGGGTCCTTTATGGGCAGAAAAATAATTAAAGCAGAAGAAATTCAAAGTTGTCATTTTTATGACACATTGTATCTTATTAAACATTTTCATGAGAAACTGGTTGTGGAAGGATCAGGTGGACTCAAGTGTGTTTCATGGCCATTTATGTGAGTCCTATAAAAAGTGCTCTGCAGAAACTAAATTCTTCTCCAAATCCCTCTTTTTCCTATTCTCAGGAGAGGACTGCAACAAACACTACATAACTAACAACTTCATCTTTTATGGTACCAGAATATCTCTGATGAATCTCTTCTGGAGGATCCTAATAAGGGAGCAGGAGCAGTCAGGCTGGAAGCAGTGTTAATTCTCTTCTGATTTCAGTAACTTGAAGATGTAAGCCATGGATGTCTTTTGGTTGCAGCGGGTTGAAGCAGACTTTTTAAGCTTTGTTGCTGAAAGCTTTCATTGGCCTTCACTGGTCTGAATTTCCCTGGTGTTAGAATGGGGAAGCAAGTAATATATTTCCGAATCTATGCAATCTGTTTGGTCTACAAGGAGAGCTGTTCTGTGAGAGCTGGACTCTTTATCCTAGAGCTCAGTTCTAAGAGGAAATAAAGCAATACTAAACAAGTGTGTCAAAAGGTAACTAGCAGGCTCTGCTTTTTCTAATCCCGTGTCAATGTCTTCATGGCTCAGCAAAACCTTCAGTACAGGAAGATGACTTCTTATTTCAGCCTCATGTGGGCTATAAAAATTCTTTTGTGTAGAATATCCTTGGTGGTTTTGTGCCACCCACTTGTCGATAAAGCAAGAGGTTAACTCAGTTTAAGACTTAGCATTTAAGTGTAGGTAGCGCTAACTGAGTCATTTTCTGACAATCTTTGAAAGATACTGTTGTCAGAGTCTGTAAATCCATTTTATTCTTTTTTTCTTTCAGGCAGTAAAAATGACATCTACCAATCAGTATTTTGTTGGACCTGGGGATTTTCAGGGGCTGTTTCAATTGGATATTGATATTTCTGGACTGATATTCACCCATCATCCCTGTTTTAGCCGTGAGCATGTGTTAGCAGCTAAACTGGCTCAGTTATATGATCAGTATTTAGCAAGAAAACAGAAGAATCTTACCAAACTTCTCACAGACAAGGTATTTCTGTTCTGTCGTCATACCATATTGAGACAATGATGTGACAGTTTAAGCTAAAAGCTGAATTTGTCAGAAGTTAAAAACCTAAATATTTGACTGAGGATGCTGTGTGTTCAATGCAGAACTGCATTTTTAAGATTAAGAATTTCTTTGACTTTTGGTTTTGAATTAACTCTGAAGTGAAAGGAATACAGTAACATTTGCATAGTATTCCTTAGAGTATCTAAAATGTTTTCCAGTGAGTGACAGATAAGACATTACAGGATTGTGTACAGCAGCTCTGACAGGGAGACAGCAAAAGACATCATTCAATGATGGAGGGATGTTAGTGAAGTTTAGTTTCAGTTATCAGATCAAAGTAAAAAGAAGCAGTTTAATTTCACCAAATTGTACAAAAGTGGGACTCATTTCCAGGTACATACCTGTGACAGATGCTGTGTTTTAAATGCATACTGCTGCCACATTTACTGTGTCACTCTTGTGACATGGCAAAACCCAAGGCTGGATGTAGACTCCTCTGTTTCTGGCTCTGTTGCTGACTTGCTGGGTGGGCTTGACTGGGCTGCTCATCCTGTGTGTACCCCCACTCTTCCTCCATCTGTACATTGGCAGTAATGGCAGTGGCCTTCTCTGGTGGAAATGTGTACATTAGGCATTGTCAGTACAATTCTTATGTCATCAGGGCACACAAGAATACTTGTCTGTCAAAAATTAGTTGGATTATTAAGTACATATACATTCAGATTTCCGTAAGTTAAAGGTGATGATTTTCTACATTAAAGAACTATTTTAAGGGAAAAATAATCATTGTATACAAGCTCATTTTTAAATTAGTGTAATGAGGGCCAGTAGGTGGTGTACAGATACTTCTGAATTTTTTTCTAAAGCATTAGGTTATAGTTCTAATGATGGACAAACATTTCATATGGTGTCTCAAAAGAATTCCTTGGTATACTTTGTTCTGTTAGTACTTTTGAAGGATTTGCCTTAATGCTCTGTGAAACAGAACATTTGGGTTATCCATGTTCTTCATTACAGGAACTTATAAAACCATGGAATCATTAAGGTTGGAAAAGACCTCTAGGATCATCAAGTTCAACCATTAACGCAGCACTGCCAAGTCCATTGCTCACCCATGTCCCCAGGTGCCAGTCTGCACATCTTTTAAAACCTCCCGGGATGATGGATGTCCCTGCACAGGCTGTTCCAGTGCTTGACAAACCTTTCAGTGAAGAAATTTTTTCCCAAGATCCAGTCTAACCTCCCTGGAACGTGAAGCCATTTCCTCTTGTCCTGTCACTTGTTACTTGACAGAAGAGACCAACATCTGTCTACAGCCTCCTTTCAGGTGTGGTTTAACCTGGAAGAAAGGATGCTCAAGGGGGGCCTTACTGCTCTGTACAACTGCCTGAAAGGAGTCTGTAGGGGTTGGTCTCTTATCCCAGGCAACCAGAGACAAGTCAAGAGGACATACCCAGAAGCTGTGCCAGGGAAGGGTTAATTGTACATCACAAAGAATTTCTTCACTGAAATGGTGATTACATAAGGAATGAGCTGTCCAGGGAAGCAGTGGAGTCACCATCCCTGGAAGTGTTCAAGACATGACTGGATGTGGCACTTAGTTGACATGGTGGCATTCAGTCAAAGATTACACTTGATGATCTGGGAGGTCTTTTTCAACCTTAATGATTCTGTGATTCTGTTCTATGATTCTGGGATTTTCTAGGATTGCCTTTAGTGGCCCTTCGTAGTCCCAAAAAAGGCTTTTGTGAAAGTTGGGTTTTTTTGCTGACTTGAGGTCTTTTTTCACCTACGCCTTGGATTCCTGAGCTTTCAGAATACTCCCTAGATCAGTCTTTCCTCTTGATTAGATCTGTTGCAGTGATCAAAGTTAGTAAATCTGCCTCATATATCCAGGGATCCTAATTAAAATGTCATGCTGATGAATCACCTCACAGACAAGGCAAAACCCTGTAAATACAGAATCAGGACAGTTCAGGGTTTTCTGTCATTAGTAACTAGCTCTTTCCTGTCCAGGTGCATTACACTGGATGCCTTGTTAAGGCATCTGTTAATTGCTGGTTTGTTTGTTTGTTCAAGCTGCACGCTTTGAGGAGTGCTGTGCAAGATCGTATAGAAGGTGGTGGTGATGGTGTTCCTCTGGCTCAGCAAAGCATACCTGAATATAAAATGGAGATCAGGTGGGTGTGAATTCATTAAATTGTTGGGTTTTAAAATTGTATTCCTTTTTTCCTTTACATGTTGGTACAGAATATGATTCATGTAAGTCTTTTAAATTCTACTATAAATAGCTCCAGAAGAGTTAAGAGGATTGAAGAATTCTCATTGATAAGTTGCATAAAACATTATGAAGAAAATACAGTTTAGGCTGAAATTTTCATTCAAAAATGGTCTAATTTGATTACTTTTATTAATTTCGTAGTAGCTATTTACTGGTGTGTTTTGTGTAATTAAATTTAATTAAAATAAAGTTTTAGTAGTCTTCAGCTGGATGCACAAAGCTGTTACAATGCAAAACCATAATTTTTTGAACAGACAAAACCCCTGGTTTTTTCCGCCCTCTTCCTCGTTACACAAGTGTTCTTGATTTGCTTCACATTCTTAGGTATTTTGGCCATGTTTTTGCCAATGGGTTAATACAAATAAAGTGGTAGAATTTTGTTTTATAAGATTACAGTTATTGTTCTTGGACAAAAGCTGGGTAGTGAAAATATATTACAGTTTTTGGCTCAGTAGTGACAGTTTGTATTATTTTTGGCAGATGAACAGTGATGAACTGTAAGTGTTAGCAGTACAATAAAAAAGATTTTGGACATCCATGCTGAACAGCCTTGTAACTAGTAGATAATAGAAGTCTGAAAGTTTTTCACAATCTAAAAGTAGTCAGTAATGTATTCATATAAAGAAACAGAACTATAAAGCGATGTAATGGGTCACATGATAACAATAAAAAAAAAATTTAATAACAATTCTACTTTCAGCCTTTAAATTTACTGCTGCTAAACTTATGCATCCACACACTCCTCTTAGACTGGGAATTGTTTCTTCAGATTTTCATTCTTCAAGTACACTGTCTTGTAATACATTGGTATCTGTGCAGAGCATAAAGTAGTCTATAATTTATTATTTTATACTGAAGGACAAAGACTTCCTTCCATTGAAAATACAATAGCTTTTATTGGTATCTTATGAACATATCTCCTAGAGGACAAGGAACAGGAGGCGTGCAGTTACCATGCTGTACCTTGGAGACAGGAACTCTCACCAGGGAAAGCATGAGAATGGTGATGAGAAAATTCACTGTGGGAATGAGATTCTTGGATTTTGGCATCAACCCTGAGCTTGCTTGATGGTGAATTCCAATTAGAAAGAATATGCCTTCTCTGTATCTGATGTGTTTTTCTAGATCTTGAGTGCTTTAGTTTAGTTTCATGCTATTATGAATCTGGAGAAACTCAGCTGAAATCAGTGAGATCAGTGTTGCCTAAGTAACATGAGATGAGTTTGGCTGGTATTATTTAGGGCTTTTAATATCTGTAATTCTTCCTGGCTACAGCTCTGTTATTGGAAGCTGTTACACATATGAAGCTCAGATGGGCTCAGGAATTTTTGCTGTCATGGTATTCAGTACTAACTTGGACCATTTTTGTTGGTAAAATCATCTGACCTGCCTTGTCTCTCTTTTAACATTGCATTTCCATGATGGTCAATGTAGAACACTCATGAGGAGTTACGGGCATGTAGCATGGAAAATAATCTAACAGTTTCCTCCACCCTCCAATAACATAACAGATGTATGCACTTTGCTTTCTGAAGATCAAAGCTGTAGTTTTCCATTGGCTTGAGGAAGAAATGTCATCTGAATACAAAAAACTTCTGCAGATTAGTAATTTCAGCCCTACTGTCTTCATTTCCTGAAGTAAGAAGCAAACGTATGCTGTTGACTCTATGATTCAGGTTCTTGTGGGTGATATATTGTAGCAGAGATCATTCTCTACTGAAAGGTCCTGCTTCCAAATCCAATACATTAGATAAGTGTAATTACTGATCAGTAAATACTGATATGTTCCTCCTGCCTTTAAGTTTCATTTTCTAGCGTCATCTAGTAGACAAGAAAGAAAAGGTTGCTGCATGGATAAGTAGTATTCAAACTGCTAGCTAATGACGTGGAGAAGTTACTCATATTGCTTTCTGAAGTCTGCATTTCTTCTTTGTTTATTGTTTTCCCTAAATTGGTTTATGCTGTTTAATGATGTATGATGTCTTTCTTCTCTCAGCTCTAATTCAGCTTCTATCTTCCCCATTCTCTGAATATTACAAGTAGTAATGTGTTAGTTTACATCTTTTTTTTTAATCACAGTCTCATTTTTGCACCCAGATAGTAGTGGAAACAGCCTGTGCTTGTGCTGCATGGACATTTGCATTGGAAGTGTGTGATGGTCATTAAAAGTGCTAATGAATAGCTCTTTTACAAACAGGTTAGAGGGTGGAAATGTGAAATACCAATTCTGAGACAAAAAAAAAAAAGGCTGTGTTAATTTTGTTTGTATTAAGAATCTTGTACGTCTGTCAAAGGACTTATTACTTTATCTCTGCAAGTCCTTTTTACTGGAGCTAGAAGCACATGAAATTTAAAACATCTTTTGTAATGTACACGTGTAATAAGCATTACTTCATAGCAGCAGTGTAGGTTTCCTGGGCTGTTGTTTCCATGAATTTACTTTAAAATGTTTTAAATTATGTACAGCTATAATAAGCATTTCTGAAAACTTTGAGATCTCTAAAGAACGGACTTAATTGAAATCACATTGTTCAAAATGAAAGAGACTGGAATATAGGAGGAAATAAAATCTTACAATCTTCAAGTCTGGGTTTTATGCTCCTTGGATTTGAACCACTGCAGCCATCAATCAGCCTGAAACCCCCATCACTTGGCTTTTGGTATCCAAAGTTTTCAATCTGTTGTTCCACTGAGTTAGACAATTCCAATTGATCTTGTGCTATGTATGTGTATTTCCAGACAAACCAGAAGACTTCGTGATGCTGAACAAGAAAAAGACAGAACGTTGCTTAAGACCATTATCAAAGTTTGGAAACAAATTAAGTCCCTCCGTGACTTTCAGAAGTTTACTAACACACCCATGAAACTTTATTTGAGGAAGTATGTCTAGATAACGCTTTCTGTACTTGATTTCCTATCAGTAGAGTTGTAATAAGATTACTTAATTTGGAAACTTAGAATTCTGAGATGCAAAAGTAAGACTTTGAGCAGTGGTGGCACTGTTGAGCCTGCCACTATTCCTTTTGAGTTTGGGGAAGAGGGAAAGTTAAAATAAGTTTTTAAGTCTATAGCAGAAAGGAATTTCTACAGACTAATGAATAAAGAAAGTTTCTGTCCAGAATTAGTATAATTACTATATCTGCTGTCAACATTTAGAGTATCTATGCTAGTCTTTTTAAATAAAACATACTTTTGATATAGTGAAATTAATTCATGGAGCAGTAGATTTCTGTTATATGTTACAGACTTAATTGTAACCCTTACGTAATTTTATGCAACATGCTGGTAATTGTTGTTTTTGAAGGGAAGAGGTTGATCAGAAATCAGATGAGAAAGCATATGAAGCAGAAATTCAGGCTGAGATAAAGGAATTACTAGAAGAATGTATGGAAGAGTATGAAAAGAAAATGGAGGAGTATAAAACTGAGCTACAAGACTGGAAATCCTGGAAGAAGGCACAGGTTTGTTTAAATCATTCAATTTCACAAAAAAATAAAATTACTACTAAATGTGTCAAAAATTTGTCCTTCTAATGCAGAAAAAAAATTCAGGAAAGTTATGCATACATTTTATTATGTTCAGATACATTCTGTCTACTTAGAATTTCTAAGTCAGGTAGTTGTTAATAAAAAAATTAGAATGTATTATATTTTTGTGAAGCATTGTTTTTCTGCAATTGATTTTCAGCACTTCAATTCTTTCTCTCAGTTTTTTAGTTTTGCAGCATTCCTGTTAAATTCATGTCTTTCTTGCAAAGAAAAAACATGGATGAATTTTGTGTGTGTGAGTGGTGAAGCAAAATAATTGTGAGGTGTTTCTAATGAACTAGCAGTTGATGTGATTTCATGTAAATATATGCTTGGGAATGTCTCACTATGATCAGGAATGTCTGAGTGAAAGATTTAATTAATATTCTAGCCTTCCACCTCTGAAAACATTTATTGCTAATAATTTGTTCTGTAATTAAGGTCTCAGTTGTTCTTCAAGTGGATATTGAGAAATACAGGCACTACAAGCAACAGACTGCAACAGGATGATCTTTGAAATAGACTGTGGCAAAATCAAGTTTGCTTTCATAGTTAGGTGGCAATGTACTGGATACCTCAGGGTAATGGTGATTATACTTGAATATAGTTATTGCCCAGCTTGAGCACCCTGGGTTTTCAGATACCAAAGCAAAATAAAGCTTAAGGAAATGCTGCAAATACAGTTTTCAAGAATCTAGTGCATCTGCTGATACTTTTATGGAGAGTTTTTTCATGTACATGCAGCCTCTATGGAGGGCATTTAAAATATTTGAGAGGGGGCTGATATGCAGGAATTGGAAATTCCTGTTATCAGAGCACAAGTGGGCACATGACTCATTAGCATCATGTCGGTTCACTTTTAGGATACGATGAATAAATGTAAACCTTGAAATGAAGGCAAGTAGTCATGAACATTGATCCTAATGCAAACTGTTCATCCACCAGTTATGCCTTCACAAATACCACTGTGGCATCTAGTCACTGTGGCATTTTATAGTCACTGGTAAATATAAGACTGAGAAGATTGTGGTTTTTTGCTTTTAGGATGAAATGATCTTTCTTTCATACCCAGAAATGCTTTATTTTATTTTACTCAAAGTACTTTTTAACTTAATCACTGCTGTTGGTTTCTTACTAGTACAGATCACATGAATCAAAGACACTAGAGGTAGGTGAGATTTAAAAAATAATTTACTTTAAATAAATTTAAAAGCGAATACAAGAGCAAGAGGGATAACATAAAATTAGGCAAAGAAAGAATGTCTTTAAAGAAAAATGTATGAGTAAGTTGTTTGGCTTACTACTTTAATTAATGAGGAGAATCTGTTTGCTTTCCTTCCTTCTCTTTTGCTTATGATGTGTTAAGTTGTGAAGTGACTGGTGCTTCCAAGCAAGCTGTACTTCCAAGTAATCTGGAAGTCTGTGGAAGGAGGAACTGGTTTGCAGTTGTTTAGAGCAGAACATGCACATAAACTCTGGAGTTCTGCAGTTTAGGCGATGCTGAAAGGCATATGTTGTTCTGTTTGTTTATTCTTGCTTGGCATGAGGAAGGGAAGGGATCATTCTGCTCATGCTAAAGATACTGCTAAGCTAAAAAGCTTGTGCTCCAGAGTTTGTGGCACATGTGCATTTGTTTTGTCAGTGTATGTGCATCTCAAACAACTGTGTCTGCTGGCTGAGTAACCTTCCTTCAATCCTAACAGAATGTACGTGGTAACTCAGGCAGATGAGAATGCAGCATCTAGCCAGGATGTTCAAGAAACATGCTGATTTTGAAAGTTGGTAGGGAAGATTAAGTAAATGTTTTGCATGCAGCACGTTATGGTTTTGAAGCATATGAATGGAATGTATTGCTGAATTCTGAATCTGATGTAGTCCTTTACAATGAGAGAAATCTTTTGTGTGTGTGTATATAATACTAAAATTATACTGTCATTTTACGGTGCGTACACCATCTATGTTTAGCACTTGTGAATCAAGAGAACAGGAGAAAAAATTGCAGAGATTGAAACAAGTTCAGAAAGAATGTTATTGTTTTTATATGCAGAAGTCCAAGAAGAAAAAGAAGAAAAAAGATACTCATGTAGATGAAGAATCAGAAGATTATGATTTTGGTGAGGAACGTATAAAACCCATCCCACCTAAAATGGCCAATAGCCTGGAAATAGAGCAGCAAGTTAGAGAAAAAGCTGACAACTGCAGAAGGAAACCTGGAGAGCCTATTCTAGTTCCTGAGCTGACCCTCTCAGGAAGTGTAACTCCAACTGAGCAGTGTCCTCGGTAAGATAAATGTTGGCCAACAAATTAACTTATTAGTGATTTTTTGTTATTTATTAATAGCTTGTTTATGCAACTTCAGAAGCATGAGCTCACCATTCTGTTTAGCCTAGTGATGAAACTTCTGCTTCTGAAGATGATATAACTTAACTCATTTTCAAGTCACATATAACCTTGTACATAGTGCACTCAAAAACGCGTGTCTGCACATTCCCTTTGAACCTTCTGATATTCCTTGAGCATGTGCACAGAATGGGTGCAGATAGAAAGAAGCTGGTTTCAGTGTAGAGTCTAGGTCACTGCTGGCAGTATCACTCTCACTAGCTAGTCCTTTACGCAAGGTCTGTGCTGTAGTCAACAAAGGGAAAAGAAAGAAATTGTGTACTAAACCAGAGATTTCACTGTGGATAAAAGAAATAAATGTACTTCTTTTCTGTTTCTTTACACATTTGCACACAATTTAACATACATCTGCTGGATTTCAGTAATTTAAAAACTGCTTTGTTTTGTACTCTGTTCACAAATAGCCTCATCAGGGAATGCTGTTTGGCTGTTGTACTCCCAATGACTGAAAACTTCAAAATTTTAACTCAATTTGATACCATTTGTTGTGCTTTGGAGGAAGGGAGTGGAAGAGAATTTTTTTTTCCTAGATAACTTCTTTATATGGAGTTAGCTTTAGTAGATCCAAAATTTGACTGGATCATTTAAAAATAATTTTCTATTCACAAGAAGATAAAACAGCTGCTAAATTAGAGTTCTAAAGTCATTCCTGTGTAGTGATGTTTTTGGAGGAATACTGTCTTTTTTTAGGTGGGTTCTGTCTCCCCATGAGAAATCAGATTTTCATTAAAAATAAATAATAAAAATTTAATAAAAATGATATGACAGCTTGTTTGACATATTTACAGAGCAGAAGTTTTGCGACGAGAAGATGTGAAGAAACGCTCAGCGTTTATAAAAGTCCTTTTCAACTCCAAAGAAGTGTCAAGGACTGTTACCCGACCAATAAGTTCCGATTTTAGAGTTCACTTCGGACAGATTTTCAATTTACAAATAATCAATTGGCCAGAGAGTTTGAAACTACAGGTAGATGTTGATTTATTGCAATAACTTTTAAAAGATGATATGAAACATAATTACCCCTGTAATGCTTGTGTTTTGCTCTATGATAGTGTCATAAAGACTGAAAAACTTGTGAAACACCTTTTGTAAATCATCAATCTTACACTCCTTCCTTGCTTCCCCAGTCACACACTTTTAACTTTGCTGCTATGTTTTTAATGCTTACGCTTTCTTGATACGTGTAGAACAAAACTAAAGGTTGGATGAGAGAAATTAAATAATTGGGACTTGTGATTAAATATGTTACTGGATCGGCCTCTTAATTTTGGAAAAACTGATTTGTGTTGCAGATCAAATTGCTAACATGATCTTCTTAAAACATTATTTTCCACTCAGTAAAACCCTCATAATGTTTACTGGACGAGAATAAGAAAAAAAATAATTTCTAGTAATGTCCATAACTACACTTGACTTGATCACCAATGCAGTTAAATCAAGCCACTACCACCCCCCATTCCAAGTATGAATTAATAAATTATCCACATGAATACTTTTCAGAGTTAATAAAAAATATATTTAGGAGAAACAGAATCAGAATCCTGCTTCTCCCTTTAGAAGACTCTTCTGGTTAGGTAAAACTGGTAATTCAGGGAAAGGTATAAAAACCCCTTGTCTGCTTATTTATTTAACACACAAATTGAAAAGGAGAAGGAATACCATTTTCCTGGATTAAAAACATTTGAATGGAGAAATCACTCACATCACTCTAAGCCTGCAGCTGGCTAGGAAGAAGAGAAGCAGCCTGCAGTGCTGCCGGAATGGGGACTGTGTGCCGTACCCTGCCTTTCATGGTGGGGGAGAATTAGCGGGGTAGAATCCCACCAGAATCTTCACCTGATCCCAGTGACTGTCACAAGTGGATGCATATTGTACAATGTTGCTCTTTAAAGCCTAGAGTTTGTCATACTCATCTCAGGCGCATTAGAAAAGTGGAGAGGATAGACTTTTAGGAAGAATTCAGATCAAGTAAGGTGCTGATAGCTGAAATGTCTGCTAATTGGGTGTTTTAGAAAGTTAATTAATACATGTGCCTTAAATTATTTATTTCATGCATAAGCCATAGTAAAACCTTTTCTCTAAATATCCTGCAATATGTTTTCAACTTCTCAAGAATGCACATGTAATTTTTTTTTCCTGTCCCTCCTCGTATTTTCATTCTAGATTTATGAAACGACAGGTATCAGCAGTACCACCTTGTTGGCTGAAGTGTTCTTACCTGTTCCCGAGACTGCAGTTCTGACAGGCAGTGCTCCTCTGGAAGAAATAGAGTTCAGCAGTGATCAGCGTGTGATGTTGGACCATGAAGGAGTTGGGAGTGGTAGGGACCCTTGTCTTCCTCAGTTCAGTGTTTCTCATTTTGCTGGAACCATGTAGCAGCAAGAGGTTGGAGTAGGTTTCAGAGTTAAATCCTGCTAAGAGCCTTTACAACTTCTGTAACTGAGTCTTCCATAATAGTCATGATTTTTATTCTTGAAGTTTGGTGTGGAATTTTTGTCTCTTACTAACTTTAAGCTCTGCATAATGCAAATGTGTCTGTTTATTATTTGTCTTGTTCTATTAGTGGAGCTTTATGAGCTATAGAAGATGTTTGGGTTTTTTTGAGCATTTGAGTAATCAGGCCTCTGACACTGCAGAGCAGGCAAATATCAATCATTGTCGCTCCAGTGTTTAATGTTTTAAACCACTGAAAAACTGTCTGTAGAAGTGTATATGCCAAGTAATTTTTTGTCCTCCTATTTGCTTTGTTGACAACCTGCGCACACCTTTTCCCTGGGGCTTTAGGCTGAAGATAAAACAAGGGAGAGATAGGAAAAGGGGAAACAAGAAGAATACATAGTAGCATATGGAACTTGCAAGTTTGTATAATGAATTTGAACAGCATTGTGAGATGACTGACTTGCATAAATTTGCCGTATATAAATACAGATAAAGCTAGAGCAGAATAGATAAAAAAATGAAAAGGAAAATATAGGGTAAAAAAATCATTACAGCAAATGTGTGTGTAAATGTTACTGACTACGATGACCGTATCTACAATTGTGTGTGAAAAGCTTTAGGATTGAATTTTCAATCATATATAATTCTTTTGACTCTCAATTTCTGTTTTGTTAATAACAGTATTCTGAATCTGAAAATTACCAGAAATACTAAATGGTGTACATCTGTGGAGAAAAAAAAAGAGCCTTTGGCACAGCCTTTCTTTTCAGCTCAAATGGAAAGCCTTTCTGTAGGTGTAATGGAATCTTTCACTCATCATTGTAGAACAGAGTTCTTCCCCACAGCATGCAACAGAATCATTGTTTCACATTAACCTTTTTATATAAAGGCACAGGTTATTTGACTGCTCATTTTCTAGAAGTATTTTTTAAAATGTTAAGACATTGTGTTTGAATGCATAAATATACTGCTTTGGATTTTTCCCCCTTGATAGGTGTGTCCTTTTCATTTGAAGCTGATGGTAGCAACAAAATGACTTTAATGACTTCTGGGAAAGTGTCCAATAGTGTCTCTTGGGCAGTTGGAGAAAAAGGAATCCCCTTAGTTCCCCCGGTATCTCAGCAAAACACAGGCATTCCAAGGTAATAAGATAGGAATTTTCAGTGATTCATGGGAAGCTGATTATACTAGTATTAAAAAAAAAAGTACTTTCATAATCAACAATTTTCATAGTATTTTTCCTTAAATTTAGATGTTTTACTTTGTGCTGTAACCCTCTACAGATATCTTAGGGTACATTTTTTTTTGGTAAATATAGTTTAGTTAGAAATTTTACCTTTTAGCAGATTATTTCTAGGCAGCATTAAAGTTCAATTCAAGCTGATTAATTTAATTTTATGATTTTCTAATAGAGAGTGAGTATATTGTCAAGGAATCTTCCTGTAATCATTTTGCTAAGAGCAGAAACTCCAGCTCTTTCTTATCTGAAGTGTATTTGGAGAGGCTATGTCTAATTTGCCCTGAGGCTGCAAGTTGATTGTTGTAGATTATTTGTCCATTCTGTTGCTTTTATATAATTCCATGAAGTCAAGGAGATGATACATAAAGGCTGCTTTTGTAATGTTCCTAGGTACCTTCACTGTAAACCCTTAAAAGTGTTCCCATACTTGTTAATACTGAGCAAGTATTAATACTTCTTCCAGCTGATTCATTTGTCAGGTTTTTATTTATTTAGAGCTAGACATTGGCTTACAAATCACTGTTACCGTTGTTGACCAAGCTGCAGCCATTCAAGTACTTTGCTCATCAACATATCAGTACTCTGCTGCCTTCAGTGAGAGTAGAATAGCTGGAGATTAAAATGCAAAGATGGATTCCCAACGGCTAGCTTTAAACTCCGGAGACTAATCACTGCAATAAATGGAAAACGGAAGAATTTCAGAAGAAGTTATCTGTGAAACACTCTTCTTTGAAACACCTTGTGGAGATGAACAGCTCTCTGTGACTTTCCTTTGTCTGTTGGGAAGGTCAGAGACAGGATTTTCATGACTAATGTTAGCTTTTGTTGCCCATGAGCTTTTTAGCACAATTGTGATTCTGTTGGTGTTTGTTCAAGACTGATGCCTAAAGATAAACTTGATGTTACTGCTTTATCTGCTGCTCCTGTAACTGCGGGATATTTGGCTGATTCTAACCAAGCACAAGACAGGCGCTTAAGTTTTTAAAGCTTTCTTGAAAATATTCAAGTAACTGGAGAACAAAGACTCAAACTAGCACCCCTAACAAGAGAAGAGGCAACATGCACTCCAGTGATATTTGGCTGATAACACACATGTCCTGGTGTATTGGGCTTGCGTGTCAAGGTTTGAGTAGCAGTGGGCCTTCTGAGGTGGCTTGTGTGAGAAGATGCCTGGCAAGCAGGGCAGTGTACAAATGGCCTCCAGACTTGCCTACTGTGAATACAAGGAAGTGAGCAGGAGCATCCAGAGGATGAAGACTTGGGACTTGTAGTTACAGGGAGGACCAGAAGCAGTGCTGCATCGCGAGAGAGGAGGCTGCAAGGGTTTCCCAAGCACAGGCAGTGTCCTTGCCAGCCAGCATGCAGTCTGGACATGATAGGCAGAGCAGAGTGCTGGCAGCAGTCCCAGACATGGTGAGGGGGTCATTCAAGCCCAAGGGTCTATGCAGAAACAGCAAGGAGGAGGCAGCAACGAGGGCTACAGTGCAGGTCTGAAAGTGCCATCCAGGAGACAGGTCAAAGACAGGAGCTAAGATACAGCACAAGCAAGGACTGTATGTCTGAGGAGTTCTTTGTCAAAACTTCCATGTTACCTTTTACAGTGTGGGGCAATTTATTGTCTTACTTGCTAGTATGCTGCAATGTGGAATAGCATTGGTATATCAGAAATGTATCAATAAGCACCTTATTACCTTGTTTAAAAATTGTCTTCCACCAGTTTCTTCATATTTCCCCTTTACTTTGCTTTGCAATTGATCATTCCCTCAGTTCTATAGCTACAACTAAGAACTATGTACTAGAATTTACTATTCAGATTGTGGGGAGCTTTTTGGGTTTTTCTAAGATTGTTTCAAATACTTTTTTTATGTTGCTAAATCAAATGTGTTTTAGGTGTAAGCTCTGTCAATTCTGTCTTTTTAGTGCTTTAAAAAATATTGATGCTATTGCATCCATTGGCACATCAGGCTTAACTGATATGAAGAAACTAGCTAAGTGGGCAGCTGAAGCAAAACTTGATCCAAATGACCCAAACAATGCAGCTCTGATGCAGCTGATCATGGTAAGTGGTGTTTTCAGAGCTGAAGGACTAATGGAGCTGTGGAACTCCTAGTCACCAGAACCTCCCCAGGCCATCTGCATGCATGCCAGGGAGATAGCAGCATTTGAATTTGTGATGGACATGCTTGTATGAATGTTAAGAAGCAAAATATCTAGTAAAAATATGACTAATGCATTTAGTAGTGGGTTGTTTACATATTAATGAACATGATTCATTAATCTTTTCAGTAGTGGCAAAAAATAGATATTAAGGAATGTGCATACAGATCAGTTAATAAATTAAAAAAAATATGGCTTTTGAGTTTGCTGTTTTCTTAAAGTGCAGGGGAATTTCCAGAGTACTTGTGTAGTACTAAGTAGGAAGCTGCTCATTAGTGAGGATTACATAAAGAGATCTCGGGTGTTGTAGAAGCTGCAGCTTTTCTAAACAACAATTTGAGGAGCTATTTACATAGCTGTTTAATTTACATGGCTGTTTATTTACACAGTGGTTTAATTTACATAGCTATTTACAAAGCTGAGATTCTGTAAATGGATCTCCTTTACAGCTTCCTAGGTTACTCTGACATATTATAGTTTTCATACTTTCTAATATTTTGTTTATGATACAAGGAAATAGAATGTTATTGTATTCTGTAACATATAATCTCATATGCTTTGCTCAGCAAAACCCTGCTATAAAATACTTGGTGTTTCAGTCTGTGTGATCCATCTTTATTGCATTTGCTTAAAATTAACATCCTTGCAATATGCATGTATGACTTATAAAAACTGTTTTATAGATTTTTGTCACTTTGTATGAAAAAATTATTATTTTTGTTACTAATTTAGAGTACTACAAGCGGAGAGGCACATGTTCCTGATTACTTCAGATTGGAACAGTTGCAGCAAGAATTTAATTTTGTTTCTGATGAGGAGTTTAATAGATCAAAGAGATTCCGACTCTTGCAGCTCAGAAACCAGGAGGTGGCAGAGTTCCGAAACTATAAGCAAGTCCCTTTACATGAACGAGAAATCAGTGAGAAAATCTTCCAGGTAGGATGTTATCTGGAATATTTATTTTCTAGTTCAAATGCTTATAATGTTTGACTTGCAGTTAAGTCAAGCGGTTAAGACTGTAAGGCTATGCTGACATGAAAAAAGTGAGAACTTCAGTCTTTTCTAGTGTTATTTTCATCTAATTAAAATAGCTTCCTTCCAAGGCAATATTTCCACGACTATACTTTGTTGAGAGTTAAATAAAACAGAAAAACTGTAGACACAAATGTTATAAGATAGTTTTCGTTAAAGTTGGGAGACTTTTTTAAAAGTGATTTCAGATATAGAAAGGTAATTCAGAGGTAATTCAGGCTTAGGCTTATTAGTTTTTGAGCCCTTTTTGAGGGGACTGTTAGAAGCAATGACTCTAACAAGAATTAAAACATTTTTTTGTTTTATTAGAGCTTATGTTACAGCCTATCTTTCTGTTTTAGCACATAGCTCCAATTAGCTCACCCTGTCGTTGCTTGTCTGTTAATTACCCTATTGAGGTGCAGTGTGTGCATTTTTTTTATTTGGGTTATACTTCAATTATTTTTATCTCAACTCTGTTATTAGTGTTAAATCATGCATTTTTTTGTTATTAGTTATTCATGTAGCTAAGGATCATTTTAGTGTGTTCATTACCTTAGCAGAATCAGAATCATCTCAGATTCTGGCAACTGCTTTTTCATCCCTACTTCTTCTGACATAGATTTATTTGAAAAAATCCTTTATTCCTTTCTATTGGATGATGTATTTTTAAAAGATATTTATTAATTCAGTCATATCTGGATCTTTGCAATAAATACTATTATTTTTTAAATTTTAGGTTAGTTTTATATCTTTTATTTAAAAATGTACCACATGTTTGCTGTACCTTTCTGATCCAGTTTATTTTATGGAATATTTTCATTCATTTTATGTTATAATTCAAAATTTGAAAACCATAGTTTAATAATTATTTTGATAGGGAGTTGTTGTTTTTTTTTTCATTAAGGATAAATTGGATAAACCCATGATTGCCCATTCCAAATTTATTTTATATGCTGGGATCTTCAAAACTAAGTTTCAAGTGATATTGTTCCTAGTTGGTTTACTAGCTATTTGGCAAAAAAGTCTGAAAATTCGTAGAATCATGGAAATACTATTTGGAAAATATTCTCTGGAGATGATCCGGTCCTGATTTCTACTGAAGTGGTGGTACTGTTGCCAGCATTAGATGAGGTCAGCTGTTTATTTGTCTAGCCAAGTCTTGAAAACCTTTAAATGGGAGACTCCACTGCCTTTTTCGATAACCTGTTCCAGTGCTTTGCTATCCTTCCAGAGATTTTTCCAAAAAAAAAGAAAAATCATGTCCAACCTGAGCCTTCCAAGTTGTATTTAATGGCTGCTTTCCCTTGTTGTGCTGTCTGTAACTAGAGAGATGATTTTGGCGCCCTGTCCTTTGTAACTGCCCCTCACAGAGTTGTGGGCAGATGCTGCATTGCTCATTAATCTCTTCCTCGCCAGACTGTTGAATTTGAACACCTTGCCCAGTGCAAGAAAGACCCTGAAATTCTGGAGTAAGTCCAGTAGAGAGCTACCAGACTACGTGCAGTGCTGAAGCACATGACCTACAAGGAGAGGCAGAAAGGACTAAGGTTGTTTTTGCCTAAGCAGGCAAGGCTGAGGGGGGTTTTTACTGCATCCTTCAGGTACCCATCAGTGTAGAGAAAACAGGGTGAGACTCATCTTAGAGGTGAGGTGATGATAGACACAAGTTACTCCAAGAGGCATTCCAGTTGAATATAATGAAAACATTTTTCACAAAGAACATATTCAAGTTCTTGAATGCATTGTCTATCAAATCTGTAGAATTGCCATCTCTAGAGATAGTGAAAATTTGACTGTCCAAGGCCCTGAGCACTCTGATTGGAGTTGTTCCGACTCTGAGAGGTCAGATGACCACCAGAAGTCTCTTCAAACCTACATAATTCTAAGATTCTGACCTCTTCTTGTAGGTCGTGTTCTCAAGGCCTCTGTCTTAGTAGCCCTTTAGTGGATCCCATCCAATGTCTCCACATGCCTCTTGAATTGGCAGCTGCAAACTGGCTGCATTATCTCAGGTGTGCCCCCTTAGGTGTCAGGCTGGAGAGGCTGGTAATTTCCCTTTGTCTGGAGGATGTGCTGATCCTTTTGCTTCCTGTGGTTTACCTTTTGCCAAAAGAACATGTTATTGGTTGTCATTAAACTGACACTTATTTCAATATGGCTGTTATTCTTCTGGTTGCTTTCCAGTCTGCCAGTGCGTGAAATTACTCCACCCTCAATACAGAATTTTCCCTTTTTTTAAATTGAGGCTTCAGTTGTCATAGTTTTAAGTTATCAAGAGCCCTCTGAACTATGGTTCAGTCACTCATATTCAGTCACTTCCTAATCAAGTATCCTTGGCTAAATTGCTGGCAGTGCATTGAGTTTCCTCATCCAGGTCACTTGTGAAGAAACTGAATGTAATCAATCCCAGGGGCACTTTGCTATTTAGAGGACACTGACTAGACATTGAGCTCTTCATCCTTACTGTTAGAGCTCAGACCTGAAGATTAATTTTACTGAGTACTTTTACATAACTAGCTGTGGTTCTAAAGCCAGTGTGATTCGCAGATCCTGGGACATCCTCTTGACCTATAAGCTCTGGTTTTTGCTTGGAAGCTGAATGTTAGCTCTAGCCTTTTCTTAATTTATGAGACACTTTCCTAAATTTGTGAATAAAAGTTGCATCTGTCAGTAGAGCTTTCACTGTAGTCCATCAGAATAATAACCACGACCCTGAGAGATATCCCATCAACATACTTCTCCCCAAGAACCAAGTGCAGTTTTACTCACTGAGTTTTACACCCTATGAAAAGTAGTTGCTAATTATTTGCAAAAGGACTTCTTAGTATTAAAACACAGTTTAGATTTCAGACCATCTTCTGAGAATACTGCATCATTTCTGCATATAAAGGACTCTTCCTGTTGAAGCTGCAATAAGTGAAGCCACTTGCAGGTCAAATGGCATTTCAGTTTATAGCAGCAGGTCAAAGTTCTTTAAAAGCTTTAAAAGAAGAGAGGGAAATCTTCAGGTTATTCGTTGTAATTTAAACCACATGAATCTTGTAACTGAATTGAAGTCTTGTCTCTATTCATGGAAGTTTAGCATATATTGTATACGCTAGCATTAAAAATAGCTTTACAAACTTCGCACATCTGCTGTGGTTTACTGTGGTCTATACATTATTATTAATGAAATACTTTCTTATATGGGATAAAGCACTGAATATATATTGAATCACAAACTGTAATAAATATCTTTAGGACTATGAGAAGAGAGTGCAAGAGAGGGATGTGATTGACAGCAAAAATTACCTAGATGCACACAGAGCAGTTGTTGCCAGCTATCTCCAGAAGGTAAGATGCTAAATACATGGATCCACCATATTCCTACAGGCCCTATGTTGCTTCTGTACTTGAGTACTTTATTTCCATGAATACTAAAACCTGATTCATCTCTTAACGTGAGCTACAGACATCTTTAAAATTCCAAGTTAGGCCTGAAACTGGTGTAATTGAACAAATGGAGGTCTGTGTTATTTAATGCTATGGAGAAAGATACAGTATGTAACATGACCAGCCATTCTGGATATTTCTGTCAGTTTTGTAAATTCTTCTTTGCTCCAGTGTCCCAGAGATTTGTACTGTTGAGTCCCAGGAATTCAGTGATCTCCCTCCTCCCTGTTTCCTTGTTGTAGGCTGTGATGCTAAGAACTTAATTATCTCCATGAGAGCAGCCCTAATCACTTCTAAAAATCATTTAATGTAATACACAGTCTTGTCCTGCAGCCTAAGGCAGAGGGCATATCTTCTGTCACATTTACCTTCATTGTAGTATTAGAGTAACATCTTCCCCTTATATTGATTTAATTTATTTTTCTAGTTTTCACATATTAAGATGACATTCTCTTTAATCATTAGGGAAAATGAAGGAAAGCATTCATCATCTAACCAAGAAAAGTTTGCAATTTCAGACTGGCAGAATAGCAAGTGCAAAACATGGCTACCAGTTTCTTATCAGTTGTGTAAATATCAAAAAGTGTATCAAATTCTAGCCTGCCAGCAAAACATGAAATATGATGATAAGGTTGAATTAAAGTAGAACAAAACAAATTGTTGGTTACAAAGAATGCTTCATGAAAGAACTGTAAAGAAAAAAGTGTTTAAATCTTCCAGGCATGTGCCAAAGTCCAGATTCAGTATGATAGTATAAAAAAATTATTTTTGACAGAGCTGTCATGTCTGTGTCAGCCCCGTATGTTTTGCATGGCATTGAACATATGGGTTTTGCAGCACACTGAATAGTAGTGGAGTAGTACAGAATAGCATACATTATAGTACTTTTGTTTGCCTCTTTCTTAGATAAAATACAAGTAGCCTTTTTAAAAACAGTATTTGGATATTTTGTACTTTTAAAAATTGTCAGATGGGCTAGAAAATTAGGTTGCTCATATCAGAACTGAAATTCAATTCACTCTGAAATGTGGTCTTTATAGATGTGTTGCTTCTGATGTTGTACTAGCACAGAGTATAAAGGCATTGCTAGCATTAGTGGTAGGAGAAAAGGACAAAGGCAATATTCTTTCAGTCTGCTTCCACATAGTTGTTAGGAGAAGAGGGAAGACTTTCATCTCTGTGCTTCACTCTATGACCTCAGCAAAGATATGGAAGGAACTAAGGATTTTAAGCATTCATTTGAAATCACAGTATTTGTAATTCAGGCTTCACCAGTTCTGTAGTCCAAAGTATTTCTTTTGATCCACATAACTGGTACCATACAGATTTCTCTACAGCCTTTTTTGCAACTTCATTTAGGTGTGGAAAAGAGATGTCTGTTAGTGTCATTTATTGTTGTAATTGTTTCTGATGGTAAGTTGTAAGCAGATGAAGACATAATTTTTTGACTGTATGTTTTCATATATTCTATCAATCTAGCCAGTATGTTTCCACAGAAGCACTGTATTGGTAAAATGAGCTGGTTTTACATTCTAAGGAAATAGTTGGTGAAAAGGAATTTTTCTTTCGACTGTGACCCTCTTAAAATTAGGAAAAATTAAGAATTTGTATGTGGATGTTTTGTTTGTGTTTATAGACAGAATGCAGATATTGGCAGTGAGTTTGGATTAGAAATGCACCTTTGTCTCTTCTCCCTCGCCGTTCACAGGTTCGAGAATCTGTAATCAACCGTTTCCTCATAGCAAAACACCATTTCCTTCTCTCTGACCTTGTCAATGAAGAGGAGATTCCAAGCCTGGGGTAAGAGAGCTATCTTTATTTGTTACAAATAAAAAAGTTAACGTAAAACCACCTGCTTTTTTTATTTCTATTTTGCAAAGTGTGTTGATGTGACTAACTGATGTGATTTTGTGATCAGTGTAATAGATAAACTTCCAATCACTATGTACACCTCTGCCAGTACAGTGTATTGATAAACAAAGTGCGTAAAAACTTCTTAAAGAAAAAGTCTGGTTTTGGCAGAGATAAAGTGACAGCGTGTAAATAAGATATAACAGCATATAATACATTTCTGATGAGCTGAGCATAGTCCAGCTGGTGCCAGGTTGAATATTTCCAATTTTCAGGCTAGTGTCAAAGTTAGTAATGCTGTTACTGACTGGTTCTGTAGGTGATGCCTACTTACAGTCAGTGCCTATGCCCTGCAAATAACGTGCAATAGATTTTTAGCTCTAATTTTCTTTATTTTACTTCCCATGTACTTCTGATGCTGATGCTGAATGTTGTAATATGCTGTTTATGTTCAAAAAAGATATTGAGTTTGGAAATTACTGCTTTTCTCTTCTATTATTGTTTCTTTTATTACTTGAGCACTTTCTTTGGATTTTTGTTTCAAATCCCATACCTGTTGATTTTTACATGTATCAGTCATCACAGCATAGATGACTCTTAGTGTTGCTCACTTAAAATCCATGTAAGTAAACAAGTAGCGAAAGTTATTTTTTACTTTCATGTAGAAGTTGCTTCTGTTCAGTATAAACACAACACCCTTATAATACAGTCAAAGTGTTTTTCATCCAGCTGTATAAATCTAAACAGTCCCATCTGCTGGAGATAGAGAGACTTGCTCTCTTACAAAAGACTTCATGCTTGGTTTTAGTTGATGTTTTCACATCACAGTAGAGAAAAATCTGAACAAGTCTACAATTAGCTTTTTGTTTAAAATCAAATGCTTCATTTATATTTTCTCATCATGAATCCTAATTCATATTGGATTCTATTTGCAAAGTTTTGTGGTTACTGAATTTAAAATACACCATGGCTTGTTTAATATTCACTTAGTGAGATATTTCAGTAACTCGTGATTTTGTGCTATTTTAACAGTAATTACTGTGGGGGCTTTATTATATATAAGGAAGAAATGCCATTTGCTATCAGTTTTTAAATGGGATTTTTTGAATGTCTGCAGTTGATATCAATGATGTAAACATTACATACATCTGCATCAATAAAACATCTTCATTTTATTATTTTCCTATTTTTCTTTTTTCCTTTGGTTCTGCTTTGCCTTGGGTTATAAGTTCTGAGGGTCCAGGGTATGTTGTGGTATATTGATCCTGCTTCCTTTCTGTAGTGTGTCGTTCAGTGTACGTAGCTGTGTAGTTAAATGCTTTGCTTCTTCCATACAGTGGTTATCTTCATCTGCTAGATCCCTTGTTTATAGCACTGTAGTTTAGATCTATCTTGAAGCTATGTAATTGTCTTTTATGCACCTTACACAATTTTGGGGAAAAAAACACCAATCAAACTTTTTGGCACATTGAAGTTATAATTCCTGAAATATAAGACAGAACTGGATTGTGCAGTACTAAACAATTGCAACATTTTGACATTTCAGAGAGTTTTGCTTGGCATTCGCCGGAGCAAATGTTTCCTTTTCGTGTTAGTGCATAATTTTCTTGTGTGTCATGGTTACACTAGAATGTTGGGTTCTGTGCAAAACTGACTAAATACCTGGTTTATGATTATTAGCATTTTGGGACTTGGCCTCTTTAAACTGGCAGAGCCAAAACGACCATTAAGGCCAAGAAGAAAAGAAAGGAAGAAGGTCACAGCACAGAATTTATCAGATGGAGACATAAAACTGTTAGTGAACATCATCAGAGCCTATGATATTCCAGTGAGAAAACCCGTGATGAGGTATGTTTAAAAGCTTGTTTCCAGTACAGATTCATTTTCTGGCTTCTGCTGTTCTGAGGACAGAACAACGGATGTTGTAGTTCAACCATATGTGCTGTTTTGATTCTCATGACAAAAACATACAGATAGACATTTATCTTTTTATTAATGATGATAAGGGACTGATAGTTTGTAAGTTTGTAGATTTATATTATAATTTCTCAGTGCCTGTGAAATTCAAGACATGTTTTACCAGAAATGGTCTGAGAGATAAGTTACAGCTTTGGCAGCATTATAACTCTGGTAATATCATATGAATTATCCCTTAAGCAAGCCTCTTGATAATACTCAGGGAAATTTTAATTCATAATATCTTAATTAAATACGAAAAACAAATATTAAAAAATCCAGTTCTTCACTGTGGGATACTATATTTGTCTCCTGAGTGTAGCATGTTGGTCTTCTCCTTGATGAACCATTTAAGTTAATAGGCTGAGCCTAATGTGGCTCTGATTTTAGAGGTGACCTTTACGTTCAGGCGCATTAAGACAATGCCTGCACTGCATGATGGTGTGTCATGTAGAGACACTGAACAGTCTGGTTCAGCTCCAGAAGCAGTGGATTGGTGCAGTGTTCTCTCCCTCTCTCTCTCCTCCAAAACAAATACACCTTGCATTTAACTCAGAGGTATTTCCAAGCTGGCCAGTTACAGAATTTAGCATCGTCAGCTGTTCTATCTCCTACTGTATTAGAGGTTCTGTTGCACTCCTGTAAATAACTTCATACTGAGAAAAACAACTCATTGACACGAAAAAGAAGATGAAAAATTCAATT
This sequence comes from Melanocharis versteri, assembly GCA_013397845.1. NCBI lineage: Eukaryota > Metazoa > Chordata > Aves > Passeriformes > Melanocharitidae > Melanocharis > Melanocharis versteri. Next base: position 196,994 of record VZTG01010317.1, read on the forward strand.
CATTACCAGAATTACAAAAATAATTAAAACCCCTTCCACTCTTTTTGCATTATGCGATATCTTATTCTGAGCTGCTTTCTATGTGAATAGTTACTCTTTTATAGTCTGTAATGTGGTGTTATCACAAAAAAAGTTATGTGGAAGTACTATAAAAATAAATGTTTTAACATATATTTTCTTTTATTTCACTCATGGGTTGATGAATCTGCAATATTTGTATGGATTCTTTTTTGCCATAGAGGCCTTGCCTGAATATAATGTGATCTGCACTGTTCATGAATTCTGCAGGGATTCAACTGCTCGAACTTAAAAACCTGTAGCTCAAAGAGATTGTGTGGGGTAGGCAAAAAAAAAAAGTCTACAGTTGATAAGCTCTTCAGAAAAGAGAGCCTCCAGGCACAAAGTACTCTTTTGCAATGAGGCTTGTAAGAAGTATACACTCAATCCCCCTTCTGGCGTTTTATATGTATTATTTGATCAAATAAATATCTTCCCAAGGTTAAAATTGTAACAAAAACACGAGGAGTATTTCCAGAATTCTGTATGGCTATTAGAGAATGTGAGGGATTCATATTTTGTAATCAATTATGTCTTCCGTGGTTGTTGTTGTTTCTTCTTGTAGCAAACTTCAACAGCCATCAAAATCTTCAAGGTCCTTTAACGAGATGTTTGCAGCGTCTCCGTCAGCCCAGAGCCCACCTAATAGCCCAGATTGGGCATTCAACCAGGTATGTTACAAAACTGACATCTTCTGTGAAGCTGTGAGCATTCCTCTTTTCCACAGACGGTAGCATTCACCCTTAGAAAGATACCTTATTGGCAAGGTTGCCTTGCTGACTCCTTGATCTCCAAAAAGAGAGTAAAGCTGCAAAAGGTTCAGAGAAGGGTGATAAGGATGTCAGATACACAGAATGGCTCCTGCCCAGTGAAAAATGGTGGGGCTTTCAGCCAGAACACCCATAACTGCGAGTGGAGGAGGAGGAGGAATATGGTAGAAAGGCACCAAATCCCAGGTCATAGACACTGGATAAGGACTGACTGTTTCCTGGCACTATAAGTACAAATGTGAGTGATGGGCAAATGAAGCTGGTAGGAGTCAGGTTCATAACAAACCTTGAAAAGAAGGTTGTGATTCTTCATTCAGCAGTTGGTCGGTGCCCAGAGAAGTTGCTTACGTGTATTGTGGATGAAAGAGGTTTGTTTGTGCTGAAGTGGGTGTTGGACAAGTATGTGGAAGAGTGAGCCATTGGGAGTTACTTAATAGAAAAATCATTACAGACTTAGGAAAGGCTTTCATCTGAAAATGTTTGAAGTCTGGGAGAGTAATAGGAGAAAATACCATGTATGCCTGCTCAGTTCTTACTTTTCTGTGTGTGTTGGCTGCTGGCTGTTTTCACAGGCTACATTTTGGGTCCAGTACGCTCCTAATCTAAACCAGCACAGCCATTCTTATGGCTGACACTGGAATTACAATTGCTTGCTATTAAAAACTAAATTCAGCGTCCTTCTGAATGAAGATGAAAGACCTTCAGGGTTTTTTCCTGGTTTTCTTACGATTTTCCTTCAAAATTACAGCTTTTTGAAATGTAGAAAAGGTTCTGCAATATGCATTTGAATGGTAATGAAGGCATTTTTAATCACATTAGGGGTTTGTTTTGTCTAAATGAAGTTGCTTATCTGTCATAGGAGCCAGTTTCAGGGACAGCTGGGATTGTAGCTGTAGGCTTCTTGGATTACAGATAAGAGGATACAAGTGCACTTTTTTCCACTGGTGTCTGGATCACATGTTCTGTTTCAGTTACTTTCCTTGATGAGATCACCTGTAGCTTTTCCACTTTCAGGAGAACATGGGGTTTTGCCAGGGTGTATAAATACGTCAAGTATTCTGAATACACACAAACTTCTGAAAATGCTAGAGTATAAAATATTTTTAAAAGCTTCGTAAATGCTTAGAAATCCATGAAGTGCAATATTTAAAGTATATTAAGGTTATATCTGGGCTGAAGCAGCCTGATCGCCACAAAAGATGTTTTTCTGAATACATGAAATGTGTAACTTAATGTGCTCTGATGAATTTCCACAGAGGTCTGTTTCCTTTGTTTTGATATGTATTTACAGGTGTTGGTCCGTCCTTTTGTAGAAGTTTCTTTTCAGCGAACAGTCTGCCGTACAACAACAGCAGAAGGTCCAAGCCCCAGCTGGAATGAGGAACTTGAGCTTCCATTTAGGTATGGCAAAATGAAACCAAATTATTTCTGCCTAATAGTAATAATTTAATTTGAGCATGCAGATTTATCCTCATTTTCCTGTACTGTTCAAATCACTTTTTCGATTTATTTGACCTCTTCAGAGCTCCTAATGGTGACTACAGCACCCACAGTTTGCAGTCAGTAAAAGATGAAGTCTTCATTAATGTTTTTGATGAAGTACTTCATGATGCTGTAGAGGTGAGTTCATAATTGAAGGACAGTGTACAGCAGAGAATATTGTGAGTTTTTTGAAGTTGACAGAACAAGACTTTTCCATGTAATAACTTTTCCTCTCCTGTGCCTCTCTACTCTTTATTTTGTCATTCCTTATGATTTTATATCTAGTCTGTATTGCAAGGTTGCCAGAAGGAGAAATCTTTACAGTGTTAACCTTTGTACAAATTCAGCTCGTACCACATAAAATGCTGCTAGAGTTGAACACATGTATGTAGTATGTTTTACTGATTTTTAATGAAATTGGAGATCCTAAAATTGAGAGGCATTATGTATTGTAATCTGAATTCTGTTCTTAACCTTAATTAGAATTTTTTACTTCATTCCAGGTGAATGATCCCAGTTCCTGTATTTTTCACTGTCTTGTTACGCTTTGTCTCATCTTGTTTTACAATCTCTTTGGTGAAATAGAAAAAAAACCCCAAACCATCTATTGGTTGTTTGTATTAATTTTTTTGAATGAGACAAAAATTGCAAGTACTAGTAACAAGAGATTTTTGTAAGCTCAGTGTTGGCATAACTTCCCCTGTTGAATCCAGTGAAAGCTTTCCTAGTCAATTCGGCATACGCGCAAATAGCAGCACTCAACAGTCTTGAAAATATAACCCAGAAATAAAAAATGGACACACTTCACTGAGAACAGAATTTTGTCCTCAAAACTGGGATGGTACTTGATGAAGCAGAAGGAAGAAAGCTACACTCTTGAAACTTGGATGTCATGCTAGAGATTTTTTTAAAAATAATTCTAGGCTGATCATAAAAGATTTGGAAATCTCTGACAGGCAGTACACACGAGAACAGTTTTTTCATTTCACAGGGTTTACTTAGATTTTCATACAATTTTAACTTGAAAAAGCTTTTCTAAATACTAATAAGATATTTCTTATTGGTATAGAAGACCAGAGCTTCATTCCATTTGTCTGAGAAGAGTCTTGTGGACTCCTTGTCAGAGTTTTAAGTTCTCCATCACAGGTTGTACAGGGCTTAAATCCTAAAGTGCAAGCACATTTTATCATGGACTGTGATGTTCTTATATGTTTTCAGCATCTGGTGTGCTTGAAAGGTGTGCAGAATAATTACTGCTGCGCTAGTAATGGAACTGATACTTACAGAAAATTAATACAGAATTTTTATTAATGCCTTGATTAAATTGTTGATTGAATTAAAGGAAATGAAGCTGTCTTACAAAGTGTTATGTTGGGCAACTTTTTAATAGGATGATCGTGAAAGAGGAAGTGGAATCCACACTCGTATTGAGAGACACTGGCTGGGATGTGTTAAAATTCCATTTACTACCATATATTTTCAAGCAAGGGTAAGTGATTTTATTTGAGGTAAAATACAGAACTCAGAATGGAAAAGGGCTGGAAATGGAATGTCAGATTTAATTATGTTCTTTGTAATTGTTAGTTTATTTGTATGGAATTGTTTGAAACCACTGGGATGTTTTTGACAGATTTGGTGAGTATTTGCCGGTAAGTTCAAGGTTTTGAAGGGAGAAGAGAGAAAACATACTCAATAGTAACAATGCAGCCTGGCTTCCTTGCATAGCGAGGTTAAAAGCACAGATTTTTTAGATGGTTTTCTCAGTGGCTTTTGAGAGCTCTAGTATTGCACAGTCTAGATAGATGAACTAGGAATAGAATCACCTAGATAGGTGAGGAAATTTGACCGAACTTTTTTTTTTTTCCACACTTTCCATGAATCACCAGATTTTCACCTTTGCCTCTCCCAGTCCCTTTTTTCTTCCATTTTTAGAACTTTTCAAGAGAAGCTTTCAAGAAATACCAAGTGTTAGTCATGGGAGTAATAGTAAAACATGCACTTCTTCACAGAGGAAAGACTTTTTTTTGTCCAGCCACGCATCCTGGACTTAGTTTAAGGAAACTGATTCTTTCCATTGATAGTCCTGTCATATTGTAATACAGCTGTAGGACTTCTTCTGCACGGCAGTTGCTTTTATGTGTATATCAAATCATCTTACCACAAAAGTCAGTATCCTCATGAAGTAAGAAACTGAGACGTCGGTTGCATTCCTAATGGCACATTCATCTGCTATTCTCTGGCCGTATGGGGCACTTCTCAGAACCTTAAGGACTTCGAGGGATACTGTGAGCCTCCCAGATTCTTTGGGTGGAGGGTAAGTCTGTAGGAGTCTCATTTAATTTAAGTGCAGTGCATGGTGATCAAAGTGGTTTTCTTGGGCTGTCTGCAAAGCATAACAGCATGTAATTGTCATGGGATTCAGGAAGGTGTGGGATACTTTTCATTGCTGAGAAGTTTTGGACAGTGTATGTCTAATTTGGCTTAGTTGACTTTTTTCTGCTAGATCATTAATAATATGCTTTCTTTGACTTGGGAGGTTAGTCAGTTAGTTTATCTGTTTGAGGGTTGTGGTGCCCTGTAGAATGAAGCTTTGACTGATTTTAAAGAAGATGTAAGTAATAAGAAGATCTGACCTTCTTTTAATGAGTCTTTGGCCATCTTGTGCAGACAATGTCGCATAATGTGACCACCACTGCTATAGGTCAACAAAGAAGAAACAACAAGATCCAATGCTCATTTTTAGGGAATTGTTTCATGTTGAATGAATGAAATTCACCTGAGAAGTGTGTCTGCTCACAGTCCTGAGAGATTTAATGGGCAGACTTGACATTTTAACAGACTACTTACCAATATGCATTGAAGGATACAGCCACCATCCACAATCCATCTTTAAGGATTTCCCATACTGATGTCAGCCTCTGTTCTTCATACTTCTTCTTGGTCCTTCTGTTGTAGAAGCAGAGTAGCTCTGGAATTCCTGTCAGATACACTTCTAACTCTCTTTGAGGAAGTGTTGGAGTTTGTGATTGCCTAAGCAGAGTGTGAGTGCTTGTATAGATCTTCCCAGCAGTAGATATTCTTTGCATTTGAACAGGGTTTCATATGTAGTTTGAAAAAGCCTTATCAGCACAGTGGTTATATCAAGGTGCATCTAGCAGTTAAATTTCAGTAGCAAATGAAACATTTCATCATCCTGTTCTAATATACTGCAGCAGAAATTTTGATGGATATATTTAGTTTTCACCTCATCCAAACTTAATTTTGTTCTTAAATGTTTGATGAGCCATGCCAGTGAGTCATCTGTTCATTTTCCACATCCCCTGAAGATACCCCTTCTGGTGGCAGTTGCCTTACTTATGTCCAAATCAGGAGCTTAATTTTTTTGCTTTTCCCTTAGAGCTAGGTATTTCCACTGTTGAAACTTGCCCAAGCAAGTGTGAGGCCTGCCACCTCTTGTCTCATCCAGCCCTTCAGAAAGAACTTATTTTTCTGTTTGTGGTGGCAGGGGGAGCTGCAAAGGGCTGGTGAGTCTGTCAGAGCACTTCTCTGGGGAAGCCGGATAAATGGGCCCAGTTCCAGTTCCACCCAAGAAGCATCAGTAGGTTGTGCATGGAAGGGGGTCCATCTCTGAGATGCTGGAGCATCATTCCCACATCACTCATAGGTGAAGGCCTGTTGGTCTGCTGCTGCCTTGAGAAGCGTAGTCCTGCAACCTGTATTTTACCATTTTGTCATTTTTCCAGGTAAAGAGAGCCGTGTAGAACTCTGTTGCTGTTTGAAAGAAAAATAGTGAAAGGCTGGCACTCTTTCTTTCTCTGTGAACTAGTGTGTGTGATTTCCATTTCATTAAATATTAGCGTTCATGATATGCAAGAGAGGCTGAAATCAAGCTGTGATTAATATATTTAACAATGAGATATCTTGTGGTTTCCCCACAGTTAATCAACATAAATGTCATATTCTCTCATTTTATTAGTTTGTAAGTTAAAATAACAATCAGAAGAAGAAAATATGTGGACACAAGTAGCAAATTTATGTGAGATGGAACTTTTGCTTTTTTGCTTTTAATGAGAAATATTTCTCTGTATCTGTTCTAGATTGATGGTACATTTAAGGTCAATATTCCTCCAGTCCTACTTGGCTACAGCAAAGAAAAGAACCTGGGCATGGAGAGAGGTTATGACTCTGTGCGAAATCTGAGTGAGGGCTCATATATAACATTGTTTATTACCATTGAACCACAGCTCATCCCTGGAGAGTCTGTCAGAGAGAAGGTAACTAATCAGTAATTCATCAGACTCTTCTCTTTGTTTCCAGTGGTGCAGTTCTTGAGATGCATATTAATAGGTCCCCTTAGTGTACCAAAGGACATGAATGCAAGTACAGGACATTCATACAAATTTGGAGTGGTTTATTTCAAATTTTTTATCTCAGTTCAATTTAATTAGATGCACCATTAAGTGAGATGTACATTTAATGCATGAGAAGTAAGTTTGCCCAGATATCTAATTTTAGTCTTAGGAGAAAGTAAATTGGCATTCCTATCTGTGAGCATGTAGTTTTCCGTGTACTTGTGTAAACAATAAAACATTCATGTGAGTATTTGTGACCAGTGGACGAAAAGGAGGTGGCAGGTGCAAAGAATATTTTCTTGCTTCTGTGCTTATACTTTTCAAATGAGCATTTATTATTTATGGCTTCATGCATGCCTCCAGATCTTGAAGACAATAATTCCTAAACAGCAGCTGCTACTTCTTTTCAGTTGCATTAGTAAACCAGAAGTGCCTTAGACAACAACAATAGTTGTTACAATTATTTGCTGCAACTCTCCAGATGCGACACATACACTTATTATAGAAAGAGTTTGGCGTAAAATGAAAAAACTAACTAATTTGCCATACTTTCTTTCTATTCCTGACCTGCAGTTAATTTGAAATGCTTGTGTAGTGTTTTAGGATGCTAAGCATAACTTCAGTTTAATTTTACGATACCTTTTCTGTTTCTTTACTTACTTTTCCTCTCTTTCCTGCTGTCCTTCCTGAACCTCTATATAGATGAATGAAATGCTTAAGAAGGTACAATATTAATAAATCAATTGAGATACTCCTGTTGTTCCCAGTATAAGATTTAGCTTGGGTTTGTGCCATTCAGCAACCTTTTTGCAGTTTGTGTTACTTGACTGTGACATAGTAGTTGTTTATTTGCCAGTAATATTTGCAGTAAATTGCTACATTTAAATTTACATAGTGCTGTACTTTTCTGCTGTTAATTATGGTTGAGAAGAATCACCATGGTGTGCCTTCTCTGCTAACTTGGAGGTCTAGCTGCAGGGCAGTGCCCAGCTGTTCCACCTCAGGTTAGTTTGAGAAGAAGAGTAACGAATGACAAAAGTGGCTTATTTTAAACAAAAATATTATGAAGGATGAACTTTAATTCTCAGCGCCACTAGAAGTATACAGGGAATTCTAAGTAGATAATTTTGACTGATCCTAATACCTTTAAAAGATGACATCTTAGGTAACATGATGAAATAACTGTCATTGTTATATAATTAATATGTGCTTTTTAGTCCTACGTTTGCTTCTGAAAAATCTCATTTAAAAATGTGGAAATTTTAGACACCTCTGAATTATAAGGATTCATCTAAAAATCACTTGAACCTTCTCTGCAAATATTTTGGCATTGAACAGGGTTGTTGCAGTATTATTTATATAAAAATCACTGGGATTTTGTGCATAATGTCAAGTGTGGTTTTAATGGAATGCTGTGAGAATAGCACATAGGATTAGAACCTAACCATAATTGTTTACTTTTGACTTAACATGTGGTGTTATATCCTCATGCCCACAGTGTTACTTGGCCATAACTTTCACTACATTTTTCAGTGCTTTAATAAAGCCAGCTTATACATATAGATCATTATGGGCATTCATAAGTAAATGCAAATTACCTGATTTTCCATTGCCTTGACCTTCCTTATATGTCTGTAAGCAAAACTTTATACTACAAGGCAAGTTCAAAATGCTGTTAGGAAAGAACACTCTTTTTATTGTCCTCTAAATGGTGAAATGTGGCCAAATATAGTAAAGACTTAAGTCCAAACTATAAATAAAACTGGTTTTGTATAAATTCTACTGTCTTTTGAAGTTTGATACCCAAGAAGATGAGAAACTGCTCCAGGCAGCAGAAAAATATGAAGCTGAATGTACATCAAAGTTTCCAAGCCGCCAGTGCCTAACAACTGTAATTGACCTTGATGGGAAAACAGTTTTTATTACCAGATATATCAAACCTCTGAATCCACCACAGGAGCTTCTTGATGCTGTCCCAAATCGATCTCAAACAGCAGCAGTAAGTACTTAGAAAAGATAGTGAAGTTTCTGGGGTACAGATTTCAAGATGTTGGTTTGTTTGCCTGTGCACGTGCACATAAGCAAATCCCAGCTTTGTGTCTCTGCTGTACACCTTTTGCAAAGGAAAAACTACAGATACAGCATAAAGTAGTAATGGTGTAATGTGTAATACACAGTAAGTCCAGCTATGATGATACTGTTAAATAATATTTGTCTTCTCAGGGGTAAAAAATAAGTATATTAATGAGCATTTTGCTTTAAAAGACAAAGAATTATGCCAAACTTCAATGGCAGTAAATCATATCAGTCTTTGATACAAATTCTAAAATGAGCTAGCTGCTACTGTAATGATCAGTGTTTTGTCATTGAGTGAAAACAGCAATATTCTTCACACCTGGTATAATAACACTAGAGCATTGTGAGTTAAAGGGATGACCTATTCTGTTTTGTTTTCTTGCAGGAACTGGTGGCTCGATACGTTGCTTTGATTCCTTTTTTGCCAGATAGTGTGTCATTTGCTGGAATTTGTGATTTATGGAGTACATCAGATGTAAGCAATGCATTAAACAGAAGATCTTTATCCTCTTGAATGTGATGGAACATCCTAGTGGCCACTGTTTTTGGTGGGAGGTTGTACTAGATTAGCTCTTGAGGTTCCTTCAGACCTAAATTATTCTGTTATTGTGAGGACTGTTTTTCTTTGAGCCATTTATTTTGAAGAATAAGGACCAAAGCTTGAAAGAAGTTACTCATTCTGATCTGAGCCAAAAATTTTATTTTTGATAGGTTGCAATTAACTAAGAATACCTTAGGCCTTTAAAGCATCTCCCATTTTTTCACAGTTATAAACCAGTCCATAATGTCATAGTCATGCACCAGTGAAGGGATGCTGACTGATGGAGACTTTACAACTAGACTTAAAATGGATCATTGTCATTCCAAGGAACTACAGAAAAGTCACTGCATGTAGTGTCAGCAGTAATGGGATATTTAGCCTTCTCTGTCACATAAATCCTGTCATTTAGAGAATAACAGCAGACATTGTTGATCACTGATTAAGTTTTTATCATCTCAGAACTTTTCTGTAAAACTGTCTTACTAAAAAAGGCAAAGACCCTGGTTCTTGTGATAAGATCTCAGATCTCATGGATTCTCACACCATTCACTCTTCATCCGGTGTGTTGAAGCAGTGACCAGTAAATGGTAAAGATCAGTTTCAAAGATCTGAGAGGACTCCTTGCTTCAGATGTGTTAAGAAACATTATCAAATATTGTAAGTTGATAACTGCCTAGAAAGACCTTTTTTTTTTTAATACCTCAAATAGCAATTTCTTTATCTTCTGGCGGGAGATGAGGAAGAACACGCCGTGCTCTTGTGTAATTATTTTCTTGGTATGGGGAAAAAAGCCTGGCTCATCATTGGAAATGCCATTCCTGAGGTAAGAGGGTCCTTTCATTTGCCCTAAGTATTAACTTTCATTTTGTGAACTCTTTGGCCCCCAGCAATGGATAGTTATTTCTTGCTGTTATGTTTTTCCAGGATATTATCTAAACATTGGTGCTGAGAACTGATTTTTTTCAGAGAAGCAAATAAAAAATTGAAAGTATATCTTAGTATATGTCTGGGTTTTTTTCCTGGACCTCTGTTTCCATGCTTAAGTAGTTGCCATCATAATACAGTACCAAGCATCTGTAAGCCTTGATTTGACTTTGGCTTGTATACTTGCTGTATCTAGGACAAAGTGACAGAGACAGTCCCTTCACAGCGTCTCAGCCATGGATACACAGACTGCGACAGAGTTTGTGTGGGGTTTGGTACAGGTTCAGAGGTGATGGGAGAGCGCTAGGGGCATGCCAGGGGTTCTCAGTGGTCACACGCATCTGCTGATTCTCTCTCTGGCTGATGGCAGAGCTGCAGCAATAGTAAAGATAGATTGGTTCAGGCTGGATAAACTCCTCTCCCTATGCCCACTGGAATGCAGAGGGATGAGGTGTCTGCTCTGCCTTGGGCTGCTGGGAGCCACTGTGGCAGTTGTGGGCTCACACTGGCCCAGAACTGAAACACTGGGGTTGTTTTGCCCCTTGGGAGATGCCTTTTTTCTCAGGGAAGCACTCAGATTTCCAAGTAACCAGTATTGCTCTTTTCAAAAGGTGGTAACTGTTTATAACGCAAATTTCTATGTACATGTGAAAGTGTTTCTTGGTAAAAATTTCTGTCTGAGCTAGTTTCTTAAGCCCATTCTGAGCTACTGCAGTGACAAGAACAGGTACTTAGATACATTCCTTCCCCTCAAAATCTGATGGAGATGCTAGTCATTAATAAAGCATTTTGTAAGGAGGGGATTTATTACGGGTATTTGAAGATACCTGGAAAATATAAGAGATGACAAGAACATAGAAGAGCAGTTAAGGGATTCCTGATAGAGAATATAAAGAGAGCTGGGAAATTCCTTATGTGCCTGAGAGGGAGGCTGATGGCTGAGACACAGAGTGTGCTGCGTAGGTGGAAGTCCTTCCACTCGGAGATTGCCCATGGATGAGAGCTGTGGCAGTAGCCAAGTAGGATGTGTTGATACTGAAGCAGCATCTGGTAAACATTCCTGTATGTGGAATTTCACATCTGTTTGTAGCTGAAACAAGACAACTTTCAGAATCTATATGTTAAGAATGGCCTGCAGCTCTGTATGTCTGACATTTCTCTGCCACATTCTATAAGTGTTGAACTGTAATGAGCCTGTAAATTCTTCCAAGCAGTTTGCCCTAAAAAGCACTATCAACCTCAATAGTAAAAACTTAGTATTCCAAAGAATACAAAGCATACTGTCCTTGTAGCCAGTTTTCAAACATCTTTCTAATACTTTTTTTTTTTCTTTTGTAGGGACCAACTGCATATGTATTAACTTTGGAACAAAGTCAGTATGTAATTTGGAATCCCAGTACTGGATGTTTTTATGGGCAGTATGATACTTTCTGCCCCTTACAAAATGTGTACTGTCTGATCAGCTGTGATAATGTAAGTGTGCCCAGTCTTGTCACATTTCTATTCACATAAGGGTTAATAACTTGATTATTTTTTTTTAACCTTTAGCATCATTTGTTCATCATTGTAACTATATTTAGGCTATCATTTGTTAGCAATATTATTCAATCTTAAGTAGGTTTTTCTGCTTCTTTAATTACTTAAAATAAGAAAGATTTTTTAATCAGAATTTAGTTGGATCGAGAGATCTGTTAATATCATTTTTGTTACTGAGCTTTTTACTTTCATGTTTCCCAGAGTGGATGGCCTAAGATTACAACTGCTTAGGTGAGGAGTAATCATTCCTTAAAGATAATAGTTTGCAGGTGAAATGTGACTGAAAAATGAGAAGAAAAAGTGTAAAGGAGTCACTTGAGTTGCCCATGTGACACCGGGCACAGCCTGAATGGTTCAATGTGAACAACACAGAGCACCTCAGGCACAACAACTGGCACCTCAGGGCACAAAAACGATACTGATTTTCTGCCTGGCATCAAGTCCTCCCATTTATTTGCAAATACACAAATAATACTAGATCATGTTCATAATGTATTATTCATTGTGTGGCTGAAAACTCTCCGAGATAGTGGGGGAAGAGAGGAGAGGTCGTAAGAGCTGTGCAGCTCTGGGCAGGTGAAGGAGAGGCCACAGATGGGGAGCTGAGCCTGTGCTGGGAGGGTCAGGAACACTGGGAACTGTCCTGCCACCAGCATTCCCTGACTTGGTTGGAAGCCAGGCCTCGCAGGTTCTGGGGACACAAACAGGGCCGTGATAAAAATGTAGAAAGACGTGTGAAATTCTGAAAATGAGGAAATAGAAGGCAAACGTAAAAAAAGAACCCTGGGGTTTATTTGAATGGAAACTGGAAGTTGTGTTTAAAAGTTTGCTCCTCAGATTTTTGGAATGCCATACATTATGAGTTTTGTTATTTAATCTTCTATGTTCTATTATAAACACAGATCCTGACCTTAGATGAGAAATTAATATTTTAATTTATTTTAAAAGTGTCACGGCTTTCACTGAAAGCATTTTGGAGATTGGTAGAGTTGTTTGGTTTGGTTAACATTATAAAGTATTTAATTGCTGTGTAAGTGGAATGTGTTCCATAGGTGTGATTATATGCTGACAGCTAAACTAAGTTTGCTTTCCTGTAGATTTGGTTTAATATGCAAGAATACGATTCCCCAGGAAGGATGAATTTTGATATCAGCAAACCAAAACATTGGAAGCCTTTCTTTTCAAGAAGTTTGCCATTCCCTGGTCTCCGCAGCATTCAGGTATTGATGGATCTATTGCCAACTCAAAAAGAGGAGTTGAGACATCACAGACTTGGTATAAAAAAGCAGATACTTACTAAGTTCTTTGGAATTCGAAGGTTACGTATATTTATGTAATGCATTGGTTTTTAAAAAGAATTCTCTGTTACTCCTTTAAAAAAATGAAAGCAGAAGTACTGCAAAAAGTTGATTTTATACAGAATTAATGCTTTTGCCCTGTAACCGTCTATGTAAGATCTCAGGGCAACAGTGAAGTAAATGGGAAAAATCTTAAATGTATCTAAAGTAGTAGCTTGGTATTATAAAGAAAATGTCAACTTTTGTCTCATGGCTAAGAAGGCATTTTTTCAAGCTGTACGAATATGCTTAGTAAAAAGACAGAAATTTCTGTACAGTTATCGAAGGTGTAAGCAGTTGAATTTACTGGGGGGAAAAAACCCCAGCATTACACACAGATATCTAGTTAAATTTTTATCATGTCTCTGTTAAAGAATAGATGATTTTAGCATAATTGTAAACTCCTGTGAGCATCATCAAGGCAGAAACTCCTGAAGTTACATTGTTTATATGTTTAGAAGAGATTGCACGTTTTAATATTTGTTTTATTTGTTGCTAGCCTGAAGAACTAACTTATGAGCATTCGGATAAGGCTGCTGCACTGGAACTACAAAGCAGGTAATGCCACCTCCAGAACAAGTGCCATCAGTGCTGATACCAGAGCATTCCTAGGTATTCATGCCTAGGTCCTAAAAATCTGCTTTGAATTCCAGGAGAACGGCCTAAAAAATCAGAAGCTATTGTTTCAGGGCTTTTTTAAATTCTCTTTCTTCAGTAGAGATTGCTAGATAGAAAGAACAAATCAATCATTGTTCTACCATTTCCCAAAGAACAAAATGCTGTGGGAGGATGAGAGGAGAGGGTGTAAACTAAAAAGGGGTTGTAAGCCCATGGCCTTCCATGCAGGCACTGACAATGCAGACATTACTACAGAGCTGTGTTGGCTTTTCTGCACTTTTAGTGAGCACTAAGTTTTAACTGAGGTAGTTTGTGGTTCTCAGAATCTGTACTGTCTGCCAAGGGAGATTAATTCAGATGTCCAATACTAGAATTGTATTAATCAGTCTATCTTATTGCAGGATTGAAAAAATACTAAAAGATAAGATTATGGAGTGGAGACCAACGCGCCCAACACGTTGGAACAGATACTGCACCTCCACCCTCCGTAACTTTTTGCCACTGCTGGAACAAAACCAAGGCAAAGATGTAGAAGATGACCATCAGACAGAGCTGCAAAAACAGCTGGGAGATTACAGGGTACACTTGTGAACATAAATGGCTTGTGCATAGAAGCAAGAAGTTAAATCTCTAGAATTTAGTATCACCACTCTATGGTACAGAAGACTGTCCTAGGCTAGTTATTTCTTCTACTACCAAAATTCAGAAGAGATTTTATACCAAAGATAAACCATTTTGATATTTATAGAGTGAAGGAGTGATGATCTGGTTTATATGATTTGTAATGTTGAAGATAAAAAGTTTCTGCTGAACATAAGAATGTAAAGTTAATTGGGTGCATTGTTTTATTGCTGCACAGCAGCCACTACTGCCAGAACATAAACGTGAGTGCAGTCTCCCAGCATCAGCTGCTATGGGGCTGATTGGTGCAGCAGCTCTCAGGGTCAGTAGGAACCTGCTACTGGTGCTGAGTAGTGCTACACACAGTCTACTTACAGGTGCAGGAGCCCACACAACATGCTTTTCTTCAGTTTTCTACTCTTTGCTTCACTCTCTAAAGACAGAAGGAAATTGACTGATGTGTTCAGCGCAGCCACTGGTGTGCCTGTGCATTCTGCCTCCAGGCTGTTGGAAGGGTCTTCTGCTTTCCACATGGAACACCTGTGACAGTACTGGTACCTCTGGCCAGCTCCAAAATGAGTTGACGTTTCAGTTCCTGTTGAGCAGGAGACATTTGCTCAAAGCCCAAGCCAGGAGAACAGAGTGATTTAAAACCAGCCACAAGGCAAAAAAGCAATGAGTTCTAGTGTATGTGTTCACTCATATAACTTTATTCTAGTGGATTCTAAAGAACTTCAACCAAATTAAAGAGGAAGAATTGTCAGAAACTTGCCTGGAGTATGTGAAAAAGGGAGGTGTTATCAAAATCCGAACACAGGTTCTTGTATTGCATCTCCTCAGGCTGGCAATAAGAAGATAATCTGTTTTACTCAGCATGTAAATTTTTTTAAACTATGTGTTTATTCGGGTGCCTTCACCTTTTCTTCTTACATGTTTTCTTTTTTCTTTCTTCCAGGTCTCTGGATTTCCTATTCATATGCCATATTCTGAAGTGAGACCTTTAATAGAAGCTGTGCACAGCACAAGAGTTCACACCATTGATGTTGCCAATGTTGAATTTGCTCTGGCTGTGTATATTCATGCTTATCCCCAAAATGTTCTCTCTATATGGATTTATGTTGCTTCACTTGTGCGAAACAGGTAGTACAGACCAGTTAGAGTACTGCAAGGAATTTGCTTATATAGGTGTAAATATAAGATTTCTCTCACTACTGAACAATTGCAAGTATTTTAAAAATCAAGTGAGAACATGATTTTTAGTAGGTTTATTTGCCATAAAACCACTGAAGATACTACTTACTGCTGAGGAAGAGACTGACAGCACAAATTTCTAGTATTAATAGTGATTTTTATATAGTCTTTTATAGCTCCCTGTGGGACCTCACACTCTTAAAGCACATGCCCACATATAAGTGACAGGACAGAGTAAAACGTTTCCTTGGCATACCCTCAAGAGTATTTTTAGCTAGTCAGTTTATCTACAGACCTTCTTCCTCTTCAAAGACACTTGTAAATAAAAAATTTTCCTGTACCTCACTTCCTGAATTTTTAGCTATGAATAAATTTCATATACCAAAGAGCCATCAGTGAAGGCCATACTTCAATTTTTAAGAGGCTCCTTCATATCCTATTCTGTATTTTATTTCTGTATAATGCCAGTACCATTTAGAGGTATAAGATGTTTTCTTAAGAAGTTAAAGATGAAGGATTTAATAAATATTTATACCAAACCTTAAGCGGAAGCTCATTCCTTTTATACAAGAATTTGATTAAATTAGGAGTATGAAATCCTTGTCTGCAAGTTAGCAAACTTGTAGGTAAAAGATTATCGAAAGAATAGTTTACTAAAAAGCAAATTCACTTACTAGTATGTAAGTAGTTCTGCTATTAATACTGATATAAATACATATGTTTTTCCTGCTGTTATCTTGCTAATCAAACTCTTCCAAGTAAAAATGACAGTGGGTTGGGCTTAGGAAGAGCATTCATCAGGACCCTGAACTTGCCTTTGTTGAATTTCAGATAGTTCTTTTCTGCCCATCTCTTCAACCTGCCCAGGTCCTTCTGAAAGGCTGCACAGCACTCAGGGGGATCTGCCCACAGCTGCTCCCAGCTTTATGTTGTCAGTGAACTTGCTGAGGAGGCATCTGGACGGTCATCCCAGTCACTGATGAAGAAGTTGAACAATCGTAGGACCAGTATTGAGCCCTGGGGGCCACGACTAATGACAGGCCTCCAACTAGGCCCTGTGCCACTGATTACAACCCTCTGGGATCTTCTGTTCAGCCAGTTCTCAATTCACCTCACTGTCCACTCATCCAGTCCACAATTCCTGGCCCTGTGAGGATGTTGTGGGAGAGAGTGTTGAAAGCCTTGCTGAAGTCAGGGCTGACGATCCACTGCTCTCCCCTCATCTGGCCAGGTCGTTGTTTCATCACAGAGGGAAATTGGGTTGGTCAAACAGTGAATCCATGCTGACCATTCCTGATCACCTTCTTGTCATCCATGTGGATAGAGATGGCCTCCAGAGTGAGATACTCCATTACCTTTCCAGGAATGGAGGCGATGCTGACTGGCCACTAGTTCCTTGGGTCCTCCTCTGAACACCAGAGTGACATTTGCTTTCTTCCAGTCCTCAGCCACCTCTCTTGATTCTCCATGACCTTTCAAAGATGAGTGGCCTCGCTAAAGTGTCTGCCAGCTCTCAGCACTCATGGACTAGCTGAGAGCCAGGGGTTGCTGCCACAGGTTCCCTCCCTTCTACAGGCCCCACTAGAAAGTAAGCTGTCATCACATGATGCTTTGCTGAACACTGATGACATCTCCCAAGTTTAGTCCACAGTGTATGTGCAGCTATGTCTACACTCACCAGTGTTTTTCTTACCCTACTCTTCAATTCACTGTGACCAAGATGGTGGCAAAACTTGCTGGTTGTTTTCATCTCCAGCTCTGCCTGCACACCGGCTTCCCAGACACCAAGAATCCTGAAAGCTACTACGGCACCATGTTCTAAATAAATACTACTCAAAAGAATTTATCCAATTAGGAAAACAGGTAAAAATTACTAGCTTGTACTGTCAGTCCTAAAAATTAGGCAAGATAGGAGAAAAAAACCAGCCTGCAACTATGCCACTCATGAGCAGGTGGCCATTGAAGTTTACAACTCGCCATGGGCTGCAGTACTCATCCCTCACACAGTGGGCTCTCCCCCCTAGCACCACACACACACTCATGCACTACTCATCTCTTCCTGGCACATGTTTCACTCATCACAACAGATTTTCTGCTCCCTGCCAGTCTCTACTGTCCAGAGAGGAATCTTTTTCACTATCAGAGCAAGGGGGAAAATGTATTGCTGTCTTTCACAGAGTTCAGATTAATGAAAACCGATTTACTTGGAAGCTGATTAAAAATGCAACTTAGCACAGTCATGGGAACCATAAAACCAAACCAAAACCCCCACACATACTGCACAGTTCACAGCTGCAACCACCACGACACCCACGCACCTGCCCAACCTCTGCAGCCTTCTGGCATGGCACTTCATACCTTAAAAGCACAAATACTCAACTGCTGAAGACTTTTTTTATTGGTGGGAATGTTTTATTTGAGTATGTCTTTCAAGCCCAAATACAAAACCAAATGCAAAAGGAAGGTGGCAATTTCCCTAATTTTGCAATATAAAGAACGACTTCAGGATGAGAGGAAAGGGGAAGAAACAAGGCTCCTAAAGATGTATAATTGTTACCCAAATGCAAACAATAAAATTCAGATTCTCTGCAGAGGTTTATATTGTACTTATGGATTCAAAATTAAAAAAAGAAAGTCACCTAACACAAAATAATTCAGTAAAGTATATTTAAGTGCCAAAATCGGAATAAAGTGGCATTAAAAAAAATTTGAAGATTTTCCCATCTTCCCCAAATTATGTAAAATAAAACCCAACACCCTTCAAGCCGAATGAGGTTGTGAGATTGTTACAACACTGTACAGTACACTCATAATTAAGATTTCGAAGTTGTGGGCAGGGTCAGGCTAGTATAACAAGTCTCACTCCAAGGATTGTTAACACAAGATGCAAACTGTAAGTAAAGTGCATGAGAGGAAGCCTGCTCAGCTAAATGAAGTAGACCGAAAGATCAGAAGTCAGCGGTCACTCGCCAGAGCGGCAGCAGGCCCGAAAACCACACTGCAAATTCTGGCATCCACTGGCGGTTTCAGCATGAGGACCTGCACAAAAACAAAAGAAATGTGAAAAGAAGAAAAGGCCACTTACTTAGATTCGTAATTCTCGTAACCTGGTGATTCAGAAAACGTCTCATTTTTTACAATGCACTACACTTCATTCAGCACCGTGAAGTCCAAAACGCTGCCAGTACCGTCACAGCGTAAAAACCTCCCTTGGAACAGGTATTTTTCAAGAGATTTTTGCTCCATAGCTTAGTCCCATGAAGGTTAACACATCCAAAATTACACAGAAGTACCACAAGCAACAGTAAACGAGCAACTTTAAGCCAGCTGTCACAGCTTCAGAACTGAGTGTTTTTAACAATGCATTTTTAATTCCCATTTTTCAAATTCAGATGATGACATCATGGCATTGCCAAAGAAACCATAACCTCCAAAACTATGTCTATGATAATGGAAACAGTTTTTTAGTCTGAAAGGTTTCTTCTTCTCCAGGAACACTTCACGGTTGGCCGGACTCTCACATACTCTTGACTGGAAATTTCAAAAACTGAAGAGAGAATCACCTTAGTATCACTGCAGTCATCAGAAGCCATAAGGCTAAAAATGAGCCATTCAGAAAGAAAGAGTTGCAAGCACGGACAGTACAAACCAACACTGTAACTCTACCCACCTCCACTTACCTCTTTCATTTAAAATGTTAAAGTGACCATGAGATAAGAAATTATTGTATTTATTCAAACAGGATTTTATTTCCTGCAGCCACATGCCTGCTTTGAAACCCATTTACGCTCAGGCTGGCTGAACTCTGGCACCCAACAAAAACTAGAAGTGGGTTGCTGAGCCAACTCAAACAAGCTGTTAAAGACCTAACCAGGACAACACAGATTTTCCCCATTTGTACAAGAAACAAAACAAATATTTCAGGTGTTTTTAATGTATTTAGAAATTCTAACAAAATCTTATAATGAACTAGGGCACCATGCCATATCTGGCTTTTTTCACCTCCTTCAACAGTAAAGTCGTAATTACATTAATTTCCAAGAATCTGGTGTCTTAAAATCAGCTTCCTACTTCATGCCACACACCAATAAGCAATACTCTATACTGCAAATAAGTTAAGATGCATGAGACTGAATAAAACAAACCGGAAACTATAATGAAGGACAACAGTTACAGTATAGTGAATGTTTCATTGGTCAATAAACTCATTTTCCTTCTAAAATCTTTTTATTCACCTGAACTAAATTTTGATCCTCCACGTCACTTACGAGCTAGAGTTTGAAAGCTTCTTCGTAAGTCCTTTAGAAAGGAGACTCGGTGCTTCCGAACAGCTGGTTTAGCAGAGCATGTTCTGTGCAGCAGCATTTTCCAAGTCGTAGCTGACCTTCCCCAGCATTGCCACAGCTACGCAGCACAGCAGTGATTCTGAAGCAACTGTCACATGTCTAGCAAAATGCTTGTTGACAAAACGTACAGAACCCAAACATCCCAAGGAAGGGAATACCCAGTATAATTCAATATTGTTTTCCATCCTTTTCTTGCTCATTTTAAGAATGTTATTCCTCATGCTCCTAACTGGAACATATAAACCTCTATGTCTGACTAATGCTCCATCTAACACTACTTTCACCACTGGCAATAGCAAATGGTGTCTAGGGAGATGATATAAGCCTATCATGCACACCTTTTGTGTTTTTCCAGCAACCCTAACTGTTGCAGCAGGGACACTGAAGTCCATTTCCTTCAGTATTTGTTTATGGCTCAGTTGTGCACGCGGGTTTTTTAACCTCTTTTTAAACCTGCTGATACTAACTCCTTCCACAATTCCCCAGCGGACCAAGTTCCAGAAGTTCACTACACTGTGTCTCTGCTTTTAATTGCCTACCAGCTTCACCCGGTGCCTCTGAGCTCTAACACGGCAAAATTTGGAGAAGTACCACTGCACATTCACCTCATCTACTGCTTTTCCAGTTCTGTAAACAGCCATGCCCCCTTTCCAGCCATCTCATTCCCAGATTGAAACATTCCAGCCTTTTGAGTGTTCAGTTCCCTAACTTTTTAGTAGGCCTCTTCTGTATCTTCTGTAACTCCAGCACATACTCTCCTCAGGATGGGGAGACCAAACCCACATGCAGTGCTCCACATGCGTGCCCCAAGGCTTCCAGGACCATGCACAGCACCCTCTATCTTGTTCTCACCACCCACACGATGGTAACATTGGTGGCTTTTTTGGCTGCTGCTGCAAATAGGAAAGATCTCAGAATTAGCACCAACAGCTCTCTGAAATAATTATCTCCACACTGCAACTGCCAGCTCTGAATTCAGTTTCATGCAATCAGTTTGATTACTCCCAGCCACCCAGACCTTTAACCACACATACAGCTGTAGTGAAGGTTCTTAGATGTCCTTCTGGAAATCATCAGCATCATTACTTGAAGACCACACAGCACCACTCAAAAACTTGGAAATTACTGTGTGCATTTCTTACACCACAACACAAGGGAAATGTGGAGTAAGACTGATCTCAGCACAGAACTCTTGGGAGGAGAACAGGGAGAAAGTTGTCACCTCCCAGGCTCCTCTCCTCAATCCTGAACAGTGACCATTAAGCCCTTCCCTTTCTTCCTATCCTTTAGGTAGCTTTCAGTTTTTAAATTTAAACCACTCTTACAGCAACTTATGATCTGAAAAACTTGGACACTTCTAAGTAAATTGGATCATCTGAAAAGCTTATATGTTCATTTCTCAATTCATTAGGCACTGACTTACAAATGACATTAAGCATACCACAGTGAAATTTCACTCTTCTTCCCACACTGCATTTCTTGCCCCATGTCTAATCTTCATACCATCACTAACTTTCCTTTACAGCCTGTGATAAAGAATTCTGATAAAATGAAATATTCAGGGTTCAACTACATCTTCTGAAATCTGCCCGCCCTGTACTCTTTCTTAGCATATACGGGCAATTCCCCTAATTTGGAGGGTATTTTATGCTCTTATTGTAACAAGGTAATAAGTGTCATTAATGGTTGTTTCAACAGTAAGGCTATCTGAATTTGAGTTATTTATGGCTTGACATGTCAGCTGATCTCTATCACAGGTAATTTATCTCCTCTATAAAAGCCCTTAGTTTGTTCTTTCTTACATTTGATAGAGACAGCAAAATTCAAATGCCTTTACTTTTGACAGCCAGAGACACTGGGTTTGTTCCCCTGGCTTGATTTACTACCACTGACCTTTGGCTACATCTCTTTGGCTTTGTAACCTCTGATTTCCCCAGTCTTTGCTACTGACCTCATTTGGACTAGCCTTTGTTTTTGAATTCTCTCTGTTTAAGTTCAAATGGCCTCTTTAATCTTGCCAAAAAAACAGTGTCTTCTGTTTCCTCTGAACTCTGTATGAGGTCTCCAATTCCTCTCACCTCACTGATGCATTAGGTTAAGCAATACAGTAACTGCATATATTCCTTTCATATTGTCCAGTGTGATGGTCATTTCAAACTAACAGTGGGGATGAATCACTTCCACAGAATCACAGAATGGTTTGGGTTGGAAGGGACCTTTAAAGGTCATCTAGTTCCAACCCCCTTGCAATAATCAGGGACATCTTCAACTATATCAGGTTGCTCAGAAGCCCCCTTCAGCCTAACCCCAAATGTGTCCAGGGATGGGTCTTGCACCACCTTTCTGGGCAACCTGTTCCACTATCTGCCACCTTCATTTTGCCCATTATTGCTTTTAGCACAGGCCAGTTAGCAATGCACTGTGTATCTAGGAGGACACTGCTCCCTCCACGCAGCAATTTCACATCTTGCTCATGTTTTGAGGACCAGCTGATGATTTTGAATAAACTTTGACAGTTTTGATGGGAAGGTATAGCAAGAAACCACTGGCTGTTTGCAGTGTCAGGTTCTGGCTCATGTAAAAAAACACCTTGACAGGGATAAGCCAGATACCATCACTGCTCGACTTAACAAGGAGCCCTAAATGTAGTCTTTTAAAACAAAATGTGATGGAAGTGTGGAGAAGGAACAGCACATGCAGTGGATCATAAGCAGAAGTGTATTTCACAAGGGTCCCTCTGACTGTGAAGGCTTAGTAAGTGCTAGCAGTGAAGTGCAAAATTAAATATGTTTTGGGTTCACCTGGGAAAGCAAAGTTAATCAGATTCTCATCTAACCTGCCACAGTCTACGTTACTGGTTTAGTTACTTCTAAATTGGATTATTGTAATGCTCTTTACATGCACATCTGATTACTGAGATGCTCAGGGGACTCAGAATAGAGGTGAGGTCTGTTTACTTGTGGTGAACATATACACACGTTTGGTAATGTAAGAGAGGAGCAGAGCTATGTGATTACTCCATTTTGTGACATGTACTAGCAGAACAAAAATTAGTCAAAATTCCCTAGAAAGAAGTTGAGCATTCCACCAAGAATACATGGCAACACAGACCAAGACCATGATAAAAGAACCACTCCTGCCAGGGCAACTGGCTGCCACCACCATACCTTATCCTTTCAGACCTTTGTGAATACATTGGCAATCTGTAGAATTTAGACTGAGACCTAACTCTTAGAACACTGTGCTCCCACAAGTCTGCATGCAGTAGTCCGTACACCTTAAAAGAACTTGCAAAGTCTTGGCTCAACAGCTGAAAGACAGATCAACTACGACCAATGACATTCTAAATGCCAGGAGAGTGAATCATTAGAATCACAACTTTATTTCATTAATGCCCTATTTCTTTAATTACAGCACCTGAGGACTACATAATTAAAAAAAATCCCTAGAAACTGAATCATACTTAAATGCTGCAAAGAGCTACTGCTGCAGAAATTAGGGAGCCCCATTTTTCTAACGCCAAAGCTGAAAGCACTGCAGGCTTTGAAACTGAAAAAGAGCCAGAAGAATGGACACAGCTGGACAAAACAGCCTTAGGAAAATAAGAACTCAGTGGCAAGATGTAACTCAAACATTAAACTCTTCTTGCTGAGTTCAGTGTGATCCACAACCAAATTTGTTTTAGACAAATGAAGTCAGCCATTAGAAGGGATGTACACTGACAAACTTGTTTTCAGCTGCAGCTGAGGGTTATCTAACTCCAAATCTCCAGCACTGTGAAAAACATAAGAGATCCTAAACATTAGTATGCAAACCAAAAACTGAAGTCAAACCAACAGTAAACAAACACAAAATAGATCTGGAAGTGTGTGCAAATTCATGGTTTCTGGTCATAAAAACTGTACCATGGTACTGGTGTGCAATAGCAGTCAGACTCAGACCCAACTACCTCACCACAGCTGCTCTACCTTTCTAGTTTTGCTCTACGAAAGAGGTAGAACAGCACCTGCTGAAAACACAAAAAATTGCAACCAGTGTGGCTACCAAACATGTGCAGTAAGCCCTCCACAAAGAAATTCCAGTGAAGCTGGGTTGTGTGTAAGGGGTCCATCAGGCTCAGTGTTTATAGGAAAAAAAAAATCTGAAAATAAGCTGCAGGTAAAAGTAAAGCCCTTGTTCATCAGCAGATAACAAAGTTGTATCTTTATTATTCACAGATGGCTAAAGTCCATGATGTTGGCTCCACTTTTTTTCTGCAAGACCGACAGGTCTTCCAACCTCTGATCCCAGAATATACCTCCTTCCCCGAAAACAATCACTGGTGGGCAAAGAAAATTATGAAATTATTCTGTACATGCTTACAGAACAGTAAACTTTGTGCAGAAGTTAGTAATACAATCTATAAATGTGCAAATAAACAAACAGCTTCAGATATGGATTGATTTAAACTGCTTCCCCTAGTTACTTTAGAAATGCCAAATTATACAGAAACAGCTGTTGTAGGAATCCTGCTGCCCACAGAATGGAATAAGGCATCAGTTTCACACTGAATGGCCCCATCACAATGAAGTTTGATTGAAAATACAAGGAACAAAACCCAGAAAAAACTGCAGGGGATTCATTTATAAAGGCTATTTTCCATAAAGCTATAAACTTCTGAGATGACATTATTTCTTAACAGATGTAAGAAGTCAGACCACTACAGCCTCACTGTCCTGTGCATTTCTCTCTACAGGAGTAACTGTTGATCCAAAGGCATGCACAATGCTTTAGAGAACCAAGCAGAGCTTATAGGCTCACAGATTCCAGCAGGCAGTAAAAGGAAGGAAATAAACAGGAAGAGGATCAGACAACTTTACAGAATAATCCAAAAATATTCTGTCTAAATTTAAATAATTTCTTGAGGATATTATGGAACAGCCAAGCTTTAAAGTGGTGGACTCATACACAGATTTGGGCATTGTAAACTAATACAAAGACGTTATGGTGCATTTCATAGGGACAGGATGAAAAACACAAACGTCTGAGGACAAATTATGTCTGGTACTACTGACAGAAGTATAAACAGAGGAAAAGTAGCAAGCAATCAGATGTAAAAGGAAAAGGCTTCTAACAGGTCTTTGAAGACATCTTTAAACTCAACATAATGCAGGAGAGAGAGTCAGTGAAGGATTTTTAAAAAAGAACCTTAAAATTTTCAGGTGGAAATGAAAGACAACAGAAAATAGATTTTTAAATGCTGTAGTCTAGATGGAATGCAAGGAAGTAACAAAAAGCAAGTGTCTCAAAAGAAAAAAGAAAAGCAGTGTCAAAAAAGTGCACAGAGTGCAAAAAATTATGGAAACAAAATAT
Source organism: Melanocharis versteri (assembly GCA_013397845.1). NCBI lineage: Eukaryota > Metazoa > Chordata > Aves > Passeriformes > Melanocharitidae > Melanocharis > Melanocharis versteri. The sequence continues at coordinate 222,197 of VZTG01010317.1, forward strand.
GATTTAATACTCTCACTTCTAATATTATGATCCAATCCACGTGCATCATCTTGTATCAATTTCAATGGATAGAATACCCAAACATCAGTACAGATTTACTTGCAGTACCAAACTCTGGCATCCAGTACCCACGCTGGGGCTGCACCTCAATATGGATGCAAGTTCTTGAGCTGGACACCACGAACTACCAGGTAATACAATTCTGGTTTACACACAATTAGCTTGTACAATCCTGTGAACTTGGTTGTTATCCTCTTTTTCCCTTGCCTTCTGTTGCACTTACCTGTTTTAAATTCACATATGGAGTACAAGTCACACCATGGTTCCCATCTCTAATGCTAGGAATGCTTACTGGACCTAACATAATAGACTGAATTCCAGTGTGGTAAACACTGAAAAGACTTGCACCATGAACAGATTTCATGCATTTATCCAGATCCTTCTCCAGCTTAGATCCATCCCTAAGTTACTGACTCAAGCGAAAGCAGAAAAAAACGGAATTACATTTTCCATAAGGACATGTGATGGTAGGATCAAAAATATCCTATACCAAAATTGCTGCAATATGGGAGGTTTGTAGGGCAAAACATACATCATTAGCTTCTTAAAAATCCCTGCTTTGGTACCAACCTAATGAAGCCTCTGTCTGAGGTTATGACCATACAGAAAACATACAACTGCATGGTTTACAGTGGAGATATGGACAGGGCAAGTGTGCATTAGCAGCTATTGGAGACTTACTTTCTACCCCTATTAGTTATGCTAAACTAAGTTAAGAGATACAGGCACCAAAAATGCTTTCCTACATAATGCAGAACTGTACTAACGTCACGCCAAAAAAAAACAAAAAATGAAGAAAAACTGATTTAACTGTTATAATTTTGTAATTAATCTGTGAAACTCAGTGCTACACAGACATTAAAAAAAGGTGGTGTTTTGGTGGTTCTTTTTCTTTTAAGAAGTCCTTATACCGAACATCACTCCCCAGAAAAGCATCACATCTTCACAGAAAGACATTACCGTTAATGTTGTCACAGTAGTAAAAGTGTTCATCTTTTAGAGAGGGGCATGCAGAAACCAACTCCTGCAGGCCTGCACCAGTTACAGTGAGACACCCCGAGAGGTTCAGGTGCTCCAAATGCGGCAGTCCTCCTCCCAGAGTCAATGCCCTGTGGACACACAGAAGGGACGCGTTAAGAGCCTGCATGGCGTGGCCCTGGCAAGTGCCCCACTCCATCCCCCCATCACAGACCTACTGCACCTCATACAACAAACACACCTCTAATGAACCACCGAGTTTTAAACCTGGCACTTCTATACCCTCTTTTAAATGGGAATCACCCCTGAAGTCGCACAACAGACCAGAAAAATGAACAGATTTCTACATAAGCTAACAATTCCTGTAGACAGACTTTAGTGGGAAACCACTTTTTTTATGGATGACACCAGAGATGACCAACTATTTCAAAGAACTACAAAGCCATTCTTCTTCAAAATACCAATGATTTTGGCTCTTCCAAGGTGATGTATATTCTTCATCTCACACTAAATCATGACAGTCCCAAGTCTGGTGCATTATGCTTCCCAAAGTTTGACTCTTTTTTTTGTTAAACTTATTCTGGAATCCAAATTTGTGTCTTCCTAGGACTGACAGCAGAGCTTCTCTCTGCCACACACCATCTTATTATTCAAATGGAATTCTCTAGCTTTCCTCTGAGTGCAAGAGAATTTGGCTGCTGATGCAACAGGCACATGGATACACCACACCTGAGCAATTACTCCATGTGACCCTGCTCACTCTTCTGCGAGCTCACAGAGCAGCCAGCCCAAGTGCTAGCAGAAACAAGCTCACTCACCTGAAAAAAACCACCAGGCTTGAATCACTGAACTGCAGATTCAAACCAGGACATAAAATGAAGATGCCTTCAGAGCATCACTGTACAAGCTTCTCCTGTCAGCAGGCAGAAGCAGAACTGTTTGCCACAAAACCAGCTATCAGGTAATAACTTATATGAAATAAATGAACTGGCACGTGTTTCTAATAGGGGGTTTCACTCTTTTTCCTCAGGGACTCCCAAGTATTCTTGTGACTACAAGAAGCACTTGTTGCAACACACTCTCAGCTCCTAAATACTTTTACCCAAAAAGCACCAATAGGAAACCAGCAATGCTATTAAACCCTTGCCATGACTCAGTGACCAAATCTCCCTTTGCTCCCATGTTACTGAGTCACGAAAAACTACACCAGTAACATGTAAAATATACACAGCACAACCTAATCAGCACCTTTGTCAAATTTGTCAAGACAAGTCCACTGCAACACTTGAAGAGAAACAAGCTCCAACACAAAGCCCAGGTATCTGAAGCATACCCTGAGGAAGGGTAACACTGGTGAGTGAATGTGTCAGAAGAACCACAGGAGACATCTGAATAGCTGGTATTCGTGAACATCAAATGGGGACAAAGTCTCCAGAGAGACTAATCAATGCCAGCAGCACCTCACACTATTCCTCAGTTTACTACAGCAAACAGCACAGGTATGCATGAAGTCTTCCCACTCCAAGAAGCTTAAATTAGCCCTAAGTGCTGCAGCACACCTGAGCAGGAGGCTGCAAGTACCTCAGCCTCATCCCATTTTCAGTAGGAAGCAGTAACTACATTTTTCTGACAGTACAAAGTATCAGAGGCAAATAGCAAACAGAAAATTCTGTAACTCATGAAGCCATCTCAATGTTCGAGTCAAACATTTTTTCTCCTCCTTTAACTGTTATGTGAGGTCATATTTAACATGTTGTTCTGCAAATACAGAATTATCACAAAATCATTTGGGTTGGAAAAGACTGTTGAGATAATCACATCCAACCATTAACCCAGCATTGCCAAATCCACCACTAAACTACATCGCCAAGTGTCAGAGCCTTTAAATACCTCCAGGTGTTCCACTTCCCATGGTAGCCTCTTCCAAAGCTTGAAAACCCTTTCAGTGAAGAAGTTTTTCATAATGACCAATCTAAACATCCTCCACCGCAACCTGCGGCCATTTCCTCGTGTAACTTGAGAGGAGAGACCAACCCTCACCTGGCTAGAGCCTCCTTTCAGGTGGTTGTGAAGAGCAGGAAGATCTCCCCTGAGCCTCCTTTTCTCCAGGCTGAGCTCCCCCAGCTTCCTCAGCCACTCCTTCTCAGACCTGTGTTCCAGACCCTTTCCCAGCTCCACTGCCCTTCTCTGGGTACAGTCCAGCACCTCAACGCCTCTCCTGCAGGGAAGGGGCCCAATACTGAACACAGCATATGGCCTCACCAGTGCCAAGAACAAAGGGACAGTCACTGCCCTGGTCCTGGGCACACTACTGCTGATACAGACCAAGTGCCACCTGGGCACACACTGGCTCATGTTCAGTCACTGCCAACCAGCAGCCCCAGGTACTTTTCCACCAGGCACTTTTCCAGCCACTCTTCCCCAGCCTGCAGCACTGGCTGGGGTTGTTGTGACCTAAGGGCAGGACCTGGAACTTCATCTCACTGAACAGACAATTGGCCTCAGCCCGTTGATTCAGCCTGTCCATAAATTTTGTCATTATCCAGACAGGTTAATCAAGCTGTTACTCCAGTTTTACAAGGTTTCAAGAGTATTGGCACACATAATGAAAAACTTGGTGAATCAACACAACTTCTTAACAAGCAATCACTAGAGATCAAATCTAAAAGCATTAATATTGTCTAGAACAATAAATTCACAAAAATACTTGACTTCAGAAGATAGATATAAAAGATTTTATTGTTATCTCCAAAAGAAAAGCTGGAAAAAGTTTTCAAGTCTAGTACTATAACTAAGCAAAGACCACTTAAAACTTACCAGAGTTTCTTCAATAAAAATGTGTCTACTGAACTGAAGCAGATTCATCCCAGAATGGCCCAACAAATAAAATTAAAAAAAACCCCAAAAACATACTGCAGCAAAATAGTTTGAAAATGTCTCCTCACCTGAGAGCACGGTCTGTTATCTGGTAACAGCCTGACAGACTGAGAAACTGAAGAACTCGTGCAGTCTCTTCATCTGTTTTTTCACTCCCAGAGTATGCAGAGTCTTTTTTCTCTGACTGCTTAGTCCTTATTGGTTTTTTACACAGTGCAGAGGACTCTGGAAGTGCTCGAATAGTTCTTAGTGCTGTCCCAGCACAACAAAACGAATGACCGCAGTAAATCAAGTCAGTAGAAGCACAGTGCTGCTGCCACCCTCTAGTCCTTAACCCATAAATGTCTCTATTGTAGCACAATGCAGAACAATTAATATGGGATGTTGGCTCCATAAGACAAAATCCTTCAACATTTCTGTGTCTCCACTCTGCAGCATCTTCAATGTCAGCTAAATCATCTGCATCTAGCATCCACACATAAGCAGAATTGAAGTTTTCCGAGCCGTCAGGTTTAGTCCAGTGCTGCTCACCATTTCCTCCCTGAATGAGATTTTCATTGCTGATCTCATGCAAACCATTATACTTCTGGTTGGACTGCAATGTAATCTCTCTGTTTTTCCACAAAGTCTTAGCATTCCTGTTCCTGCAGCTTTTCAGAATACCTCTGGTTTGATGAGTTGATATGATACCCAGTGCTCTGGAAATCCTCTCTATAGCCACATCTGTAATTTTTTCACATCCAGACAGATCAAGGTGACGTAGATTTTGACAATACCCAACTGAACACCAACTGAAATCAAGGGGAAAAAAAAGTGGTTTGGTTTGTTGGTGGTTTTTTCTTTTTGCTCAGAAATAGCTGTTAAGGCTAAATATATGAAAGAACATTTCACAAGTAAAATACTTGTATTAATTCACATAATATTCAAAGAAGCTACCCCAGACAGATTAGATTTGATACTCCAAGTACTCTATATATGCCTAGAAAAATTATGTCTAGAGAAATGTGAAATCATTCATGGATCAGTGATCAGTAACGACTTATATTTCTCCATATACTGAGACTTAAAAGAAGTCCAAATTTGCTGTATACTGAACAAATGTTTGAATAATAGATCAGACTGCAAGCACCAAATACACACATAACAATTTCAAAAAACAACTGCATTATACACAACAGAAGCTACCAAGAGACATCTGAGTTACTAAACATCACAGTTAACTTCTCAAAAGGCTGAAAATACTGAACTAGCAAATTTCACCCACACCCACCCCCCAAAAATACATCTGAGATTCAATGTTCAGTTTGAAGTATTGTAACAGTTGTAATTTTTAGTATTTTGAGTTTCTCAAGCTTGGCACTTTACACATACTGAAATGCCAGTGTACTTAGATCATATGTCCTTCTGTCCTTTCCCATTTCTTTCAGGAATACTAGATGGATTCCTGAAACAGATCCTGCGTACAATATTAATTATTCCATCATTAATTAGAAATCAGACCTTTTCGTTTTAACAAAAGCTTACTCCCTCAGTCTTCTCTTTTTCAAGTGAAATAGAAATTTTATCTACAGTAATATTTTTACATTATTAGCTATGAAAGTATGTAAGTGATTTAACTGACCTTTACCTATCCATAGTTAAAGTTACTATAAGTTACTTTCTGAAAGTGATTATTTATATTTAGAGCAAGCCAAACTCATTTTCTGAGTTACAAATTGGAGCGTTGTAAACACAGATATATGAGGAGTGGCAAATAAGGTAAATTTTACTAGATATTGACAAAAGCTCACAAAGATTGACTTCTGAGCCCTGGAAACTCTATAAAGCTTTTATTTCAAGTAAAACTTCTTACACAAGCTGCAGAGTGTTGCTACCTGCATCCATGCTGGTAAGATTTTCTGTGGTGTTCCCATTACCTGAGAGCACTGCATGATGTGAACGCAGAACACTGAAATACCCGCTGAGTTTCAGTACCACAGTAAGACCCACTGGTGCAGGTTCTGCATCCACACACCATCCCACTGACATCAATGACATTCCTGCAGGCCTCAGGAAAACTCAGGAATCAACAATCAATACACCTAAGCCTTAGAGCTTTGCCTACCATTTGGTTTGAGTGTCTGAAATAGCAGCATTCCATACCCTACCAGCTGTAGCAGATCAAGAGAACTTCCTTAACTGAGCAACTCCATAAAAATCTACGGACAAGTTGTTAACACTAGAGCAAAACACAACTATTGTTATGGACAGCTACACATTGATAGGTAAAAAGCATACAGGAGTGAAGACAAAGAATTTTAAACGGCCATGACGAAGTTACATGCTTCACTTGGTATTTCAATGATTTGTTACTCTAGTTTAGTTCGTAGTCACAAGCCACATGAGAGTTACAAATTTGATTTCTTTTTCTTTCTTTATTGGCGATGGACTAAAAAATGTTTGAATTTTTCTCCCCCACTCAGAAAGCTGGACTATATTTTTTTTCTTTTAAAGGAAACAACAATTATCTAACCTTTCAAATACAGAGTCTGAAATATCGGTTTGAGTGAGATCCAAATATTCCAAGTTGGGGCAAAGCTCCAAGATCTGTCTAACCTGAAAAAAGAAAGGAAAATAACCAGTAAAGACACAAGCCAGTAAAGCTGCACACAGCGTCTAAAGACAACCGACAAATCAGCATTCTCTTGGATTGCAACCCACTTATACTACCCAAGCACGTCAGTTATTAATTAAAGATTGCATAGCCACAATTATTAAATGCAAGTTACAAATTACACACCATTTTGCTGGACACTGCAGAACTGTAGGCCAATACCAGAGTCTTTACTGAGGAGCCTACAAGCGGGAGGACATGATGAATTAGGCCATGAAGTAAACGTTTTTCCATTTGTGCTATATTAATGGCAAGTGAATCTTCAGCTGCTTCTTCTGCAAAATAAGCCCAGAGAGAAAGACTTAAAATCATTACACGACTTGGAGAAATATTTACTACAGATTATGTACTGCTCAAGGCTGCCTGGGGCAGCTGTTTCCAGCAACTTGCTTTAGATATCAAAATACTACCTCACAGGGCATTTCATATATATAAATGCATGTATGTATGTATATCCGTGATTTAGCAGCTCAAGATAAACTTTAAATCAAGCCTAGAGTGCATCAGGATGCAAGATGATTCACCAAACTTTCTGAAGAGATGAAGCCTAGCCTTTACCTCCAGACATATCCCCATAACTCTTCTACCTGCTGTCATGCTCTTTCCTAGACAAATTAATTCCAGTCATTAAAATCAGATGCCTGCTTCTCTCCTGCCAACCTCCATCCCCTTTGTTTTCCACTAGGCTTGTTTCTTATAGCTATGTCATCTCCAGGGAAAAAAAACAATTTACCAAAGTGAATTTTACCTACCAGATTCATCTATGTCAGCATCTTCATCCCATTCCTGGAAAGCACGACTTTCATCTTTTCTATTTTTCACCCACTCCTCATCAGGTTCAGTCTCAGTATCTGCTGCAGGACCACTATACCAATCACCTACCCATCACCACCCCGCCAAAAGAAGAAGAAAAGAAGTTAATAAAAATTTATCACTGCAGCAGAAACCAGCACTGATAACTTTTCAGTATACTATAACTTGATTTAAGAGCCATAAGTGAATTTCAAATTCATCTCAACTAAGGCTGGACTAAACCTCAACATAATTCTTTGTTTGATCTTTATCCTTAAGCTTCAAAAGATTCTTGGAACAGTTTCAGTACCATCCCAGAACTCACAGCCAATTACGCCTCTCTGAGACATGCCTGCTGTCCTGACTTGCTTAGTAGGGACCAGTATGATCACAAAAGTAACAGAAACAATCATGGAATATTTGGACTGTCTAGGTGCTCAAGTTCTTTCTGGTAAATAAATTAACCATCAGCTTTTAGTGTAACACTTAGTTGAAGACATCTCTCTTTTCCTCTGGAATATCCCAAATATACAGTCAACCAGACTGGCTTTAGTCCCTGCACATGACAACTCCAAGATCACAAAAACCAAATTCCATAAGTACCCTACTTAAAACAGCTACACAATATTTGTAACATACATATGACTCAAAGCAATGCACAATCATTTTTTAGAACATCTGTATGAATGTGAAGATCAGCAACAGCTCTGCTGTTTTAGCTGGTGGAGCACCCCTTCCCCCTGAGGGTTACTGCACAGGCATTAATTTACTTCTAGTTTGGGTATATTGCAGTGCTGGGCTCAGGATAAGCAGCTCTGCTGCCTCCCTCGATGTAGACATGCTGAAAAACAAACCACCTTATTTAACTATCTCACACAGGGATCAATACTAAAACTAAACATTAATTCAGTTTTCTTTGAAGCTTGACTACATTGTGAGAAAACATTAGAACTCCACTTATTTTAAACTTCTTTTCTGCAGTTATGCATTTAATTTCTACCTAGTAACCGAAGAAAATAATTTTACTGATATAGGTGTAACAGCAGCATTTATAATTCAAAACTCCTTAGATTCTTAAATAATTCAGATGCTGTATTAGTGAACATAGTATTAGCATTTATACAAGCAAAAAACCAGGTTTTTTACCTCAGTAAAACCAGGTAAACTGGATACAAAATCTACTCATTGAGTTCCAACCAAGACAACTTCTAGTTTCTTAATTCTACAAGACGGACGTACGTTTTGGAGATTTTTAACATTTAATCAAATTTCAGGACACTATCCTCGTCAGAAAAGTACACCTGACATGCTCAGCTGTCAGGCTCAGCCTATACTAAAACACTCTTTTTTATAGGCTCAAAAATTCTAGTAATTGATGTTCTTTCAATGGAGCTAAATGTAACTTACCTCTGGCCCAGCGAACAGGGTAAAGATGTTTCCACAGAGATCCAGTTTTAGCCAACTGCGACCATTCAGTGCTTACTTGACTACACTGACATAACTCTTGGGGGTTAAGGTAACTGAAAATGGTCACCATTACTTCAGGAGGGAGATTAGTAATATTTGTAGTGTGCCCTGTTACTTCGGTTTCTGAAATACAGAAAGTGCGTGTTAAGTGAAGCACAGCCTCACAGCTATAGTAACAGTAGTGGAACTCACATTTTGACTAGAACAATGAAAAAAATATGTCTGAGAAAATTTTAACAACTGTTAAAGACAGGTATTGGTTTGGCTTTAAAAAGCTTTCACTGTAACAACACCTTGAACAACAACAACAACAACAAAAAAAGCGCTCAGTTTTCTGTTTGCCACTTTCTCATCTGGCTCACTCATCAACAAAAAAAGTAAGTTAACGCTACTCAACTACAGAAAGATGAAAGCAGTACCTGCTATAAATGAAATGCTTTAAGAAAAATGCCTTCTGTTGCAGATGATATCTGTACCTGGTTTGCCACATTCCCAGGAAACAGTACTAGCACGCAGAACCTACCAGCCGGGACCACTCTCGCTGGAAGCGCTCAGCCTCTTGACTGTGACACAGAAAAGTTCATGCTCAACTCTTTGCACCTGTCTTGAATTTTATTTCTAGCTTTAACTGCTAGCATTGACAATTTTAACTTCTGAATGGTGATGAGCCATTCAGGCTCTAAAGTAATACTAAGTACTAGATTAGAGACTAAAATTTGACCACTGTAATTAATACTTCAGTGGACAGCAGTAGGAACTATTTCCAACAGCTCTCTCTGATTGCCATATTGCAAAGAGAGCTGCAAACTATATAAAATAACAAATTCAGAGCTTTGGTTAGTGAGGCCTTCTGCTGTTTTAAGAGATTTTTAATATTTTGTTTCAGGACAATTTCCCTGAAAAAAATATTTCTAAAGGAGTTTTCAAGAGTCCTTTGAAATAGCAGGCTTTAGTAATAGTGGAGTTTTACTTCTAAAGTGCCTAAAACTCTTACAGAGAGAGAAGCATCAGATTTTTTTTTGCAAAGAAGCTTCAAAAGTGAGCATAATGTAAACTTTACCATGTGATAAGCTATTGCTACTTCAAAAAATATCATTAAATACAGTTTCACTTGATGAATCAATGTATTTATTTGTACAACTAGCATGTTGCTGCATAAATTACAGAGAATCTTAATGAAAATGCAGTTAAACCTGCACAGGACTGCAAGCTATGTTATTTTCTTCCCTTTCTAAAAAACGAATGCAAGACACATATTCTCCTCTCCCAAAGTCCAAAACACAACGACTGCAGAACTACTACTGTCCCAAAACTGCTATTCCAGCTAGATTTAACAGCAAGTAATGCCACAAAGCTATGTCTGTCTCATTCGTCTGTTAAGACTCAATAGTATTTCACAGAATGGACCATGATCTTTTCTGAAGGCTTCACCTGGAGGGCAGAAAACGACCAGTTGAGTAGTTCAGAGAAGTCAAGTTTCATCAAAAAAATCTAATTACAGAGTAATTCGTCAATTTTTTCTAATGGGAGCAGTACTTCTTATCAACATCATGAACCCAGCTCATGAGAGCTTGCTCTAAGTATCAGACTCACACCCCAGCATTACACTTTTGGTACATTAACTCCCCTTCCTTGGGGCATTAATTCTTTTTTGTTAAGAGTGAAAACTGTAAATACTGACAACTTAGGCTGACTCAGAAGTCATAAAACAAGCCTGAAGTGCACTTTAGTAGTTTTCCATTTGTTGTAAGTTTCACCAAAAAAGGTAGAGATAAATGCAAAATAAATATCCAGTTTCAGAACACACATTTCATTTGACCTATTCACATGCTGCACAGATTCATTCCCTTGCACTACTCCACACTCATAGCTCCCTTCTCATTCCTGAGAGGCCAGGAAAGTTAGGTAGTAGAGCTGGGAATGTGAATGTTTTTAAATTGAAATATTGTCACTTGGCTAACTATTCTGTGTTATTAAAACATCAGCAGAAAAACCTTACAAAGCTGTCCTAAAAACCAAGAATGAAATGCAGAGTCTTCAAACAGAAAGTATCATTTCAATGGAAGCATGAAATTAGAAGTTAATTACAATTTCCATCTATTGTATGAAATATTAACATGGGAGGGAAGTGAGCAGAAGGAGGTTCAGAACAGGTAAACAGTGAGGTACTATCTACATTACAACCTGCCAAGATGCCCATATCAAACAGTTAAGTTTCTGAAGTTTCAAAACTGGTTTGCAGAGACACCCATTTTATAAGAACTGCTCTGTCTGCCTGTACATAACTTTAGGTATGTCACTGGTGTGGCTTTTTAGATAAGAACTGCAGTTTGAAAGTTACTTTAATTAGATACTTCACCTTGATCTGCCTTCTCATCCACAGAATACTTAAAGACCTTCTGAAGCTCTTCTGCTTGATTCCACTTACTGAGACCTCTGAATTCTGGAGCCTCTTTCTGTGAGCAGTGCTGTGCAATTACTTTCTTCTTAATATCTTTCAGCTCTTCATAAGTAAAGTATTCCATCAACATTGGCTGAAAAACCTAACACAAAGGAAAACGGGAAAAAAAAAATCTGGTGCTGACAGGAATAGTCAATAATGCTACACAGACCTACCAATACAATTTCCTATTCCAAATTCTCTCAAAGTAAAACATGTCATACATTAAGTCATACCTAAGGACCGGACCATAGAATTTTTGAATTCTAACCCTCTGCTTTCTAACAGAACACTGCACAGTATCAGACAATCTGTTTTGATTGCTTTCCCCACCAGAATAGGGAAGAGATTAAAGTTGCTTACAAGGTACTCACATGGAAGGCAAAGTAGCAAGGAAGAAAAACATGAGAAAATACTTCCTTGGACACACTTCAGAAGATGCTTCCCAGTTTTTGGATACCCATAAATCATCAGACTGGCAGTACTAGTCTGTGTTTCAAATATAGGTCAGAAGCTGTTTGGGAGTGTCAGTTTGAGTCATGAAGCACTGGTTTACAGGACCTCTCTTTTCTCATTTAAGTTTTGCTACATATCCATTCTAACTACTTGCTGCAAGCAAATCCCAGCCTCAATGAACTTTTGTTATCAATTTTTTCAAGAACCAGAATTTCACCATAAACTTTCAATATATTCAGTTTCAGAACATGTCACTTTCCAGTCAGAGAACTGAACAATGACACCACAGTCCTGAATGCAAATTAGCATAGCAATAAAAACAGAAGACTGAAAAAACAATGAACCTCTGAGCCATTTGTCCCTATTCAGTCATTCCAAACTCCAAGAAAGATCACCATCACATTTTAAGCAAAATTTTGCCTACCTCCTCTTCCTCTTTCATATGAGGAAGGAAATCCCTGGTAAAGGCTTCCAATCTCTCCTTCAGCTGTTTCGCATAGTTCAGCTGTTCATATTCATTCTGAGAAGAAAGTAAAGGCTTAATGGTTACCCGGTCTCATCCAGTCATCCAAGGATTGAACTGTCCAATAAAGCTGTGGTTCAAAGCAAAGCCCATTATGCCCTTCCCATGCATGCAGCAGGTTTGCTCTATTTAATGGTAAGAACGTGTTTACTTAATGACACTGACACTCTGTACTTGCCTGTTAACAGGCAGAGCAAAGTATTCCCTTCCTGCCTGATTCCAATTTATTTTCTTAGTATATATGAATTCATTTGTCTAATCCCATTTTTACTTTGGAGCAAAGACTGAAATCTGCCAATCTACAATCACACACAAAGTTCAATGTAGTAACAGACTAATTTAAGTATTTGCATGGTTTGTATATGAAGTGTTCTAGGATAGAAAAGTGCTACTTCATCTTTGAATATATTTTATGTTAGTTATCCTAAAATTCTAACTTTCAAATTATAATCAGAATTTATAGTCAGACATGCTGTACATATTTTTACTTCGGAAATGGAAAGAACTCTTAAATAAAGATGTAACTGACTTTTAAACATTCAAGTTAGTCCAACCTCATGTATCAATCTGTTAGTTTATTCTCTGAGTCAGTAATAAGAAGATGGTTCTGAAATCTGCCCAGTAATTGCAACATACTGAAGCTCCCCCTAACTCTTACTGCAAATGTTGTTTTTCTTTTCAAACTTCTACAACATCAAGAAACCTTGACTGTTACAGAGACAAGCTTAAACCATCAGTTTAAATTAAACTAATCACTCACTCCCTAAAAATAGTCAAACATTAACTAAAGTTAATGTATCTGAAGAGAACTAAAGAAATCCAGTTTTGCATACTTAAGAAATGAAGTAACAGAAAAACACTATGATCCTATCAGAGAAGCTGTAATAAACACAAAGCCAAGTGTTAAATTTCCCTCTTTCCTTCATTTCCTAATTCATTAATGGACACAAGACAAAATTTAAAGTTTATTATGCATAGGGAAAAAATTATTTGTAGGGTTCCCAGGTCAAAATGAGGCTTAGATGGTAAAATGGAGCCAAACCAACTGCATATTTAGTATTTTTCTTACTGAAAATCCGGACCACACATACTAGAAATGTAATGTAGGATGTCAAATGACTACTGGAGACTATAGTTCTTAGGGGGCAGGAAGGGGGAGTTGAGTTGGGTACCCCAAGAGGAAGAATTCAAGAAGAATTCTACTGGAGAAGAACTCAGAGATAAGTCACTGTCAAAAAAACCAGCTGGAGAAATAATATTTAGAGTTCTCTGACAATTGGATCATTAACAGGACTGCTGAGCTACAGATTACTGGAAGTAGTACATGAGTCACAGAATAAAACAATGCTGCTTTTTTCTGTAAGTCTGGGAATCATCTCCATTTGTGACAATAATACAATGCCGTGCATCACAAAAAAAAAAAAGATCCTCAAGGTTTCCTAACAAATGAATAAAACCCCATTATTTCTATAGCCAGAAACTTCTGACCAGTTAGCAAAACAGCCCTTACAATTGAAACTTTCATGCTGTTTCTCCAAAACACCCTGAATTATAGTGATGTCTGTCAGAAAATACATCTCTGAAAAGAATTTTTACTAGAAATTTAGTAATTGTGGTGAATGGCAAAAGAATTTGTGTTTCGGACTAGAAAGTATCAAAAAACCATAAAAGTTTCTTCTTCCTCCTTAGTTTATTCATAGAGAATATTAAGAAGAGTCAAGGCAAAATAATACATAATGATGGCATGTTTTTCTCAGGTCACTAATCTCTCTTATAGTCTACTTACCTTTACATTCTTCAGCCCTTTCTCAAAAAGGCTAAGCATCTCTGAGAGTTTGTTGTCCGAGTGCACGTTGTACACCGTCCGGCTACGCTGCTGAAGCAAACCAATGATACACTCATTTTCAATCTGCTCGTGCATTTTAAATTCCTTGAATGTGGCATAAAGAGATTGCAGTAGAGCCCGAAAATCATTGTTGTTGGAGAAGTTGGTCTTGGAAAGCTAGGAGAAAGAAAAGTTCATAAAAAAACAATGAAAATCATGTCAAACTCAAGTTAAATGCTTAGAATAGGTATTAGGTCCAAGAGATTCATTGCTCCCCAAACTTATAAAAGCTAAACATCTTCAGTTTTTTACATAAAATGAAGCCAGTAAAATCAAAGTTGTATTTAACCAACATAAACCAAATTTTGTGAAACCCTGAGGTAAACAAATGTAGAAAGATTTCCTGGCAGAAGTCAAGGCAATCTTCCCACCCAGCAGATTACTGAAAGGCTTAGCCCCTTTCCCAATCCACATTTCTGTCCATACCAAAAAGCCATTAACATAGGCCCCTGAGCCCATCTTTAGGGCTGTGTTATCCACAAGGAATGTTGAGTCCTACCAGTGAATACAAACTACATTAGCTGTTGGAGAAGGTTTCCAACGGAGCAAAACCCAACAAATCAAGACAGCACAAAATTCTAGGTAATACAGTAGTGCCATTTTTACATGTGTACAGTCACCACTTGCAACAATACATTTTAAAACTGCATTTTCCTTCAGTGAATATAGAAAACCAGGGTCTTTTCCATTTTTATGCTTTATTCCATGTGCAGCTTCAAGAATCATAGTCTACAGCAGTATAAAGACTAAGCATTCTAAAAGTAGACTTCAATTCAGAAAACAAGCTACTGGAATATTCAGAAGTGGCTTAGCTACAAAGACTCTAGAATCTATGGGTTTTACAAGAAATGGGAATCTGAGACATACATATTCATGCATAATACTTACATCAAAAACAACTACAAACTGAGATATGAAAAACCTTTTTTTCATTAAAATGTATTTACTCATTGTGACATTGCATTGCCACTTCCTGGCAGCCACCAGCAAAATGCAACTGAAACATGCTGGACACCTGCCAAGTCCTTATGCAACTCCAAGTCAGCTCTGCGTACTGTACACTACATGCTGTACATATGAGCAAAATGACTCTCACTACAGAAAGACAAAGTTACTTAGCCTCAAAAGGGAGAGAAAACAGGGTGAGGTTTAAGAGAGTTTTTTGGTTTGCTTGTTTTTTTCTTCCAATACGCTTTAGACCAACTACTGACAGAAGTCAAAAAATTGATGTCTGTAACACACTGTTAGGATTTGAGGCATACATTGTTAAGTATCCCTAATGGGAAAAGATCTTGGCTCCAAAGGCCATTTCTATCCTACACTATGCCCAGAGAATGCACCACTAGGAGCAGTGGTACTACATGAAACTGAGGGCTTGACTTTCCACACTGAAAAGCAGAAGCCTGAGCAAGCACAGGAGATGGGCACAACTCCTCAGGACAACCTCCTCACCTCCCAGCACCTGAGTCACATCTCAGTAACTAACTGTGGTTTCTCAGGTAGCATTTCCTTCGATTAAGGACTGTGTTGATACAGTTCGTGCTACCCATAAGGATCCACAAAGTGACTGAAGGCAGCCCCCAAAGATCTTTTTCCCTCCAAGAATTCCACATGCTCCCAAATGCTTAGCATTTCGATTGACTTAAAAAATGTAAACAAGACTGCTGAAGTGGGTAACAGGAAGGTTACACAAATCTACTGTACAAATCATGAAATTGATTCTGATAAAAAACTAGCATCTTCTCATCCTCTCAACTCAAAGCCTTTTCAAGACTCAAAATGTTCTGTTGAATCTACCTACTGTAATCCACCAATCTGGAATAAACAAATAATCTTCGTGCATGCAATTTAAGAAGGCCCGTTAGAAACGGATTATTACAGAAGCCACTGTAACATAAAACACTTGTATATTCACCTCTGCTACTGAGGCTTCCAGCAGATATCCAACGCATGGAGAGGATATTGAAGTTTAGTAACTACACTTGAATCACAAATCACTGTATTAAAAAGGTCAGCCAAAGCTGAGAACAACTGGCTTTTCAGAGGACAGGTAGCCTAGCAACAAAGTCACTCGGTCAGATCTGTAATTTCATTACCAGGACTGATGAAGTCTCATGATGGGGGACCAAGACTATTAACAGATAGCAGCTACTCCATTCCGAGGTCCACTTTTCACCAGCTCTAACAACGAAAACTAGTGCAGGAGTTTAGTAGTGCAAGAAGAAAAACCACACACCCCCAAATTCAAAGAGAGAATGGCAAGGGGGAAGAAATGGACTGTATTATGGAATTTTGTTGACTCATCAAAAATATAAAGCACGGTGGATGTGAGATCCCTGAAGAGGCTTAAAATACACTGCACTAAACCACAGCCACCAGTGCTCAAGAAACTCGGGAGCTTTCTGGGCTTCTGAAGACATTACATTTAGACAGCTGTACATTACAGCACAACTGGTTTTGTGTTTGGAATGCAAATTCTAACTGAGGAGCAGTACCACAGGAGCAACAGTTTTGGTGGCTCCTGAAATTTAAGAATTATTCATAATCCAAACAGCCTGAGCAACAGTCCAAACAACAGTCAGCCCTTTGTATCGCAAAGTCTGTTTGAAACACTTCAGAGACCTATGGCTGATGGCAGGCATAGTCTAGCAGTAGCCAGGAGCTTTTAAATTCAGTACTAATTTTATTTATTAAACCTTTATTAAAAGAAAATAAATGATGCAATTAAAGCATAGCCATACTTGAAAAATCTTTGTAGCTCAGACAATCATATGCCAGTTTTAGGGGCGTGTCCAAGTTATTAGACCATAACAGAGCCATTAACACGGTCAAGATCAATGTACAGACTTGTAGCAAACACACATCTTTCCTTATGGAAAGATACTGTTTAATTTTTGTGCTTTAAGAACAAGATACCAATACTGGATATATTAACAGCAATTGCTACTTAGACAATGCTTCATGTTCACAACACTCAACTGAAATAACTCCACACTCAACTCTTGCATCTCCCTTGTGGCTTTAATGCTTTCATTAAAAAAATGAAACTTTCTGTCCAATGAAGACAGAGACATTTCTATCCACAAAGCTGTGAATAAATAAGGAAGCTCAAGACTGCTAATTAAAGCACCAAACAAAACAGAGTATTTAATTTGGTTTCTGGAAGTGTTTTACGCATGTGCCAATATGGAAAAATGTCTTCTTAGAGGAAGAAAATTAATTTTCCAGTAACGTTAGTTTACAGTGAGTTAACTGAAACAGTTTTTTCCTACTAACTACGCCAAAAATACATTTAACGAGTGAAAAATGTTTGCTCCTTCCTTCCAAGCACATTATGGACCTACAAGCAGAAAGCAGCAAAGAGGAATAAAGAAAAAATACACTGCTCTTATCAGACTGGCACAGCAGTAAGCGAAGTCTATGCTGCATGCTAACTCTCACAGTTACCAGTATCTCTATTCCCAACCACAAGCTGGAAAACTAAAAAATACAAGGAAGGAGAATTGGACAGGAAAAATTGATTTTTCCACTCTCCCCACAGATTTCACAAATTTAAAACGGAATAATTTCTTAAGGTTAAAAAGTTTAATGTGGCAACAAATTCACAAACTGCTTTATTTCAAATGAAGGTTTCCCCTATCAGCACCTGAATTCTGAACAACCACTAACCTTAAAAGTTAAGTCTGTAATCCAAAAAAAATTGAAGACATTTTTTCTTCCTGGTCTTCTTGATCAATTATTGTTCTTTCTCATGTGTCATCATGAGTAACATTTTTGACAGGTCATTCCTCTATATTCTGCTTTCCATGTATAACCACATTATGATTTATACCATCAGGTGACAGCCACAGGATGTGAAACAAAAGACATAGTATTCCTGATGATCAATGTAGACTAGATTTCTACCACTAGTTAACTCAGCAGATTTAAAACTAATTTAAAAAACAGTAAAATATTTTTCATAATGGAGCTGGTAGACCATTCTGATTAAAAGAAAAAAATATCAGGATAAATACCAGGACAGAGTTTTTCACCCACAAGGTGGCTGGGAACCGGGACAGGCTCCACAAGGAAGTGGTCACAACACCAAACCTGACAGAGTTCAAGAAGATTTTAGACAATGCTGCCTGGCACATGGTGTGACTCACAGAGTTGGGATTCTTGCACAATGTCAGGAATTGGACTCGATGATCCCAGTGGGTTCCTTCCGACCCAGTACATTCTATGATTCTATTCTATGATTTTATGAAAAAAACTAACTGATTTTTAGAATAGAATAGCATCAGGAAAAAAAAGCAGCAGGCATTACTAGTCAGCTGTATCTTTTCACTGTTATATTTTTAGGTATTAGCACTCTGCATATGCAATAGCACTAAAATTCAAAGGACAAACCTGGACTCTGCAGAGCTATTATCTCAATTTCAGGCACAAGAAAACGGAGGAACAAAGACAATAACAAGGTGTGCCTGTGTCAACACCTAGAACATGTGGTTTCATGTTATACTTAATCGGCTGAAAATTAGGGCGTGGGGATGGAGGAAGCACACCGAAGGAGCAGCCCTGCCTTGAACTGTTCATTCCTGCTGCTTCCCTGCAGCTGCAAGATGAACCCATCTGGTCTACTAACCCAGAGAGGAGCTGTGCCTTTTACTGGGTTCATTTTTCACCTGGTTGGAGCACTAGCAACACCCAGCTATAAGCCATGTCTTACTTAGGAATCCACAAGTTCAGTTGATATTGTCCCCAAGGAAGAACTCGGGTGCTGAGATAGCCTATCCAAGAGAATGACTGTCCTCAGTGCCCCCTCTCCTTGGCTTGCTCTTTATGTAAAGGTATATGAGGTGAACAGTAAGATATTTAGCTAAACTGCTTCACACTCCCACCTGTTTACATGTATGAAGCCTTAAATCAGGGGAGAAATCAGTTTTCTCCCCTGGGCACTTTTCTTGGCAATGGGTCAACCCTAAATAACAGCCATTAGTTAGGCAGGAAGGACAGAATGTGGCAGAACTCAACAAGAAATCCAAAACTTTCAAATGCCCTTCTTTCTGTTGTTGTCTTCCCTATGCAACCCTGTCCTTTGTGTAATCTCAGCTGTTTTGCAGCACTACTAAAATCTTGAAATAGCTTTTCAAAAAACCCAACCAAACAAAAAACACACAAGCCAAAACCAACCAACAAACACTATACAAGATTCAGGCACACAAAATCACAAAATTATTTTGTTTTCAAAGAACACTGGCAACAGGGAAGGTAAAACCTCATATTCTATTTTCAAAGGCTAAGATCAAGATGATAAATGCCAAGCACAAGGGAGCAGTGAAAAAACCTCTTGTATTTCCATTTTTATTGGGGTCTTCCATATCACTGTCTTGTACTACACCCATGGTCCATTTTGCCTAATGAACACCTATAGATCAGGTTTTGAATCATGAAGAGTATTTCACAATGAGACATGAATAACAACATGGGACTAACTCGACCAAGATTTTCAGTGATGCAATCTCCTACAAGTCAGATCCCCTTGGGGCTCACAGCAGAAAGCACAGCTCAAGAAGCACTGATAAAATCAGCTAAGCCTCCTTCACCATGAGATTTCCACCGGTAGAAGTCTACCAAGGATGGAAGAACAAAGGCTGTCACCAGGACTGTAGAAAAAAACCAAAAAGAATAAAAAATTTAAAACCAAGTAAAAATCTACTAAATATAAGAGCTATGAGGGCCTTGAATGAAAGCATGATGAACACTTGCAACTATGCTTTATTTATCTGTGTCACACTATTCTAGATGCCATGGAAGACTTCCTTCCTTATATCCTCAAGGATACAGGTTCCTGCCAAGATCTGCTCTTCTGGCTTTCTGTGAGGTCATACCTCCCACGAGTGAAGTCTCCCTCTGCAGTAACTCACAAAACAGAACCCCAGCAAAAATGTCTTTGCACCTCTGCATTAGCCTCACTACAATTTCCTAACACAAAGGTGGGAACTGGAAAAATTTACTCCAGCTTACTCCATCTTGGGCACTAACTGCAAAAGCAAAAAGCCAAGTCTCTCAAGAATTACAACTTGCACTATTTAACCAGTTAAAGCATATTCTAGGATAGCTGCACAAAACCTGCACTAACACTGATACACACTAATTACAGTTCCTGGATTTTTAGAAGCATCCCTTCATTTCTTTCTTTTTTTTTTTTCGTAACACAGAATGTGAGAGACTAAATTGTTGCTTAAAGCAGAGAAGGAAAAAGGTGGATTGTTACTGCTCTCCAGAGCAGACTGGGAGAGAGGATGGAAGATCAGAAAGATGTGAAGGGTGAACAGAAAACTTTTTTCATACAGCACAAGGGCAAAGATATTTAATAAGCAATTACTTGGGAGAAAAAACTACTGCCATGTCAGGCAAAAAATATAAAAAAAGCATCTGGTAAGTAAGAAAAAAATAGGTGTTTTGATAGACAAAATTAAAGAAACGATGAGAAAGTAGCAACAAGTGCTAGAAGTGTCCTGAAAAAAAGAGTGAAATTGCTATGCAGGTCTGAAGAGCCTTAATAAAACGCCAAACATATTTTACCACTGTCGTCCCCCGTTACAGACCCCCTGTGGCACACGAAACACATTTATTTTAAAATGTGGATGTTTAAAACACACTGTCACTTCCAGATTCATTTTCAAAATATTCTTCTTCAGAAAAAAAATAATTCAAAGCTCTAATTTCCCAAAAGGTATGGCAAAAAGTTACTGAACTATCCAGCATCCAGAAGCTAAGATGGAAAGATAACTGCTACAGCCCCTGATGAAATAGACACGGACAACAAATTGCTCACCTATCTCTGGATGCTAATGAGAAGGTTTAATTTCCTTCTATCAAGGAAGGAATTTCCTTCCATCTTTTGCCTGCAGTGACAGCATAGTCCAACATCTGCAGACTTACTAGGACAAAACATCTCAGGTAGCTCTTTCATTCTGAACATAGGTGAAGGCAGATGCTCAATGCTACAGGACATTAACTGGGAATAACCAAATACTATTAATTTCTAAATCAACATACACCCTACTTGAAGCAACACTGGAAAACGAATGGCAGTGTACTGAAATACTGAAAAGATATTTCAAAAGGAGAACAACAGCTTTACCAACATTTTTTTATTAGAAACACAGATACACTTATCTTCTTGGAACAGGCATTTTCTGTTCTCAAGGGCATCAAGGGAAAAACATTTTACTTTGAAACAGTAAGTCCTACGTTAATAATTGGTCCAGATTTTCAGATTTCAGTCCCCCTGGCTGCCACAAAAAGTGTGATCTTCATGTGATCATATAATGCTCTGTCCAACACTTTACAATGCCAAAACAGCTTCATTCAGGAGTATTTTTCACTCCTAAACAGTTCATCATATGATGTCATAAGAAAATCACAAATTTAACACATGAAAACAATTCATTCTCTTCAACAGAAGTGAAAGCTTGCCAGGAAGAGAATCAACAAATATTAAAGAGAAATGCAAGTTACCAAAAGATACTTTCTAGGTGTATGGAAGTTTTGAAAAGAATCCTACAAAAAAAAAAAAAAAAAAAAAAAAAAAAAAAAAAAAAAACACCTGAAAAACAAGAACACTTGACTGCAGGTAAGTCAAACAGAACAGCACTTACACCTCAAATTAGAAAGACAGAAAACACAAATTATAAGAGAAGAAAAACAATACTTTAAGTCAACTATTTAACCGGAAAGGCAGATGACAACAGCAAAACAACGTCTCCTTTGCTCAAGTCTTCATGAAAAAAATTAATTAGGAAAAATATTTATGGCAATTAATTTTTAGCAAAGAGTCAGAAGTGTAGACTAGAAAAGAAAAATACTAGTTAAATATTTATGCAAGTTCAATGCATTCAAGTCAGCAGAATATGACAAAATTGATCCAAATTTCCAGGAAGAACTAGCCAAAGTAATTACTGAACCATGAGAAATTAGTGCAGAATCTTTTGTAGAAAGATGAGATCACAGGAGACTGAAGTCAGGCAAACAAAAGAAGGACCTTAGATGTTTTCACTCAAACACCCAAAGGTTTCACAATGAAGCTGAGCTATTAAGGCAGCTGCTCCCTCCTGCCATGGCTCATCCTGTTCCTTCCTCCCATACTGACAACCTGGTTCTGGAGCTTGTTTGACCTCTTAGTGAGCCAGTTTTACTGAATCACCTTTCGCTTCAGTTCCCTAGATGAACTAGCTGCTCATCAAGGAGCCAGACAAGCACAAAGGATATCATCAGCAATTAACCCTTCCAGCAGCAGCCAGTTATTACATCCACTCAGTCACAGAATGAAGTCTCACACTAGTTTTGAGAAGCAGACAGAAAGACATGAGAACAAGCCATCAAACACCTGTAACTGCATTACAGCATTTAAGAGTGCAACCATTTTCCCTGTTCCTAAAGCGCCCTAAACTTGCTGGGCAATTCTGTAACACAAAAATTTGAAAACATGCTTTGGCTGCAGTAACTCCACAATAGAGGAGGAAGTTTGAAATCCCATACTGGAAGATCAGGTGTCTTGTTTCTGGGGAAGGCCTAGGCAAAATTTAATCAGAGTCTGTACATACACCAGAGTCTGCTACTTCAGTAGTCCCTATCTTGAAGCTATAAGAGGTAACAATTGGCCAGCACAGATTTGTTTAGAAAAAAACAATCTGACTTCCTTTTGATAAGATAACCAAACTACTTACAAGGAAAATGGTACATGTTACAGATCATGATTTCTCTAAGGTTTTTGGTACTGTTTTGCCTTACAGCAAACTGAGTCTGCAGGAAATCGCGGGGTAGCTCAAGCACTTGCAAACAGTGCTCTCAAGCACAAGCTACCAGCTTCCAGCCAAACCAAAATGAGATTTTCATTATCAGCTGAAATCTGTGTTGTCTTGTTCGTCACAGATACAATACTTTCAGACACAGCTAGGAAAGCTGGTGGTACACAAGTGGCACATTCTCAAGTGCAGAAAACACAAGACCATAATGCGACAACAGAAACTGCCTCACTGGACATCAGCATGCTGACTTGGATGAGCACATACTGCTACATACAGCACAGGAGTCTAATGACAAAAACGAAAGGGAATTTGAGCATCACTTCTCAGAGAAGCATGAGATTAGAGAAGCACAAAGCGAGCATGCTGCTGGTAAAAAAAGACTGCAGAACAACAGATCTGCTCTACACAACACCAGTGTTGTCCCATTCTGCACAAGATTCCAGGAAAACACAGACATAATTAGGCTGAGGTTGCACAGTAGCTTCAGTCAATCTAGTTGCTGGCTGTCACAGTCCCACTCTCTGCCTCCCACTGGCTCCAGTACCGATCTGACCGGTGGTTGCTGGCAGCACTACATCATCAGAAAACCTACCCCGCTTCAGAAAAACAATGTTTTCTGCCAGTTTGGAGCCTTTGTGAGTCACCTCAAGCGCTGATGGGAGCCAGAGAGGCAGGCAGTCATAACAGCAGCGGTCAGATAGCTTAAACTGTTAGAGAATGGCAGCTTAGTCCTGACAAAAGCAACAAGTACGCTGAGGAACAGCAAGCGTGACCCATGTGATGAAGTAGAATGAATCTGTTTGCTTAAGCCAGAGAACACATAGCTAAGATGGAGGACACGGCTGCAACAGCAGATCAGCACAAGATCTTTCTGAAAACCAAGAACGGTTCACTAGAGATGGGAAAACAGAATCTGCTCTATTTGTAGCAAAGATGACGTCAGGCATTAGGACAAGCATTTTAGCTATAAAGACTGTCTGCTGTAGCACTCCACTACCTACAGGGGGGACATCCTAAGAGCACTTAACGAATTTTCTTACCATCAGAGTAGGAGATACATTTGATAACACAAATTATTTATTTTAATAAGGACTTCCTTATTAAACATAGTTCTAATTACTCTTATTATCCAAGTCCAGGGCACTGTATACAACACAGGTAAAAATGCCATTTAAAAATGCAGCAAAGATACAGTGAGATCTTTGCTAGCAGCAGCTAAAAAAGCAGGATAACTTCTCTAAAGCACCAAACAGCTTAAATGTCCAATTTACTGCTCTGTCTCACATGAAGTCCTGAAAGAACAAAATAAACTGTGTGTCTCTGTCCTAAAGGATTATTTAAGTGCCTACATACTTTATCCATCAGAAACATTGTAACTGTCCTCCTGAGAAGAAAAGCATGGATGAGCCCATTTCACCCTCACTAACATTTGGTGGAATTTACTGAACTCAGACACTAGCAGCAACTATATTACAGCAGTACAGGGAACCCGATGAACACAGGTAACATGTAATTCACAAAATTACAGAACCCTTAAGGTCAAACTAAACTTATAAAGAGCATGGCTTTGGAGATTACAACTGCCATGTCAGCAGAACTACAGTCTTATCTAATTACAACATCTCAATCACACAAGAAGGAAATTCAAAAACAGTCTGGAAGTTTTTCTGGTGCAAAGCTGGCATTATAAAAGTCACAGGCAAAGCACAGACCTCAAGCTCTGAAACAGTGTTAAAGGATGTAAAATTGAATACTTTAAAGAAAAAAGTGCCATTCCTTCATGCTTGCACTTCTTCAAAGGAAAAAAGGGAGTAAGCAAATTCCTGTATAGACAATAAAAGATTATGAACATTACAAACTGGATAGTTCTAATCAATTTTTCCAATACTTAGGAAAAACAGTAATTGCTCCCCAGGCAGTTTAATTAGGCATGGTAAATTTGGTCAAAACTTTGTGAGAAGCTCAATAAAAGTGACAAAAGTGCCTCTCTAGGAACAAAACCCAAACAACTACAAGATCTGGAAGTTTAAATTAAACCTGTTCAGCTGCTGTCAACAATAACTGAAACGGCTACCAGTAGTCAGTGGGGGTGTTTGTTTCCACTCAAATAAAATCAACTCTGTTACGATATCACAAATTTTTCTGCTGCCGCAGATTAAGCTGATTGCAAATATACTTTCAGATAAAAGGAAAAGTGAAAGAAACTACACAAGGTCTCCCCTTCTCCTCTCCCCAGACCCTGTGTTCAGCCAGTTCAGCTAGCAAACCCAGCAAAAAACAACTCTAGCTTTTCTTTAACCTATTAGCAAATGGAATAGGCACACGAAAGGATCTGGTGAATCCTAAGAGCAGTGCAAGGTGGCATGTGGAAATCGGGAAGGAAGCATGAACTCCCCCACGCTGCTGGCAGCAGTAAGCTATTATAACTGCCTCACATGTAACTTCACCCTTCTTTTAAATGTCTGTAGCCAATCTGGTTCTCCAAACAGCCATTTATGCCCGGAGATGGGAGGCACAACTTCTTTCAGTAGGAGTGCTGGCTGTGAAGTATTTGCCCAAAACCCTCCCACAACACTCAAGGCTGCTGCAGGGAAGTTTGCCTTTCAGGTGACACACCAGCCTTGATTACTTAACTACCCTGACGCAAGAATAAAAATTACTTTTGTCCACGAGCAAAATTACATATATTTAAAATAAAAGCACACACCTAGGGTATCTTGACGCCACTTCCCAGCTGAACGCTGTGCACAGAGCCGCAAGCACGGTCCCTGGCAGACCGTGAGCGGGCAGCACGCCCCGCGCCCGTGCCCGCGCCCTGCCTGGCGCGGCTGATTGACAAACACGGCCGGGCCGCGCTCCCTGCGCGCTCCCTGC
>VZTG01010319.1:0-71265 GCA_013397845.1 Melanocharis versteri
ATGAGACAGAAGGAGAAGGAGCCTATATTACAGACCTGTATACAAGTAAGGAAATGGTGCCCTCAATTGCAAGTAACCATGCTGTTTGTACCAAATTGTTCTGCTTTCTTACTTTGCGTTTCTAGCTTCATTCTGTTTCTCATTGTGACATTGCTTTCTTTGCTCCAGGTGCGTGTGCGCCTGAATGCAGCAAAGTCTTTGGTAAAAGGACTGAAATTATCTCTGTGCTTGCACGTGCCGCCTGTAAATCAGTTATTTCGTCTGCATTTCTGCTCAAGACTATGTAGAGATCCAGCTGCTATCACAACATGACTCTTCCTAGATGCTTGAGGGCTGAACAGACCCCTCCCAACACCTCTGGGAGTGGGTTATCACAGCTCGTGCCAAAAGATGTGGTGCCAGGGTCACGGAGGCTTTTTGTTCTTAAAGATTGTTTTGAGCTCTTTGCAGTCTGGGGCCTAAGGTTCCTGTGGGCTGTGACTGACCCACTTCCTGGGGTTGCATTATCAAGTGTGGTGCCAATCTTCTTGGCTTTATGCCAGGGCACCTTTTTCCCAGACCAGATAGATGGGATAGGAGGAGACACTACTTCTGCGTGTAGCTCAGAAATCCGAAGAGAGCAGGCAGTGTCTCTACAAAGCAGTTTAGAGGAGTGTATCCTGAGGCTGCTACTGAGTCGATAAGCTTGTATAAGCTGCCTGAGGTGAGTTTTATCTGCCTGGAATTGATGCTGAGTCGGGCTTGCAAACACAGCCCCCTAAGGTGTATCAGCTGTTGGACCTGCTCAAGCAGCCCATTTCTTTCTCCTGATATTGGGGAGAGTTTAGGCTGAAGGTCTCAAATTGTGACTCACGGGCACAGTTTTGGGTGAGCAGGCCAAGATCAGCTTGGACTGTTTCCTTCCCTGATTTCCATCTGTTTCTCTGCCTGGAAAACCACTGTGGAAACAAGTAATTGTTGCATATAAAATGAAATAGAATATCCCCCAGAGCTCCTGTGACCTTTCCAGAGATGCCTCAGTGTGAATACCTGAAACAGGGAAGTGATTCTTGGCTCCAAGTCATGCTCATTCTGTGTGGAATAGGGAAATGTGGCTGTGGCTCTTCTTTCTGTATTTCTCTGTCTTGACAGGTTGTTGCTTTACCTTTCATAGAGCCCAGCCCGGTTCTTGATCTCGCAGCAGAATACATTGGTGAGACTTCTGTCGTCTTAAAATGGGTGGTGAATGACAGCGCTTCTGAGTCCTACACGTACAGGATACGGTTTGTGAATGATACAGTTATGGAGAACCTGACATTCAGTGACACCGAAGCAGAAATTATGGATTTAATCCCTGGGACAATGTACGACTTCACAGTATCAGCTGTAGCAGCTGATGGTAAGACAGAAGGAGAAGGAGTGCCCATAAGCCTGTATACAAGTAAGTCACAGTTTCTTGCATCCTTGTTCCTGGTGGTCTGTGTTTTGCTGTGCAGCACGAGGCTCTGCTCACCTGCCCACGGGGTGTAATTTAAGACTGTTGCAGGCAGAGGTGATGATTCTATCCTGGAGCTGGAGGTGGCCAATCTCTGAGCACTGGATGTTAGTGTAGAAGCAGAATTGCTCTGGTAGAAAGCTGTTGGTAAAGTTTGCTCCAAGACTGTCAGCAAAGAGAAGAGACTCTTCCCTGAGCACTGACCTCTTGCAAATTTGGGAAAGGGGCATTTACATTTCTTTCCTAGAGTATGGGGGCCTGAGATTCTCATTTTAAGGGGCTCCCACAAAGAGCATATTATGCTGGGTGAACTTGTGTGATTTGGGGGCCTATAGCTGCCATCGTTGTGCAGCCAGGAGAGAGATTCAGGCAGTTCTGGATCAGGAGAACTTCTTTGGCCATCCAGCACCTTGCCATGTTGAGTATTAAAAGTCTTGACATTTGGTGTTGGAGGGACGATTCTGGAGCTGGCTTGCAAGGCAGTAGCCCAACCTGATCATTCCAAAGAGTGGAATTTGGAGGAAAATAAATGACTGTTCTTGTCATTTGTGTTTTCCTGAAATGTACCTGCATGTATGATCCTAGCTGACCAGTCAATGCCCAAAAGTCTCACTTGTGCTGTCTGTAATAGCTAATTGCCCTCTTTTGAAGATGCAGAAGAAACGGGGTTCTGGAGGGAGGGTCTCTTCTGTGGGAGTGAAGTGCAGGGCATGAGGATTGGGGAAGATTGTCTAGTTCATCACCGCTGTTCCTCTTCTAGTGATACTTCATCTTCCTTATTTTTTGCTGTACAGAGTTGCACCACCAGTGTCTTTCCCCTCCACTCTTCTCTCCTTCCTGCCTACCTTTTTGGATTGGCAGGTGAAACCCTGCAGGTGGTGGTGGCCTGTGCCCCTCTTGCCTTTGCCTGTGAAAGGAAAATGAGTCATGCTTGAGATGGCACATTCTCAATTTCCTGTTACCTAGCTATTAATGCAAGAGCCTCCAGGGCTGCCTGGTGGTGTTGTTGGGGTGCTCCTGCACTCTGGACCATGAGTGGTGTGAGGGAAGTGAAGCACTGGTGTGGTTGTGTTTCTTGTTTCCGTGTCTGCGAGCAGCTGTTCTTGCAGGCTGACAGGTTGTTGCTTTGCCTTTCACAGAGCCCAGCCCGGTTCTTAATCTCACAGCAGAATACATTGGTGTGACTTCTGTCACCTTAAAATGGGTGGTGAATGACAGCGCTTTTGAGTCCTACACGTACAGGATACGGTTTGTAAACGATACAGTTACGAAGAACCTGACATTCAGTGACACTGAAGCAGAAATTACGGATTTAATCCCTGGGACAATGTACGACTTCACAGTATCAGCTGTAGCAGCTGACCATGAGACAGAAGGAGAAGGAGTGCCCATAAGCCTGTATACAAGTAAGTCACAGTTTCTTGCATCCTTGTTGCTGGTGGTCTGTGCTTTGCTCTGCAGCACATGGCTGTGCCCACCTGCTCATGGGCTGAAATTTCATAGTGTTGTAGGCAGAAGTGCTGTGCTTTGCCTGCCTGCAGTCAGAGATGTGTGTGTGAAAGAGACATAGCCTTCTTTGAAAAACCGGAGGAAAACTAACACCTCAAAACCAGTGATTGTTGAAGTTGGTTACCAAGGCCAGTGACACAATGAACTCTTTCCAAGAACTTCCTCTCTGGCCTGGGATTTGTGTAGGTGCATCTGTTGCCTTCACTTCTTGGAGGATCAGGGCCTCAGAACATTCTTTTAAAGGCCTCCCGTATAGAGATACTGTGATTTGGGGCCCTGTGGCTGGAGCAGAATGAACTTTAGGTAACACTGGCTCAGGGGTGCATTTATGACACGACCTAGGCAAGCTGCTCCTTTGCCACCTTTCATCACCTCTGTTCCTCTTTCAGTGATATTTGAAGTTCCTTTCCTTTTGCTGTACACAAATAGACCACCATCTCCTTTCTCCAGTCCCCCTACAAGCTTGTATCTCTCCTGACCACATCTCTGAATTTCCAAGCAAAATCTTGGGAGCTCCGGCATTGTAATGATTTGTTCTGCTTTGAGTGTCAAAGGGAGATGAATGCCACTCAAGGTTACATTCCATCAGTTCTCTCTTAGCTGCCCACTGGTGCAACAGCCTCCAGGACTGCCTGGTGATGTTGTTGGGATGTTCCTGCATTCTGGACCATGAGTGGTGTGAGGGAAGTGAAGCACTGGTGTGGTTGTGTTTCTTGTTTCCATGTCTGCGAGCAGCTGTTCTTGCAGGCTGACAGGTTGTTGCTTTACCTTTCACAGAGCCCAGCCCGGTTCTTGATCTCACAGCAGAATACATTGGTGAGACTTCTGTCATCTTAAAATGGGTGGTGAATGACAGCGCTTTTGAGTCCTACACGTACAGGATACGGTTTGTAAACGATACAGTTATGGAGAACCTGACATTCAGTGACACCGAAGCAGAAATTACGGATTTAATCCCTGGGACAATGTACGACTTCACAGTATCAGCTGTAGCAGCTGATAATGAGACAGAAGGAGAAGGGGTGTCCATAGTCCTGTATACATGTAAGTCGCAGTTTCTTGCATCCTTGTTCCTGATGGTCTGTGCTTTGCTCTGCAGGACAGGGCTCTGCCCACCTGCCCAGGGTTTGAAATACAATACTGTGTTAGGCAGAAGTGCTGCACACAGCCTACCTGGAGTCAGCCATGGTCATGTGTGGAAGGGGGTTCTGTGCAGGGGGTTTTGTTGCCCTCCCTTTCCTCTAGGTGAGGCCCTCAGGGTCTTATTTGGAAGAGCTCCCACAGAGTGCGTGTCCTGCCTGGGGAACTTCCCCTTTTGGAGGGCCCATGGATGCAGCTGGGCTTGGGTAGCCCTGGGTGGTGTGCCTGTCAGCCCTGCTGCTTTGCTTAGCCCATCAGCAGACAGGAGACGGCTGTGTTACTCCTGCATTCCTCCTGTTAGGCATTGTGACTATTTTCCTCCTTGTGATCGTGTGCTGCCTTGTCTTTTCCTTTGTTTTGTCCCATTTTGACTGAAGTGAAATGAATCTGGCCCAGAGCTCTCGAGTGGGTTTTCCAAAGGGGCTCTGGGATGAACTTGGGGAGTCGCTGGTGCTCGGAAAGTGCTGCTTGGCTACTCGAAATGCTCTGTCTGTCTAAAACATGGAAGCATGGTTGTGCCTCTGCTTTTTTTGTCTGTTTGTCACAGAATATTCCTGAGTGTTTCTGGAGTCTCCTCATGACTTTCACAGAGCCCAGCTCTTTTTTCCGTATCAGGGTGGAGTATGCTGGTCTCTGACTTTTTCCATGGAGCATAGATGATAGTTCTAACTATGCCTATAGGATAGAAATCAAAAGTCATGGTTACTCCTCTAGAAACCAGATATCCAGTGTCAGAGGTATTGTTCCAGGGTTTGTCTGTAATCTCCTGTAATTTAACCATATTCGTAGGAGTAGCTGACAGTATTACTGATGAAAAATAAATATTTATAAAAATGCAGCAGAAGTAAGTCCCAGTCACTCACATCTGTTTTTACTAAATATGTTTCTTCAGGTACACAATTGTGCTTCTCCTTAGTTTCTTAAAATAATACCCCTTCTAACAACAAAATAGTTTAATAGATGAGTCTATAACCCCTGTATTTGAAAGTACCTGATACTTCCTTACTGAGAGAGGAAATAAATTTGGTGTGTGTTGTAACTGTAGAATTTTAAGTGTTTTGGTCTTGAAAGCCAAGTTTTACAAGATGTTTAGTTTAGAGGAACCTTTCTTCTCAGTGTTATTGCTACATTAACTTTTTAAGTATCTTTCTGTATCTGGTCATAAGGTTGCAGTTTTTATATTATGTCCTAGAAGACTTTCACTCAAACTCACTTGTCATAGTTGCTGCTTTTAAGGATGGCTACTGCTATGCTCTTAATAGACAGAGATTAAATTCATTTTCTTATTTGTTGGCCACTAAGAGTTTTACGTAATTATAGAGGGATTTAGTGGCAGTCTACATACAACTCTAAAAATGCTTTTAGAGTAATATGTTAAAGGGTTGAACAGTATTTTGAAAATGTTACTGATCTTGATAGATACTCAGCCTAAATTTTCCCAGTAACCCTGTCTGTAGAGGAGTTAAAGAGCACAAAATAGGTCTGTGTACTCAGTGTGTAAAATAGTTGTCTTCCTCATAATGTAGCAAGTCCTTGTGTAGGCAGTAGATGCCATGTAGGCATCTTTTTAAAAGGGGAAGGGAATACTGAAGTTTTACAAGCGTTTATATGCACAACATACAAATAGACCGCTTTTTTCTGTTAAGGACAAGGCTTGATTTCTTATTCCTCTTTTTTTGTTATTTTTTCTTTCGGCAGTAACTGTCCCGGTGAATTCACTTCAGTGTGAACCAGTGGCCAAGGAGCCTGTCCTAAAGCTGAAGTGGAAGTGTCCTCTTGGTAACAACTCTGGCTTCAAAATTAACATATCTGGTACTTCAGGGGAAGAATTGGCTCCACGCTGCATGGTAGAAGGCTCTGAGCAAACCTTCCAAACAACATCACGTTTAAATTTTTTCAGCACCTATAATGTTACTATCATAACTCTTTCAAATGGCTCTGAAAGCTCTCCAGTGGACAAGTTGTGTCACACTAGCATTACTGGTAAGCATTAAGATGGGTGAAAGATACTTGTAGGACAAAGATATTAACTTAATGATTGCAGAATACCAATGCACTACATTATCAGCCTTCAGATTATGAATAAAACACTACATTAATTCATAGTCTAATGTGATGAATGATAAATATGCCTTATGTGAACAGTGTCAGTATCACAGCCTTTTCTTTTTTGGAAAACTTTTATCAGTGCTTAATGTACTAAAAAATATTTTTGTTGATAGACCCACCCGCTCCGAGCGAAGTTCCTTCAGTCAAGGCCATCAGTCACAGCTCGTTGTCTGTTGAATTCTCCGATTTTGATTCATTGAATGGTCCATTAAAAGCCTACGCAATAATGATTACAACAGAAGACCAAAGTAAGATGTTTATGATATTATCTTGTAGCTGAAACAATTTACCAGACAGCATTGTGTTTTACACTCTAACTAGGTGTTAAACGGATAGAGAAAAAGCAGACTCAGAATTCTCAATCACTTTTCAGAAATGTGAGGCAAATACCTTGCTTGCTTGAAGTCCGGTCACTCCTTGTTTTCAGAAGGCCCCTGTTTTCACTCAGTCTTTTCCTGCCTGACTTACCTTTGTACATAAATCTCATATGTATTGCCCTTGTGCTGTTGCCATCTTGATTTGCCAGTGATTCCCTTCCCCAAGATTGTGTAGTATCCTTTCTTTCCCCACAGAATAATTTTCAGAGCAGCTAATAGAAGCAGCTTTGGAATATGGAATGTTTCTCCCCATCCGTTCTTCAGCTGAAAGATGCCTGCAGTAAGATCTTAAAAAGAAAAGATCTCAAATGCAACAACATGAGAGATGGGATGTGGGTGGAAGGCTTAAATATCATTGACAGCATTAATGGGAGTTAAATGCCACAGAAAACTAGAGAGTAGCCTATCAGACTGGTCTATTTAAAGCATCAGAACTGAGAAATGTCTCCGATAGGTGAATATCTAGTGATAAATCACTAAATTAAGGGACTTACTTTTGCGGCATAGGTTCCACTTGAACAACTGCTCGTTTTTGCCAGTGCACTGGAGGAATAAGGCACCTGACAGAGACAGTTTCTGCTAAGAGGGAGTCGACATTCATGCTTATCCTTTGTTGCAATACTGCAAATTCATTTTGCAGAATTTTGATTTTTAGGTCTTCCTTCAGTGGTTTTCCATGTGATACACTTCCAAGAAATGTGTGCATGTGTGCATATAGATGTGTATATATATATATGTTACATCACATCAGTGCAGAAAATTCCTATTTTTCACATGCCTACTCAGCTGCCCCAGAATTGCTGATTTGAATGCCAGTCTCTTGCATGCAGCTCTGCTAGTACCTTCAGCCAGTCCTGGTTAGTCTCAAGGAGATTAGGTGCGTTCTTCTGAGTGGTTTCGATTGGAAGGTATTCAAGGAGGGCTTGTAGGATGTGACTGAGAGAAATAAGAGAGGAAGGTGTCCCGCATTTATAATATAGAGTGAGTGTGTTGATGGGAGCAGAAGACAGCCTCACAGCCAAGCATCTCTTCAGCTTTTTCATGTTGGAATAGCACAAATATTCTTGAGAGTGTTGCTCTGTTCTGAATCAGACATGGTTGCCTTTAGGATAGACAGAAGAGACTTTATTCTGTTGTGTAGGAAGTGGTGTCTAAGGCTGTTCGAAATGTCGTAGGGTGATATTCAAAGGCATCCACAAGGAGCTGCAGGTATAACCAGGGATGTGCATCCTGTTGGAATGGCAACTAGGGACAACACTGGACATAACACATCTCAGGTGATATTGAACACTCATTTCTGGGCAGCTGAGTTAATTGCAACCTCATCTCCTTTTAATGAGACCTGCTCATTTTAACTTCTAAAGTTAGTGCTTTAGAAGAGTTGTTTTGCACCCTGTTGCTGCAGAGTTACAGTTGAGGAGAGCTTTGCTGCTGGTGGTACCCCTTGTCTACACAGCTCTAGAAAACTAACCAGAGCTTTTCCACCTTTCAGAGCCTCCTGCAAGGCTTCTCCTTTTTAAAGGTGAATTCAGTACTATACCCACTTTTAGAAGGAGCTTTTAGCTTCGTAAAGGTAGTCAGTAGAGAGCAGTGCATGCAAACTTCTGTCAGATGAGTGAGCTTCTTCGTCCTCCCTCAGCACTGGGAAGATTTGTCAGTTGGCTTGCTCTTGAGTTGTTGGTACTACTGGTGAGTTGAGTTTGTTTGTTACCCTTAGGTTACATGTGCCTCAACTGTATAATTGCCTCAAGTTTCTAGGGTTCATCTGCTATAACAACAGACACTAAAGTGGTGCTGTTCTGCAGATGGTGTCCTGTTGGTCACTGCTCACTGTGGTAGCCTGTTCTTAGTCTTCTGAAGGGGAAACAGTTCTGACCATTGTTTTGTCCAGTGGTTGTCTACATCAAGGAAAGGCAGAAATGACCTCTTTCATCTCTTACGGTTTAGGTGTGAGACTTCTTGTAGGCTAGAACAAGGAACAAGGTCAGGACAAGTGTAGTGTCACCCTGAATGAGGCCTGATGCTGCTTGGGTAGCACAGTGTTGCCAAATAATGATTGACTTTTTCTACAACATTTGCATTTTACTCTCTACATACAAGAATTGATAGAACACATATGGATATAGCTGACTTGGCTTGTGAGGCCTGTCCACGAGGATACCAGGTTCCAACACTCATGTACCTTTATTCAGAAGCTCCACTGTATATGGTAGAAGTAAAACCAGCAGCGAATTAAAACAAATAGCACTCGGGAGAGGTAGTGCCGTAGATTGCACTGCAGTAGAAGAGGTTTCTGAGATTATCTGTTGCTCTCAGCCTTTCATTTCAGGCTGTACTTGTGGAGGAATGACAGCTGTGGTTACTGTGACCATCTCAGCCACTGTGCCAATTGATACAAAACCAGGGGATCAATTATATTTATGTTCTTGTTTTTTCCTGAAGGTTCTGAGTCTTTGAAGTCTAAATTGAACAACACATACAAAGATTTCAAGAAGAAGGCGGCAACTGCCTATGTTACGTATGTCATAGAAACAGAGCAGGCAGGATCACCTTCTTCCCGTTCTCAGAATGGTAAAAAAATAATTAATGTAGGCCAGGGAAACAAAATGTTTGGCTACGAAAATGGACCATTGATCCCTCTTCGTTCATACAGGTATTTATTTCAAGCCACTCTTTCATTAAATTTTCTGCTGTTGCAATCTAAAATGCAACAACATGGAAATGGAAAGATTACAGATCAAGCTAAAGGCTGTTAAAACCCTTTAATGTACCTGTTTTTGTTTTTTTCTTATTCCTTTTCAACAGGGCATGTGTTGCAGGTTTCACTAATATAACCTTTACGGCCAACGTGATTGAGGGGGAAGATAGTTATGTATCATTTTCACCTTGTTCTGAAGCGATTTTACTACCCCAGGATCCAGGTATAGTTAATGTCAAATGTAGGACTGGCGGCTTGGCACATACACAGCGTGTGGAGATTCCTTGATTATGGCAAGTTTCATAATATCAAAACACCCGTTTATTTTTCTGTATGAAGTGTTTCTTTCTGGCTTTGCAGTGGCACTGCTCTGTAAATTCATACCTTGCTGGTTCTGCGGGTGATCCCTTTTTTCCGTGTAAGATTCCGCTGCAGGAGTAGCCAAAAGCCGTGCTTCTCATGGCATGCTGAAAGGAAGGATTGGATGACACAATGAGACTTTGGTATAGCAACAAACAGCAAATACCAACTGATGGTCTCACAGTTCTGTTAAACTAGAAGCAGGTATATTGGAATGCAGGGTAAAAGGACCGGGAAAACCGGTCCTTTGGTCTGGTAAAATTAGTAATTTTATATTAATTTAACACTCTCTGGTGATTATTCTTAATCAGGTTTCAATACTGGTACTCCCAAAGGACAGTAAAGACAAGATATTTATTAGAGTGGAGCATGCTCTGTCACTTGCAAGGTTCTGCTGTAGCATGTTGATTCAGTGAGAAGTTACTGAAGAGGTAAAGGAGTAATACTTATTCTCTTTTATCAGGTGTTGTTGCTGGAGTGGTTATTGGCTGCCTCTTGGCTATCTTTGCTGTAGTCGCTGTAGGGGGGTTCATATTCTGGAGAAGGAGAAGGTAATGCATGTTTGTTGTTGTATTGGTTGTGTTGAGGAGCACCAGTGTTTCACTTCAGTATCTTTCCCCTAAAAAGGGCTCTCTGTCATGATACAAGGCTGTCAGGATGTTTTAAAATATGTTGTATTAAAAATGTTGTTTGTATGTTATGGATTAGAGTTGAAATATCAAACCAGTTGTTAAATAACTTCGTTTAAGTCCATAGTCGCAAACTAATGAGTTCAGAAGAGCTAAACAAAGTTAATCTTAATTCATAGAAGAGAATAATAGAATCATAGAATGGCTTGAGTTGGAAGGGACCTTTGAGATCATCCAGTTCCAATGCCCCTGCCATGGGCAGGGACACCTTTCACCAGACCAGGTTGCTCAGAGCCCCATCCAACCTGGCCTTGACCACTGCCAGGGATGGGGCACCCATAACTTCTCTGGGCAACCTGTTCCAGTGCCTCACCATTCATGAATAGTGATGAAGTCATTCAGTCAGAAGTGAGCAAACATCTCAAATTATTGTGCTAAAAGTAATTGGGTGTAATTGTACCTTAGATGGTTTGATTTTAAATTATCCATTAGTCATTCTTTTTAATAGCCTGATGGCCTGTCACATGAAACTTCTATTCTGGAGTTTCTAGAAGCTGATGAGTTTCAACTGGTCTCTCAGTTTCCAATCTTGTCTAAATAATCTGGAATATAAGAGTGCACAAAGGCTTTTTCTGGCTTCTGACCATGTAGTACATCCTTTCTCTAGGGTTAGCTCTAGGGCCCTTAGTCCAGTTTTCTTAGCTTCTTTGATTACTGCTGTTATTTTTACAATTGTGTCCAACAGCTGTGTACAACCATGGGAGGAGCTTCCTTTAAAGCTAGCAACATTTCTTTTCATTCAGCTACCTCTGAATGACTGACACATCACTGTTGCACACTTCCTGTAGGGTTTCTGGGATTGGTAGCAGTTCTCCTG
This sequence comes from Melanocharis versteri, assembly GCA_013397845.1. Taxonomy (NCBI): domain Eukaryota; kingdom Metazoa; phylum Chordata; class Aves; order Passeriformes; family Melanocharitidae; genus Melanocharis; species Melanocharis versteri. The sequence continues at coordinate 11,174 of VZTG01010319.1, forward strand.
AGGTATTAGCTAGTGGTGCAGATCCCTCAGGTGTACATCTTCCACCAAAATATGTGCTTTGTGTCCAGGCTTTATACTCTGGTTCCAGCAGAAAGAAGCAGTCCCATTGCACAACATCACCAAAAGAAGGATGAAGTTGTTTCTTTATATTCCAGGTGTAAAGTTTGCCTCAGGAGTTTGAGGTTTGTTTTTTTTATCACAGAATGAGAAGCTTTAAAAGAAATTGTTCTCAACAGGCACAGGGAATAGGTGTCATAAGAAATCTCATATACATTCCATTGAATTCTACTGTGAACCTGTCGTGTTGTTTTCTTTCACCTTATAGGAAAGATAAAAGAAATACTGAAGTGTCCTTTTCTCCAATTAAGTAAGTCCCTATCTTTTCTCATGTTGTTTTCTGAGCTCAAGCGATGTTTGCAAAAATTACTTGGAACTCAGATGCCTGTTTTCTGCGCAGTTTTATAGAGAATTTTGAAGTATTAATTCCTCATGGAACTGAAAGACTCCAGCATGCAGACTAAAAATAATCACTTTGATTGAGACTTCTAGAGCCACCATAGGGATTTGAGTGTTCACTTCATGAATCATTATTAGACACACAAATGCTCCACATGGTTTTGAAAAACAGGATGTTTGAATGAAATACAGGTTTCGTGCACATTGAGGGAGCAATCCAGATTGTTGATAAAGTGCAAAAAGGCAAAATATGTTCTGGGACCTGAATTTTTCTTTTTTTTTTTATGACTACTTTGTGCTGAGCCATTAATCCAGATAATGTTGTGATTGTAAAAGCTGGCTATGGAGCGGGTAACCACAATGTATTGGAAGTCACAGGCACTGCAACTGAATCATGGTATTGGTTCTGGCACCAATTTTTGTGCTGAGGGAAAGCCATGGCCAGAACATCCCATGGAATCCCACCTCTGTAGGCTTTGATGGTTGGCATAAAATACACCAGGGAATGGGGTCGATCCAATGGGAGTACGCAGCAGACTGACACCTTGTGTGATGTTCCTCTCCTGAAGGATGCGCTGTTCTCTCCTTGATTTAACAGAGCAGTTAAATGCTATGCTTGACACCCTGTCCCCTATAAATGCACCATTTTGTGGCTGCAACTAACAGTCATGCTTTCAGTCTTAGATTCACATAATGAAGAATACAATTGCATGTGTCTAATCAGCCTTTTTTTTTTCCCCCCTCACCCTCTCCTGAAGAATCAAGAAGTAAGTAAAGCATACTTTCTAACGCATTAACTGAATTAATTCATGGCTTATTTACCTAATACCAGTTGCTGACACATGGCATTTCTCATTTTAGATCAAAAATGATTAAAGTGGAGAACTTTGAGTCATACTTTAAGAAGCAGCAAGCTGACTCCAACTGTGGTTTTGCTGAGGAGTATGAGGTATGTGCCCTCAGTGGGGAGAGAGAGCTTCATGACAAATATTTTTGGAAAGACAAATCATCTTTCCTATGGAGCATGCACAAGGCTTACTGAAGGGGAAGAGAAGAGTCCTTTTTTATAGAGATGATTAAGCTGTGTGTGTAGCCTTCCCCTTCCTTAGGCAGCTCCAAATTTAGTTGAAGTGCATGATAAATACTTCCTGTCCTGAATTATCTCTGCCTGTGGGCTTGTAGCATGGCCTGCTTGTCAGTGATCTCAGCAGAGAAATCTTTGCCCTAGTCATATACAGAGTTAGCCTAGGGGACACTGTATAATTTCTCTGCACTTCAGTTTTCTCATCTTGGGTTGTTTTGGGGTTTTTTATATCAAGACAGGTCTGTTGCTAATCTCAGACTTCTTCAGTGTGTGGGTGTGATTTGCAAACCACACCTGTGAATAGCTCAGTCAAAGAAACAGCAATTATGATTTGCTTACTGACCATCAGAGTTTTTCTATGAAATGTGCTAAAGCTCAATTGTTGTAAAGTACAAAGGACAGGAAGTAAGTGTCGGGGAGGATTCTGTGTTGTCATGTCTGGTGTTAAAGAATCTCATTCTGTTTCTCATCTCCTCAAAGCTACTAATTGTCTTTCTTCTTCAATTTCTGTCTCTTTGTACTTCACAGGCTGGTGCTCCACCTTGCCTTCTTCTCAGATTTTGCTTCCTTCAGTTGGTTCATGACGTGTTTGCTCCTCTCTCCCTGTAATGCCTGCAGAGCTTATGCAGTAGTTCCCTGCCTTGGAAACAGAAGGGGCTGCCATTGATATCAGTGTCTGTTTTCACTAAACTGTTTCCAGGCTTTTAAAGTCCATCTGTGGGTTTTAAACACACTGCTGTTCCTACATTCTTTATTAATCCCTTCTCTATTAGATTTGCCACTGTCACCCTTCTACTATGTAATAAGATGATTTTTATTGACATTTATCCCAGTTTAACATGCCTACTTTTACAGCACATTACATGAGTGTTTGGACTACTTTTCTGTTTATCACGTTACTGTATGACTGCTAAACCAGGACCAGGTGCTCATGAATCCTCCTTTTATTGTAGGAGCTCAAGTCTGCTGGTGTTCATCAGCCCAAATTTGCTGCTGAACTTCCTGAGAACAGGGGAAAAAATAGATACAACAACGTCTTACCATGTGAGTTATTCTCTTTGGATTTGCATCTTCTACTGGTTGAGTTTTTAAGTGAAAACCATTGGGTTTGGCTAATCTGGCTTTAATAGTACACAGAGGTTTCAAATGTCATTTTCCAAATGAATGAATTTGGGCTGCTGCTTTCCCAGAGTCACTGTATGAGCAAACCTGAAAGAGCCTTCCATCAAGGATCTTTGTTCAGAAAGCTTCTTTAAAGAACTAAATAACTTTAATTTTCCATTTGTGAGAAATGTGCAATCCACGTTGAAAACACGAGAAGATAACAGTTGACCACCAACAAATAAATGTGCAGAGCTATGAGAAATATTAAGACCCTGCTGGCCAGCTTTGCAGGTGAAGGAAGAGCTTAAGCCCTGTCAAGCTGCCTGTGGGCATCCCAATGTAGCAGAGTGTCAGAAGTAATTGAAAAGTGAACAGTGACAGGTACTTAAGGATGCTTTGCAGGAAAAATGTCAGCTGCCATGGCAGCAGGAGACAAATCACTTTTTTAATCTAGTAATTGAAACTGTTGTAAATTTTGTATTGGATTAAAAATATATAAATAGGCAATACCAAACCGTGTTTAAAACCAAAATAATCGGTGGTTTTTGAGTGTTTATCCTGGCCACTCCTTTTTATGAAGGCTACTGCTATTTATGATTACTAAAGTTATATTCTTAAAATGCACATTGTTCTAGAACACCTTTTATTTAGAAACCGTACATTAGATAAATAGTATTTTGCTGAAAGGTTCCAGTTCTAAAATTCATAATTGTCTTTTCCTTTTTTCTTTCTGCAGATGATATTTCTCGTGTTAAACTTTCAAATCAAAGCTCTGGAACTGGTGATTATATTAATGCAAACTATATGCCTGTAAGTTGCTTTATTAGCTGAAATGAAATATAATGTGTATTTTTCTGGTGTAGGCATAAGAGCTGATAATGATGTTTCAAATCAGCTTTTATTTCTCACTGACATGTGTGTATATATATATTTCGTTTTTTCTTCTTAGGGCTATAACTCAAAGAAGGCATTTATTGCTGCACAGGGTCCGTTACCCAATACTATAGAAGACTTCTGGCAAATGATTTGGGAAAAGAGTATCTACTCTATTGTTATGTTGACAAAATGTGTGGAACAAGCTCGGGTATGTTGTTATCAATACCGAATTGTCTCTTGAAGGCAGCTGCCTCTCTTCTAATTTTGTTGTTACCTCAGTGGTTTGGAGACTGACCACTTTCTTTTAACAACCATCTTCGTGGTGGAAGACTGTTTTCTAAATTAAAAAAGCACAATATTTGTTCTTTCGCTTTTCCCTATTTTTGTATCTGCTGACTACCAGAATAGATTGTCTCAGGAGGGTTGTGGAATCACTGTTGTTAAGGGTGCGTTCTTCTCTCTGAAGAATGATTTTGGTAGATCTTCTCTTGCCCTGGAATAGCCCTTGAGAAGGGTGAAGGGTTTTCTAGCCCTGCTTCAGGTGGTGTGTTATTTAAAAGTGAGTTCATTGCTGTGTGTGGTGTCTAACTTTGTAACTCTCTTCTTAGACAAAATGTGAGCAGTACTGGCCAGACAAACAACCCAAGAGCTATGGTGACATTATTGTGACAATGGTCTCAGAAGTTGTCCTTCCAGAGTGGACAATAAGGGATTTCACTGTAGAAAAGGTAAGGACTGCCTTGGTTGTTGGTCATTAGTGTGTAAATAACCTTGTGCTTATACAGATACCTGTAATATCTTCTGGATTGAACAATTAGCCTCATCAGCAAATACAATGCAGCAGATACAAGCTTGGAGAAAAGTAAATGGAAATTATTTCCAAGTATTCTCTACCGCGGCAGAAGGAAGAGGGAAACTGGAATATCATTGGTCAAATCACTGCACAGTTTGTAGCAGGCATCTTTGATGAAGCTGAGCTTGGCCCAGTACATGTGTCAAGAAGCCCAGCTGTTACTCCTCTGAAGCCAGTTTCCATTGTCTTTTATGTTGGTTTTTTTTTAATGCCTGTTCCTGCAGTCTAACACCCCCGAGAGCCACACGGTGCGCCAGTTCCATTTCACCTCCTGGCCGGATCACGGGGTGCCGGAGACAACAGACCTTCTCATCAACTTCAGGCACCTCGTTCATGAGTACAACAGCCAGAATCCAATGGACTCCCCTACTCTGGTGCACTGCAGGTAGGAAGAAGGTGTTTCTGTCAGACACACTTTTGTCTCGTGGTTTTTTTACGGTCAATTCTGTTTCAGTGGGATTAAAACCAAAGTAAGTCTGTCTGTGTAAGGATGTGGGCTGTTTACCCTGCCAAGCTAAAACCTTTGCCTGGTGCTTCAGAGACTAGCAGTGCTTTGTAGGTAGCAAAGGAAGTGATACAAAATGCCATTAGAACAGAGCATCTCTCCTAGCCTGGAAAACTGAGCTGGGAAAGTTGTCCTTTCAAGAGTTTGTGTACGTAATTTTGTGCATGTGTCAGGCTGAGAAGCCCCTCTTGGTGGTGGTAAGAGCCACCCCTCTGCTGGCAAGGCTTTTATTACCTGTGCCCCTGAAACAGCAGGAGGCATCATCCTGGCTTTTCATCAGGCCAGCAGTGAGCAGCTGGTTGAGAGGAAGCACAAACAGCCTGTCCGTGTCGTTGCAGCGCTGGCGTCGGGAGGACGGGGACGTTCATCGCCATCGACCGCCTGATCCAGCAGATGGAGATGGAGAACGCCGTGGATGTGTACGGGGTGGTGTACGACCTCCGCATGCACCGGCCCCTCATGGTGCAGACTGAGGTGGGGCTCTCTCCTGAAAGCAGCACCTTTCTCAGATGTGCATAATCATCCAGATGTAGCTCTGAATTACAGGGCAATAAGATATTAAGGAGTTAAAATTGCGCTTCATTTAACTTCCCTCCTTCCTGCCTTATCTCTTCCCCGCAAAAGTAGTTGCAGCCAGGGACCGTAGTACATGCAAGCAATGTCTTTACAGAGTACTTTTTAGGACTGGCATTTGCAGCTGGAAGGAATCAGATCCTGAAGCAGACTTTTTTGCAGACTTGTTTTACACATGTGGATGTTATCCTTTAGCTGTGAAGCAGAATTATCTGCAGTCAGGTGGTCTCAGTGTGCATCTTTGCTTTTGTGTTCTGCAAGAATGCAAGTATTCCTACTGAAATTACCACTTTGATCCAGAAAGGTGTGTGGACTAACTCAAGCTGATTTGAAAAAGGCTGTAAAATCTCCATCGTGAAATGGAGGTAGTTGGATAGTGTTAGGCATGACAGATCCTAGTTCTAGACAGCAAAACTTGATCCTAGTTTTTTTACTGGGGGTGGGGGGGTTGATCAGATGACACCATGAGGTCCTTTCCAGCACTGTTTTCTGTAAACTGTACATAAAAGTTCTAAAACAAGCACTGTGATAACACTCAATGCAGTGCCCAAACCTATATTCAGAAGCAGAATTACTTCCAAAATCAGGTATTTTTTAGAAATGCATTGCCTTCTCTTTTTCTCCCATCAGGATCAGTACGTCTTCCTGAACCAGTGTGTCATGGATATCATTAGATCCCAGAGAGAGAGGAAAACTGACCTTATCTACCAAAACGTGACAGCAATGGCAATCTATGAAAACTTCCCACCTGGGCCAGCCTTTGGGAAGGCCAATGGCTACCACGCATAGTCCAGAAGGAACCCAGTGCCTCCAGGAAGTGTTACCTGCCCATAGGAAAGGGAGGTGTCCAACTCATGTTTTTTGGGATTGTGTGCAGTGTCTCATGTCTGGATTCTCCAGTTCTGTCTGCATTCAAAGATGTGATCTACAGGAGGAAAAATGCAATGCTGGCAGGAGCTGCAGACTGATGTTAAGAAAACCCAAACAAAAAAACCCAAGCAAAACTTCTAAAAGTTAACAGAAGAATCTTGTTTTTTCTTGGGAATTTAACAGTACTGATAGATGAAATAGCATTTGCAGTATGAACAGTGACCTAGAATTTAAATATTAAAATAATAACACAAGCTTTTTATTACAATTTTATATGATTTCATTTACAGACACCAGGCTGGTGGGCTGTTTTAATATATTTAATTATAAGTTTCAGGAACATATTTTATCTACTGTATCTGGTTACTTAGTTAATAGATATGTGCCTCTGTGATCTATTTTTTTTCTTGTGTTCCTTTTTATTTAAAAAAGGAGTGCAAATGGCTCCTTCAAATGGACATTTATACTTGGAAGTTGTGCCTTTTCTAGTCTCTATTCTAGAAGAAAAAAAACAGCAGAGATTCTATTTTTGTACTGAAACTCTTAATGAGAACACAGATTTTTAAATAAGGCTTATGTCAAACTTAACTGTAGTTGCACTGTTGGCAGGACTCTCCAGAAGTTTGGAGGTGAGCTTTGTTTTTGCATTTCACCACAAATATCCCCTGCCTTAATGTTTCGGTGCCTCTGCCAGCGGAAAAGGAGTGTGGTCTGTCACTCCGAGCTTTAACTGTAGTTAAAAACAGAGCAAGTGAATCTGTGAATGTGTGTGCCGGGGGGTGTGTGGGGGTGTGGATGAAGGACAGAACAGCTCCTCCCTGTTCCTGGCTGATATTCCTGTTTTTATACGATTTGTAATGATTTATTTAAAGGTGCAATATATGATTTACTGAATAATGCTCACTCTAATAGAGTTTTTCTCAGGTTGGTGTCTTTTTATCATTGTTGTTGTTTTTCCTCAAGTATATAAATCTGTGAAAATGTTGAAACTAAGGTTCCAAGTGTTCAAGCACTCCCAAACGGATCGACTGGCTTTACTGTTTCTACCAAAAGACATTGCACAAAATTCTGCTGTAAAGACAGATTTCTTGGTTGTTTTAGCTATTCAAAACTGAGACACATCTTACCTGCCTGCATCTCACTGATCCAGTGTAATTGTTTTGTAATTATTTGCAATATACTGCTGCTTTTGTTTTGACTGGTCCTTTTAGAAACTGAAGGAACAAGCAGAAATCCCTCGTTTGCTGATTTCACAAGTCAAGGATCAGATTGGATTTATTTTGCTGGTACATAACTGTTAAACTTAGGAAGGCATTACCAATGAAGGACTTGGGTAGCTTGGGGTTGGGGAAGGGTGTGTTTTTTGGTCTTTGGATCATTGCACTGGTTGCATTGCAGATGAATATGAAGTTTATGAATAATGCTATAGAATAGCTATAAAGCAGGGAAAAAATCTTATGAAGGTTTAATAATCAGAGTCCCTGGAATTCTGCTGCTTTTTTGTTGTCGTAGTTTTGGGGGTTTTTCTTTGTTTTAGTAGGGTTGTCAGAAAAAGCTACAGATGCTAGGAGTATATGTGGCTTTACAGTGGAACCTGGCAACTTCACAGGATCCAATGTCAGCTGAAGGAGAACATAGGAATTCCTGGTGCACAACTGTAACTTTACAAATATCCTGAGGAATTTTTTACAACCTGGTGTGAAACTGTGGTGTTCTGTGTGAGCAAAACTGGAGGACAAACCACAGTGCACTTTTGGTCTTTGGTTTTGGGGTTTGGTTTGGTTATTTGTTGTTTGTAGTTTTTTTGGGTTTTTTTTTTTGTAGTATCCACTTGTGGGTTCTTGAATATAATTTTGTTTCTCTTTCTCTGGAAATACTTTAAAAAACCCTCATCATGAGGTTTCATGATCCTGCCCAGCTCCATCCAAACTGGCAGCCCACAAAGTGGATCTCTCACCTGCATTCTTCCTAAGCTGCTGTCAGATGACAAAGATAAACCACTTGGACCAAACAGAACCATTCCAAAGGAACTGGGAGGGAGAAAAGTCTGCCCTTTACAGTCATGTTATTTTCTTTAACTCTTACTCTTTTAATTACTCCACGTCTGTGCAGAGCACAGAGCCAGTATTCATTATTCCAGGTCTCCCAAGAACTTGCTGCCTTAGGGTAGCAAGTGCTCTTTTGCTTCAGAAGGCCCTCGTTTTGTAGAGCATAGAGGAGAGGGAGATGAGTCTTCCATGCTAGATCGTGTTGTTTCTATTCTGTTGCAGCAGAACATCAGAAGATGAGCTAGGACAGTATGTGTTTCTGCCTAACCACTGCCCAGATCCTCTTACAGAAAACAAATGGATCTGTCCCCTTGTTTTGGTGTTGGAAGCAGGCATCAAATTCTCACTTGTGCCATCATCTAATGAGTATCCATTTTTAAAGAACTGTATGCAGGTGTTTTTCCTAAACTGACTCATTGTGAGAAGAGACTGAAGGTTGAAGTAAATGACCTGTTGATTCTGTGTGTGGGTGGAAAAAGTTGGTAAGGCTTAAACTGTTGTAACATAAAGTTGGGCGTAGTGTCAGTGTGAATAAGTAGGACATTCCTTGTAGGATGTCACTGCAGGAGGAGGAGGACTACAGGTAATGCTCCACTACCTTGTGGATCTGTCTTGGTCAAGATGACTTGAATTCCTGCAAATGTTTTCTCCCTGCCCTCTGATGTTCTCTGTGTTATAATTGCTGAGGTCTGTCTCTTTGGTCAGTGTTTTTCTCTCACTGTTGCTTATTTAAAGCTATCCACTGAAAGCTCCACTGTGTGACAATTGCATCTCTTGCGTTTCTGTCTTACTCTTTTTTCCCATTTGGGGCCTGCTTAAGAAGGGAAAAGTTGATGTGTTTCAAATAAGTGACTGTTGAATATCTTGAAATGATGTACAAAGTTTATTGTTTTCATATTTGTTGTACAGGAAATTTCAGTACATGTCTGTAATATTTTTAATGGTTTGATTTGTTCTTAAAAATATAAAAATAACAATTAAAAAGCGTCATCCTAGAGCACTTTTTGTGTTATTTTTCCTTTGTTGGGATTTTGTTTTGAATAAAATTAATTCCTTTAATTTAAATTAATTATATTTGGGGAGGACCAATTTAAATTAATTAATAGTTAATTGATAATTATTGAATAATAAATTAATTTGGAGGAGGACCAGTGTTTCTAAGACTTGTTTGTTTCCGGAGAAACAAGAGTGAGGACTTTTTCATCTCTTGAGACATTGTGTTTTCTGGGGGTGGTGATAGAAGGGGATACAGAAGTACCTTTGTAATGTTATAGCTGGCTGCTGGATTACAGATCACCTGTCTGTAGATGCATAGAAAATTATCTCCGTTAAGTCCCTTTCTTCTAAAATTCTTAGTTGCCATTCCTGGCTGCTGTCTGAATCACTCCCGAGGAGGATCACATGCCTGGAGGGTGATACTGGCACTCAGCAGCTCTCCAGTTCATCACAGGGTGCTTACACTGAACTAAAATCTTGTGATTCTCCGCGGCAACTGCTGTGTTTTCTGAAACGACTGCGTGGTGAGATGGGGAGAGCCGAGTGTGATTGTCTCATCATTGTTCAGTGGGACCATGTGCCAGCCACATGATGGTGGTCTTATCCTTGTGATATTAGAACTTGAGGAAAGCCAGCTGTTCTGGCTGTCATTTGGAGCCTTAGTCTGTTTGGGTGGGTAGAGCTGAACCTGAATATCTGGAAATCACATTCTGCACCTGGTCTTGGCATGTATTAGTTTTACTGCCTTGGAGATGAAAGAGGTGGAGGTCAGAGAGGAGAGGATGTAATGTTTCTGTCCTGTTCTTGGCTTGATAAATGGGATGTATTGATGCTGCCCTTGTATGCCCTTCCTGGCTGGATGTTATCAGGCAGCAGATGGAGTTTGGAGACGAACATGTGGGTGTTTTTGTGCAGAGGGTCAGAAATGGGGGCTTGGGAGGGAAAAACACCTGAGAACTTTGCACAATGTGCTATTCTGAAGCAAAAAGAAAAAGCCAAGGTCTTAACAGCTCCTGGGTGTTCTGGGTAAAAACTAATTAAAAAATGCAGATGCAGTCACTTTGGCCAAGGGGTGGAATGAGAGGCAAGCAACGATGAGCAGTTTACTTGCTTCTGAGGTGAGCAGGTACAGTCTTCTCCACTTCCTGTACTCACCAGAGAAGTTTCTGTACTTCCTTTCTTCTTTTACTGTGGCACTGCTTCAGGGAGTCCCTTTCAGCTCCTCACATAAGAGCTCGTGGTGTTGAAAAACCTCTGCCTGCAAGCTGTTCCATTTTCAGCACTTTGCAGAAGTGTTTTTGGTGTAGGTATCAAACAATGCCTCTCTCCAATCTTGTGTTTCATTCCATTTTCCTTACCCTTGGACTCGGCAAACCCCTTGCCCATTCCAGCCTCCTGCCTGCGAGGGAGGAGGAGGCAAATGAAGCAGAAAACCTGAGTTGGAAGCACCAGGAGAAGCTGCTTCCTGCCTGTGTTGTTCCTGAAGGGAAGGAGCTGTTAGTACATCTCGTGTGGGGGAGAAGCTGGGAGCCCTTTCTCAAGCTATTTCTTAGATCTGAGGAAAAAGATTATGAATCCAGGCCTGTTCTTCTTTGTCCCTGTTACTTAGCAGAACCCCATTCATTCATTCAAGTTGCTTTCCCTGGGTTTATTTTATTTTAAATTAATATACATAACTTCCTGACAGCCAAAAGCAAACCTAGCAAATTATCCTCTCTTGCCAAGAAAAGATAGTCTAGTTTGATCCCAAGTGAATTACTTGAATGTCTCGTGGACATCCCTGGTATATTAATAGTGCTGACGAGGATTTCTAGGGACACACAAGAGCTGTGTGCTCAGTGTGTGAGGGACAGAGCACTCTTCACACACAGGGCCAGTCTGTGCCCTTGTTTCACTGCAGGGCAGGATGGAGAGGAATCATGGATCCTCTCTAAGGGATTTCTAGTCTTGTTTTATTTTTTTGTCTGGCAGATTTTTGATGTGGTGCTTCCAGAGTTGGGAATATGCTATCAGAAGGAAAACAGGCTTTTTGATAGTGATCTCATGTCAGCTCTGATTAAGGTACGTATTTACCTAAAAGGTGATTGCTGTCACTCCAGAAGGGAAATATATCCTGTTCATTTCTGGTTTAAGCCTCCAGATGGCACATGATACCAACTGGTCTTTCCAGAGAAAGCTTTCCCTGCCATGCTGCTCCTTTTTTGCTTCCTTCCCAGATTCTGATAACCTCCCTCTGCTCCTTGTGCTGTTTCCCCTTCCTTGCCGTGGCCCATGTCACTCATTAAGCCCAGGCCACCGTGCCTGTGTATGGCCGTCTGCCTGCTTCACGGGGATATGTAGAGTGTTGTACACCTGATTAGATGACTTTTTCAGAAACTCCTAAGCCCAGCAATAGCCTGATAATGCTAATTAATCCTTTGCTACCTTGGGAAGTGCTCTTACGCTTCAGTGTTGCTGATACCTAGGCATTTTCTGATGGTGTGTGTGTTCCAAGGTGTAAGGGCTCTGGCTGGGACCAGCCTGGAGCTGGTTATTCAGCATTAGCAGCTGTGTGCTCATTTCCCAGCTTATCAGTCTGCTCCACAGCTGTTCCCAGCAATAACAGATTTATGGGATTGCTGAACACAGTGCAGATACATCAATAAAGATGGCAAACAATGACGTGCTTGCTCGTACTACTCAATACAAATAACAGTTAAAAGGCTGTTTCATTTAATGGATCTGTTTATATGCGTGTGTGTGTGTAACACTAAATGTGACTTTTCCCTGCCTTTTTTTACACAGGTCCTTGGGGTATTTTAAGTGTAGCTTTTAAAGCATCTGCTAACATCTGCTGAGTTACTTTGGCTTCCTCTGTCTCGCACTTGAAATACGGTGAGATTTCAATACAAAGCTCTAGTGATAGATACATTTTTTACGAACAATGCAATAAGGGAGATGGGTGTGTGAGAGAGCTCTAAATCTTCTGGAAGATCTATCTGCAACTGCCGAGCTGCTTACAAATCCTTCAGCCTTTGAGCAAGGAATAGATCAAAACTGGAAATAACATTTCACATCTGAACTTCCTGTGCTTATGTATCAGCACCGGTCCTGTGGAAGATCTGCTCTGAGCAGGATTTGGCTGAGCTGAGCAGCTCTCAGATGCTGCCTCCTGGCCTGAGTGTGAGGCTCCTAGTGCTGATGGTGACAAGCCAGGTTGTCATGTGCTGAAGGAAAGCTGAGCTCTGGAGGCCGCTTACCAAAATACAGAAAAATATTTGTGACCAATATGGATCAGTCTAAACTTTAAAACTCACTGTAATTTAATTATAAGCTAGGTCTAAAGCTACTGAATTGGTTTTCCTGTGCATGAAGATCTCCTAAAATGTGACTGAGATGCCAGAAAATACATTTCATAGTGTTTCCTGCAATCAATATTTTCATGTGTCAAGCTCACTGGCATCACATTAGGTACTAGTCATGTTATTTCTGTTAAGACACTTGACGTTGCCACTTGGTATTTTGAAAATGAGCTTTTTATCATTTTAGAAAGTGTTGCCTTTTAAAAATGCCACTAAAGAAAGATTTGAACAGTTCCATCTGAAAAAAATCTTTCTTGGGCATTTCTTTCTATTTTATTTATTCACCATTTGGGCATATTTTTAGAGCAATTGAAGGTAATGATGGGTGATGGGTGTGGCTGTTTCAATTAGGATTTAGGAAAATATTCCATGTTTATTTCCTAAAATGTGTTTTTTAGTCAAAGGGACTGAAATACTGAGAAATCCAAAGAAAACTCTGTTTCCTCTCACATGTGGAGCGTGACCTTGTCTCTTCACTATTCTTGCAAGTCAGACAAGAGAGGGAATGTAGGCGTAAGCAGAGCAGACAGCTTGCACAGGGCCTTGGCAAACCAAGCTTACTTCTTCCTTTTGAAGAATATTGAGCACACAGTTAGAAAAGGATGGGACAGAGAATAGGGGATCTGAATGTATGTGGATGTCAATCAGCAGTATCCTTTTAAACTTTCTGCAGATGGTATTCTGAGCCACATAGAACTGAAGGCAAGTTCCCCTAGCCCTAACAGCTCTCCTATATGTAGATTTTAGTATTCTATTTGTTGACCTATTTCAAGACATGTGTTTTTTACATGGTATTCTCTTATCTGATTTATAGATTTGAGTTAGGACCTTATTCTAAAGAGCTGTAGAAAGTATATGCTCTTTCCTGAGGAACACTGCACTGAGCCATCCATCACATATATTTAGGTTATCCACTTTCCATTTCACAGACAGAAATTAGATATCTTTTTACTATTTATTTTTAAATTTTTTTTTCCTCTGGCTACATTACTCTATTGCAATGAAATTTTATGCCTGAGGAAGGCACAATGCTATTACCAAACCAGAGTCTTAGAGCTCTCTCAAAGTCATTGGCTTTAAATGATATTAGAAGTACATGGAAGTATTATTCTATGAACTACGGTCAATTGGTTCCAGATGAAACATTGTTGTAGTTGCAATTTATTAAATGAAGTGATCAATATGTTGTAAATGCTTTTACAAGGTAGAGCCAGAATCTCTGTGAAAACACAACCAGCAGCATCACAGTCTGCAGAGACTGCTCTCTGTACCCAGAAGAAACACAACACTGCAGTTTTGCTTGGGATTGTGCTTTCACTCAGTGGACATTTCAGCTTCTAAGGACTTTGCTGTTTAGTTTATTCTGGAAAAGGTAGGCTGGCTCTGGAGGACTCAGGTGGCTGCTTCCTCTGGGCTGAGGCCACAGTTGCCAAGGAGGAAAGGACCATTTACTGATTAGAGTTTGCAATCAGTGGTGTGGCCAGAGGCAGGAGATAAACACAACCAGCAGCTGAGGCATGAGACAGCAGTGTGGTGTCCATGGTCACTCTAATAAGCAGCCTTTGCAATTGTCTACCATTTTTCAGACTTCTTAGATACAAAATTTTTAGGAGACATTTGAAGGCAGTTTTGCAAACTGCTTAGAAGTAGTTCCTTTCAGCAAAATGGGTGGAGTAGGAATAAAATCAGAGGGCTTTGTAGGCGGTTCAATGTTGGTATCATTAACAAAGACGAACAATCATCTTTGAAATACCCCAAAAAGAATTTGCGAAATGAACTGCTGTCTTTGCTAGCAGCTGCGTTGTGGGGATGAATTGCTTTCCCAAGGCTGGGGGAAGCAGAAAGCACTCTTGCTGTGCTGAGGGGCTGTGGTGGAGAAAACCTGTGTGCTTCATTTCAGGTGAATACTGCAAATACTTGCAGAAGTGAAGCTGTGGTGCTTCTTCCTGTTTCACGCAACAGAGAAAGGAAAAAGTAAATAATTTCTGCAGAGTTAATACTTCCATTGCAAAAAATATAACATCTCAATAACCTGTGACTGTACCAGAAACCGGTAGGCCAACAGCAGGGAGAGATTTGTGTGAAGCCTCTCATCAGCCTCCATAGGAAAGGCATCATGTTCCAAGCTGACAGGGGCCTTTTAACTTTGCTGGTGTGTAAGGAAAATTCTTACATGCTAATAGTCAAATTATGATTTCCCATGATTGAAAGGCAGGAGTTACTAAGCATAACAAAGTGAGTTTCCCCTGCTCACTAGGATATCTGCCAGCGCTGTGATCAAATTATGGCTTTCCTTGGCCCTCAGTCAGGAGCAAACTGCTTATCCTTGATCAAAAGTGCAGTCTGCTTGGGTGGAGACGCTTTAATTATTGGTGACAAATCTGACAAAAGCCCTTTGAAGTGACAGTCTCAGGATGCCTCAGTGTTCACATATGGGGGAATCAATTGACTAATTACAGCAAGAAATAGCCTCAACAGTGAAACTGAAAGAGAAGGTGGGGGTCTGAGCTGCACCGAGTCACAGGCAGCAGGTGTGAGGGTGGCCAGGCAAGCGGGACCTGCCGGGGCTAAGGACTGTGGGTGGGGGACGAGACATTTGGGGTAGATCGGTTGCCGTAGGACGTGTCTGGCTTTATGATCTGGTTCTTGCTATGCAAAAGCAGCAGGGGGGCCAGCCTAAGGAGTTGCAGTGGACATAGCAGTGTTTCACAGTCATGCCTTGCAAAGACTTTATCTCCATCATGGGCCAGTCCCCAGCAGCAGCCCCGGGCTCTGTGCGCCAAGCACAGCCACAGCACAGGAAACCAATTCCATAGTGCTCTAAGGGATGGAAAAACCCAAAATAACTTCTACAGTTAAATGAAATGCCATCTTTTCCCATAACTAAATTCACGGCAAAGGCAGAAAGCAAATGGAAAGGACAGTGGTAGTTAGGGTCTTGCTAAACCTGGGCAAATCCCCCCATCCTGAGAGGTTTAGCTGCAAGGAAAGAATGAGTGAGAATGCCTACTCTCTCCAATCCTCTCTTCTTCCCTGGTACACCAAAACCAGGCAGGCATCCTGAATTGTGGCCACAGGGCTCCTGTCTGCTAACGGGTGTGGGGCGGACTCATTTCAAAGGGTGGAAGTCACTTCACCCAGATGGATTCCCCTTTGGCAGCAGATGAAAGCTGTGTGGTTGCAGAACAAAGAGCTCGATTTTTGCATGTAGGAAATGAAGAGATCAGCTGAGCAATGTTATACAAGCCAGAGGGGAAGCCTGAAAAGTTTAAAAAAGCTCATTATACTTGATGCATTCAGCAGTGGTGCTGACTGAGGCATTCTGTGCTAAATGAAGTAGCGATACAGCACAGGTGAGGGACTGGCCCAGGACAGCTGTGGTGACAGCAGATTATACCTCTTCTACACTGTAGGGTATCACTGCTGCTAAAAAGAGGAGAAAAGTGCTCTGTTTTTTTAAAACCAAATCTATTTGGGGCTGTTTAGAAATGGTGCCTGGCATAAAATGCAAGCAATGGTATCTGGCACTTAAGTTACAGAAACCAGTAATAATTTTGTACTTTTTCTCAGTTTGGCTGGGCTTGCATGCTGGGAGCTGACTTGGAAGGACTGGGCTGGCATCAAGTGTTTTCTTGTGCTTCATGGCTCCCATACGTGATCCTGTTGAGAACACACCTGAGTCAAGTCAAGATTCCCATGGCGCTAGCAACTGAGAACAGCTTTACGATCCTGGCTCTCAGAAAAAGCTACTGTGCTGTATGTAATTCCTCATCCCAAGGGGTTATAAATGTTCCTCGTGCTGCCTCGCCGCTCATCCACCCCAGGCTGCTGTCAGGGCTGCTCCTCACACCGTGTCCCTCGCTGCTCGCTGTTGGTGGAAGCTGTGCTCTCACTGGAGGACCTTTTCCCAGAGGCAGCACCAGTTTCAGGGCCGGGCGGGCAGTGCACGGTGGTGTGGCTGGGGAGGAACGGGCTGGAGCCGGCTGGGTCCATCACAGGGCAGCCCCTGGCCCCTCTCCTCACAGTGACCGCTCCTCTGCTGCCAGCACCTGGGCACCACACCAGGCATGGATCTTCTCCTGGCCACCCCACCGCCATCAGGCCCGGGCCTCTCGTCTGCTCTGGCCACGTCCACTCTACCCCAGTCCTGCCATTGCTGGGGACAGGGCTGGCATGGCCCCTGTGTAAGCTGGCACCCAGCAGCTGGGTTTGCCTTCTTCAGACATTTCCCTCCAGACAGAAATGGAGTGAAAACGGTGCTGGGAGAAACAGCGAGTCCCGTCCCAGGTGAGAGGGCCCTCAGGGCCGTGAGGCGGCTCCTCGGCGTTCCCGCCGCTGTGGGGGCTGAGCAGCATTTGTCTCAAACCTCGCTTTGGCTTTTCTGGTGCACGCCTTGGTGGCCACCCCACGTTTTTAGAGGTTACACTGGGCTACCCCCAGCCCACAGCACCTGCTTGAGGGGCAGGAGGGTTGTTAAGGAGCCTCGGGGGAGATGACATTTCCGTGCTTCAGCAGCCAGGTCTAATGCGGTGCTCCTACGCCTTCCTGAGGTCTGAGGCAAACCAGTCAGTAAACACGTGGATTTGGGGATCTCTGGCAGGAGCCAGCAATGTCCAGAGCTGGGCCAAGCTGCAGGCTCACACCTTGGAGAGCTGGTGGTGATGGAGGGCTTGAGTTGATGAATTGTGCCTGCTGGTCCTTGTGCACGTGGAAGGGGAAAGAAGGTGAGGGTGGAGGGATTAATGAATAATTAAACTCTGAGATGGGAAAACATACATAATGCATGATAAATTAGTCCAAGTGCAGCAGAGGAAGCATGGGTAAAGTTTGTTTCAACAAGCAGAAAATGAAATGTGACAAGGTATTGACACCAGAACAGCTGTTTGCTAAAATTTTTCATTTATTTGTATAGATTTCCTTCCCCTCACAGTTAGGGGTCAGCCTAGAGTGGGACAGAAATCAGCAACTGAGATGGAAAACAAGTTTGGCTCCTGCTGGGTCCCAGTCCAGCACGCTCCCTGCCTGGGAGATCTCCTTCCTTGCTTAGTGCTCTTCTTCCCTTTCTGATAATCTGATCCAATATTTCCTGCCTGGTCACTTGGGCTGCTGTTTGACTGCAGCTAAGGGTGGGTAGGGTAATGCTCTTAATTCCATGGAAACAGAGAGGCCCGTGTTGACTCACTCTAGCCTTTTCTGATCTCGGATTCCCTAAATGTTTTCTTTCTTCTAAATTGTATTTGCTGTTACAACATAAATTATTTATAAGATGTTACATTCGTTACAGATGGTAATGAGGCTGCCAAGCAGAGGGCATCGACTCTATACTGCAGTGTCAAACTGATTTAAGGAGGGGTGTGTGTGTGTGTAAAGAAAAACCCAGTCCCTTCCTTTTATTGAACAAACCCAGCAGGTCTGTTCAAATTCACTTTTCCCATAAATAACATTAAAGGCCAAAAGCTGCATTATGAGACTTGCAGAGTTGCTTCATCTGAATCAGAGCTCTGAGCAACATGACTTGTTTCTTTTTTTCCCCAGCTGTGAATCACTTAAGGTCTCCTTTCCTGTGTTAATGAATAAGTTAGGTATCTGTCATGATAGATCACAGGACACCATACACAGAAGGTGTTTTTTACACGTCCCTGCCACACAAAACCCCCAGCTTTGACAGAGCTTGTTTCATCCCTTTTGCTCATCACAGGCTGCTCGTGGAGTAGGACTGTGTGAAGCAGCCTGGAGCTGAGCACTGAAACTCTTCAATCTTGTCTCTCCTTCCACATTCTGCTCACTCCAAAGCAGCCTTCCTGCTCAAAGCACGGGCCACTGGGTGCAGCACCTGCTGGCTTGCCTCTCCAAGAGAGGGTATCTCACTTTTCACAGGGGTAGACAATTCACAGGGAAATAATTTTCTGTTACTCCCTTGCAGGCTGCTTTTTTTGTACTCTAGGACCAATGCCTGCTTTCTGATGCATATTGCACTTGGATTTCTCCATGGTTCTGGAGTCCCGACAAGCAGGGACTGCTTAGACTTGAGGTGGGTGAAAAAACAATCTGAGTTCTTCTGATTGTTTTACTACTTCTTCATATATATGGTCTTTCATCATTCCTTTCTAGAAAAGGTGAAACTACAGGAAGTCACGGCATCCTGCTGTCCTTTGTGATCAAAGTGGGTGTGAAGGGTTGAGTGTAAAAGTTTTCTTCCAAAAATCAATACATTCTCCTTTAACACTGAGGTCATCTATATATTGAAAAAACAGAAGTATTAAAGAACCGAGCAAATACTGAGCCCATAAAACATACAAAACCAGAAGACAGCTGTTAAAAGGTTAAGACTGCCCAACCCCCTCACTGAGGACACGGATGCCAGCTGCATATCCAGGTGCTGGCAGAGATGGGGAAGAGGGAAGCAGCTTTTGGTCTTGTGTTACAGAGAAGCCGAATGCAGATTTAACAGTCTGAGCTCTAACTACAAAGATATGCTTCAGTTCCCTGAAGTGTCATAGGCTTCCTGCATGCTGCTGGGCTGTCCTTGTAGTAAGAAAGTGACGTAGCTTTCCCAGAAGGAACACCCTAGTTCACAAAGGATAAATGTGCTAAAGAGAATAAAAACGGGCCATGGCTAGGCAAAACACAAGCATGCTATGGAAACTCGTCACTGAGCAGGTTCAGCCGATGAGCAGAGCTCAACTTTTTTTTTCTTTTTTCCTTTTTTTTTGTGTAGGGTTTTTCCTCCTTCAGCTGTTGCAATGACTCACTGATTTGCATGGCCACTCTCGTTATGGATTCTGAAAAGCTTTGAGTACACAATTGGGTTGATGAAATGCCCTGTCAGCCATCTCTAATTCAGATTTCTTTTCTTTCTCTTCCTTCTCTCTCCTAGTGCCTTAATCTAGATGGGCCTTACCACTTTAAAACTAAAGTGGGACACAGGGATGTGAGAGAGAGAAAAGGAAAATTTCTGAACTCCCTGCCCTGTTCCAAATTAATTAGAGCTCAAGCCACCTCAAATATGTGTAGAAAGCAGCTTAGAAAATGTTCTCCATTACTGCATTTAAATCCTGAAACTAAAGTTTATGATGAGTGATAAACCAAACCCTGCACCAGCACCTCTCTGTGCAGTTTGACCTCACTCCAAATGCACAGGAGAAGAAAATGTATATGCTCACCAGGTTTTTAGCACAATGTGCACAGCTTCCAGCCTGAATCGACCCAATGCTTGCCACTGGGACGGGACACCAGCACAGCTACCTGGCTGACTGATTTTTTTCTTTTCAGCTGTGTGAGAATGGAGAAGTTCCTGGAGGCAGGCTGCTCTGGGAACCAGCGTGGCATCCCCCTCTTTTGTATGTCCCTGGTGTGGGTCCTGGCCTGCTGCTGGGTTTGTGCTCTCTTGCTCCCAAAGGTAAGGGGGCTCTTCACCTGCTGTCAAGTGTCCCTTAGTTTCCTTAAGCCAGCTGCTCCGAGGAAGTGAATGTCCGACTTGGCTGCCTCTTTGCAGCCAAGGCACTGTTTTCTGAAGTTACTACTTGAGAAGCCTCTTTCCAAGCCCCAAGACCCTATTTGAGGGAGCCCTCAGCATGTACTTGCCCTCAGGTTGGTGTGTGCTCCCTGGCCAGCACTGCCCTTGAATGGGCAATATGGGAGCATGCCAGGGCTCCAAATGGAACCCTGTGTTTTCCAGAGATAGCAGAAGATCCCCAGCTGAAGAAAAGCCTGTGTGAATTGACATGGGTCTATGCCAATTTGCATCAAAGGAACATCCAGGTCATGAATGCTCGCACATGTAGCTTTTCAAGATCAGAGTACAAAGTCCAGGCTGCTGAATTTGGTTAGGCTCTGCCTTTGTGCTGCCTGATTTTAGCATAGTGTGGCTCTTGAGGAGCCTCTTTTCCAGCTCCTTCAATGTAACACAGCCCTCAGAACTCTGGGGGAAACATCTTTGGCTTGTTGTCCTCCAAAGAGCTTTAGTACCAGCATGAAATGAGAGATTTCACATAAATATGTAAAAAGAGAGCAGAGGTCTCGCATAAATATGTAAAAATGTATCCATATAAATCAGGAGATTAAAGGCAATGGTACATGAAAATGAAACCCAGTTATTGTTAATGACAGTCTTGCTGACCCTATTCTAATATCTAATCTACTCTAATTTCCAATCTTCGTATTTTTATATTTTCTTCATTATCATTTGCTTTTTCATTAAGAATCCCTTCCCACTTCAAGGTGCAGTGTAGCTTTTTGCAAAGGGTTTGTGCAAACTTCCAAAGGGTTGTCTGCACTTCAGACAACTTTGTCCTCCAGTACATGTAGGTGAAGGTATATAATATTACTGGTGAAGACTGGATGGTATTTGTTTTTCATATGTGTCGAGAGACTGAAAGAAATGTTGCTGGGAATGTGGGATTTCACCAGGACTGCCCTCAGATTGGGTGGCAACTCAGCTTTGCAGATAAAGCATCTTGGCACAAAATATCTGGGGAAACAAATCCAAATAGTTTTAACCTCGGAGAGGTTAGGGGAGGTAAATGCCAGCAAGACAGTAAAATACCGTGCAGAGACCACCTGTGCTTTTTCTCCACTAAGATTTTGTGGCAAAATGTGTCATCTGCTGTCAAACTATGTGTGTTCAGACTGATGGCACATAGGTCTGGTCTTCTTCAGATTGTTAATTTACAAGTAAAGACCTCCAAAGGCCTTTCTTGACCTGCTTTCATGCATAACTGCCACAAATACCTTGTCACCCTTAGGATTTACTGTGGGTTAGATAACACATAGTAAGACTGATTTTTTTTGGCTGGCTTTTTTTGTTTTTCCAAGTAAAGGCAAGCCCTAAAGATCCCAGGATGTCAGACAGCTCCGACTGCCACCTCTGTGAAGCGTTGTTGCACACTGGGATATTTTGCTGCTGCCATAGGACTGGCAGGGTGAAATCAAGGGCTCCTCTGAATGGCAATGAAGTCCAGGACAAACACGTGGTGCTAAGGGCAGGATGGCTTCCCGCAGCCACTGCAGCAGGTCCAGCTCTGGAAGGTAAAATAAGTGTAAGATTTTCAGTCTCCACATTGCCCACCATGGAATGTCTGTCTTTGAGTGAAGCTACGTTGTGTGAGAGTAATTCCCAGTGCCCCACAGAAAGCTAGGTCTGCTGTGGTACCTCTCTAGCAGCATGAATCCACGGCTCCAAATGCCACTGTATTGCTTCCCAGCTCATGAGGCACCTGCCTGACTGATTCCTTTACCCTTGTCAGTGTTCAGAATAGCTGTGCACCTATTTTATCCAGGCAAGCCAAGTGCAAGTTGTTTTTCATACAGGATGACTGTGTACAGCAGCACAGGCAGGGGGAAGCTGGATTTTTGGAGAGCAGACCCTTAGTATGGGGCAAAATGCTCGCCTGCACTCTGATGCTGATTTTCTCCTTTATTGGCTGCTCCTGAGGCTGCAGCCAGAGGAACAGTCTCCTGTGGAACGGCAGCTTTAGACAATTTTATTGGCTGATGAATCTGATCTTGCCTGGCCACCTTCCAGAAACACTGACTTGCCCGAGATGAGAGTGAGAGGAAGGTTGCTCTGCCTGAGGCTCTGAAGCGATTGTTTTGAGACCAACGTATCACCCATGCCTTGCTGCACGGTGAGTATAGAAGGACAGGTCCGTATAGCCACGTCTATATGTGTAAAGTGCTTTATGATCTAATTGCTGACACAATTAAATGTGCGGCTCCCGTGGACTGAGTCTCGTTTGCTGCTTAATTATGTGAAAATGTACTTGGTAAATGGCTGGCTGTCACAAAATGCTCGATTAACTGTTGCAATGATCTAAGTTAAAACACTGCATTTGTGTCCTGCTCTGGTTATTTCCTGTGCTGCAACACATTGATTTAAGCTTTTAGCCATGAGAGAGCAAAACGCAGCTGCAAGATGTTGATATTAAAATGTTTTCTTTGGTTTTATTATTTTGCTAGTGGAAACTCAAAATACCAGAGCTGCTTGCTAATATTTGCTCAAGTCTTCTAAAAATTGCTGATTAATCTTGCCCTTTCCTTTTTAAGGGTAACTTCTGTGAAGTTTGATGCTATGGATCATTTTGCAAGTTGTGCTTTGCCACGGAGCAAAAATAGGGCAGAGCAAAGGAAGGGAATGTTTTTAATGTAGCCCCCAAAGTCTGTGGTGCTCAAAGTGGCAGGATGCTGCATTGCACCTACATCAGTTGCAAACAGCTCTCCAGATAACCATTTCTGAAGAGCCCCCAGAAATATTGCTACTTAAGGAATTGATGGCTGACCAGCAGCACTGGAACAGAATGAAGGAATGCAGCTTTTTAGACTGCAGCAGTCCTAGGATATACAAAGATGCAGCTAATCCTGGGAGTGCATCATACCTGCTGCTTCAAAAACGATACTAAATAACTTGAGTTTCGCTCTAACAACCTGCAGTGCCCCTGATACTCAGAGTGGAGTTTGAAAATGTGTATTTTTGACAGCTTTGGGAAACAACATTTTATCACTGTACTTGTTCAAAACACCTCTCTGTAATTTTTTCACAGGGGTTTTTTGTTAGGAGAGGCGGTGAAGGAAGTGGGGCATCAGTGTTTTCTGCAAACAGATCCCTGCTGAACATAATGCAGGGACAATATAGCTTCCTCAGAGCTAAGACAAAGTACTAAATTAAAGCTGAGTAAAGCTATATACTGTCCCTAAAGATTTCCTGGGCTAGAACTTTCTGTTCTCTTGGGCTGTGCGCAGCACAACTGTTGATGGCAGGGATGCTTTTCTTCATTCTTCTTCCCGAGGGCCAAGGAGGAACCTGAGCAGCTTCATGATTTGCCTTGGCTGGAATAGCTTTGCAGTAACGTACTGGCCTGGGATGCAATGGGTTCCTTAGGGAGGCAGAAATAGATGGCATGGGGCTGGCTATAGCCTCTTGGAATCACCTGCATCACAGCTGCCTTTCCAAGCTGTGTTGAAGTTATATTTTGAGTACTCTGAGAAGAGGACAGAGTAGGAGGGCCAAGTTCATAGGTAGATGAGAGACATGAACATTGATTTGCAGCTGTAGTTTTAAGGAGGAGTCTCCCCATTATGTCCAAGTGGGGAAGAGAGGTCTCACTTGGTGCAATTCCATCTGTATTTCAGCTCAGAAGGAAATAACTTGTTGAACTGGCTCCCATGGCAAATGGAATGGCAGTCCATGAAGTTGTGCCCCCATTACCACATGTGGTTATGAGAGTGATGTAGGACCTGTTATCAATGAGAAGTGATGCAGCAAATATGGTTGAGTGTGAGTTTTGTGCAATTATGCTGGGTAGCATTGACAAACTTTGGTTCTGTGTCTTCTAAACATTTATTTGGCCCTGTAAATAGTCTAAACTACGTTTTTGTTTATCCTTGTGTTTCTGCACCATTCCTGCTGCTGTTCTTGCTGGCTGAGGCTTTCAAGGGAGCCATGGGAAGCTGGTATTTATACCCACTGGATTTCAAACTTCCCTTCTAGAAATCCCAGGCTCTGTCATTATATGGAAGATGAGGCTGTTTTATATCTAGTTTTATAGATGTGTTTGTGATTTCCTGGGATTTTCTTGTGGAATCTGAATTAGAGCTTCTTTCAGGTTAAGATTTAAGTTTAACAAGTGCAAAGAACATAGTATTGACATACTAACTCGGTACCTGTTTGTCCTCCTGGAGCAGATTTTTCTATTAATGTCAGACATGCATCTGTGAAGTTGCAATCTGTGGCTGTTACAGTTGTAACACTGGAAAGGGAAAAAATGGGGAGGAGACTCTGCATGAGGATGTGAATTTTGCTAGTTTTAGATTTAAATGAGAAGAACTGAAGGTAAGCCATGGTAGAAATAGAGCTTTGCCACTAAGCAGGATGCAATTTATTTGGAGGAGAATGAGTGCTCCTCTTGATTCTTCAAACAGCTTTTTGAAACCCTGTTACTGATGTGCTGCTGATGTGTTCCTGCAAAATAGTAACTGTGAAAGAGCTGAATCCAGGCTGTTTACTTGGTTTTGAGCCTTTTCCATCACTCTATGTGCCACAACAGGCAAAATGTTGGTGATTTCTGCCACTGCCAAGCCAAAGGTAGAGGTGGCCTCACTTTGGGCACCGGTGGAATGGGTACCCAAGGAATGCTCCTTGTGCCTGAGCTGTGTTGGTGGTCTCTGTGAGCAGTCTTAGGGAAGCAAGGGTGGCCCAGGGCCCTGTGGCAGGGCAGGGGATGAGGATCAGTCACATGGGATGAATTGCCCTTTCCTGGCCTGCCCCTCACCTTTTAGCAGTGGGAAGGCCATGACTGCAACCAGCCTCAAAAGAGAACAGCAGATCTTTTTCCTCTTCTGCTGTCAGTCCTCTGGTGTGGTGCTTTGCACCCCAATTGCCTCCCTCAGCCTTGTAAATGTTGCAAGTTTCTCAGTTTTCTTGGAGTAGGTAAAAGATAAGGGCATTTCTAGCCATTTTGCCTTGAGGGGAGAAAATGGAGAAAAGTAGAAAGAGGAGGCGACTAAAAATATCATTAAGCTTGTGATCTTTCTTAATGATTATATTTGGCAATTCTGTAGAAATGAATCCAAGAGAAAACTATGATTCTTTGACTTAAAATGCATTTATCTGGAAATGTTTTGTTTTTAGCTTAAGACCTCAGCTAAGAAAGTGGAAATACCTTGATTTGTATTTTGACAGTTTAAAATAGCTTCTATGCAATGCTCTTACAGCATGTTTGTTTAGAATGTGGACTTGCAAATTGCAGTAGTATTTTAAAACACTCGGAATTCAGAATGACATGTAAACTGTCTGCAGTGATTTTATTTTTATCTTTGTTAGGTTTGTTGTTAGATTGGATGCGAATTTGTATTTCTGTATATGTATATAAACATAATCCCATTAACATGTATGTAAGTAGGAAGCTGGTAGGCAATATGCTTACATATGTACCAGCATGTTATTGAGTCATAACATGAAATATTTACTCTCAATATCCATGTGTAAACCTAATGTGCTGTGGATTCATGATGCAGTAATGAGGCAAGAAACTGTTTGTGCTCTGTGGTACAGATAGCCAGATAAACAGTGGGAGTGAAAACTGGAATTGTTCTTCCATTTCAATTACAGCCTGACAAATGGTGCATTCATTTTTCATTGTTAATAAATGGCCCATATGGCATCCTTTGATCACATGCTCTGCAGCTTCTGCAACAGTAAGGCATTTATTTTCAGGGAACATATAACCTAACATTTGATCTGGGCTTTGTGAGCAGAATATTATCTTCAGTAAGGGAATGGACCCTATTGGAGAAGGTACCTAAGGCAGCTCAGAGTTTTCCAGTCTGAAGGCTTGTTGAAGGATGGTTTTCCCATGGTGCACAATCCGGATTCCAGGATGCCTATCATGCAGGGACAGATAAAAACTAACCAGAGAAGAAATTTACAAAGCAACGCAAAGCAAAATTAGAATTTCTTTGTGTGTGAGAAATATGCATCACCAAAAAACCCACCTGCCTGATACACACATCCCTTGAAATAAAGATAACCTGTTTGCTTTTAATGACATTATTCATCATAACTTTTAGAAGCAAAACTGAAATCCATGGCCAGGACACCAGCTGGAGACATTCAGGAATATCTCCATGGAAATACCATCTTGGAGAGCAAAGCTTGCTGAAGTTTGCTCATTATTGTCTGCAGAGCATTGCAGCCTGGGAGAAGACAGGAGCTAGGCGACAAGAAGTCTCTCTGTTTTCTACACCCACAGTCACAACAGATGGATGGGTGATAGGATCTCTCCAGAGCAGCTCATGTCCTCTCTTATGGTGTAGCTCTTGTAACTCCTTTGATCTTAGTAGGCAGACGGTGTCTGGGACCTTTCTGGGTGCTCCTACCAAAAAATGATAATGATTATGCACAGCTCGTGCCTTTAATCTAAACTGAAGTGTTTACAAAGCATGTGTGGATATACACTTCTACTCCCCCAAACATAAGAGGTTTCCTCCCTCACAGTTTTCACGTGAAACTTCCAGGGATAAGGAGATGCAGGACAGAAGAAGGGAGAAGGGAAAGCCTGTTGGACTCTCCTTGGGAAAGTTGCATCAGTAAGAGAGCAACCTGTGGCCACTTGTAATCGCAACAGTCAGCACTCCCAGAGCAGTTTCAGCTTCTGGTTTGGCAGTAGCAAATGGCAAAACTGCACAGACTCACTCACCCACGACCCCATATAAACAAAGATTTGTGTCCCCTTCACCTTTTGCAAAAGATGGGCACAATATGAAAACTTAAATCCCAAAGCAGATGGTGCATTTCTGTAGCAAGCATCATGTCTTGTGTGTGATGAAATGTGGCTGGCTAAGCGTGTCCAGATGGGCATTGCTCCTTTGATGAAGAAACCATTAAAATGTGGCAATTTTTGGGAATCTAGGCTAAAATAGGCTCTCGCATGGAGAGCTAGTACCAGGCACGAAGTTGAAAAAATTGTTCTCCACACAGGTAACTGAAATGGGAGGGGGGGGGAACTTTAAAATATTGTGTAATCATTTAATTTGCTGCTTCATGGAACTCAGATATACAAGGAGGGACATGAACTTTCAGCCAGTACTGTAGTGCTAATATATCAAATGTTTCCCCAACACACCTGGCTTTTCTTTTCAGCTGGCTCCTTAAGAAGGATTTTTGAGGAAAATGCTCTATGTGATATTACAGGCTTGTAATATTCAGGCTAGACTACAGAAAGATTATATACTTGTTATTTTGGTTTCCCTTGGGAGAGTTCTGCAATGTTTCATACATCCAGATGACTAGTATAGGTCTTAGGGAATATGTAATTTGCTACTTGGAATATATGCTGGTCACTACCTCTGTTCTTGGAGGAGATGGTTGCTAACAGAAACGATGTCTGACAGGCTGCTCCTTACTGTGGAATGATCTGTCAGCTCCTCAGGTTCTTGTAAATTGCTGTAGCTCGAGATTAGGTTAAAATACTAAAAAGTTGTCAAAAGCAGTTTTAAAGCCTCTGATCTTCTAGCTTTTAGAAGTGGTTTAGGGGCTTATGATGTTGAATCCTGTAATCACTTTAAAAATGTTTTTCTAGTCCGTCTTCCTTGAATGAATAGAAATATCTTTATTTCCTACAAGTAAAAAGGGCCTATCTTTGGTCACAAAGCATTGCTGAATGATGAACTTGCTGAAATCTGTGAGGAGTAAAATTTGGAATTGACTTGCTAAACTGATAAGATTTGTCAGGGACAGTCATGGGTAAATGCCTCAACCTTTGTAATATGAAAGATTATGCTTGAAAATAAGCATGGGAGGAAAATATACTTGTCTCAGGAAAGGAACAGTGGGCACTTGGCCTGTGCAGGGCCAGGAGTTGGACTGAATAATCTTTGTGGATCTCTTCCAACCCAAGATATTCTATGATTCTCTGATTCTGTGACTTGAATTATTTTCCAGAATCCATGATACAGGAAACAGGAGTTTCCTCAAGCAATTATATCACAGCAGATTAGGTTTTTATATTAAATGTTCCTATGTGGTCTGCAAACCAAACCAAACCTCATTCCTCTTGCCCTTGTTTAATATGGTGGGCACCAAAGTTTAATATAAAAAAGGGAAGTATATAGTCAACTTCTTACCTCGCTTTTATGGTGCAAGGCTCTGGCTGGATGGTGGGACAAAGATATGACGCATGCAGACATGAATGGTTTGTGTTCAAGCTGATGTCCCATGCTGGCTCCAATAAATGGGCACCGCACTTTCCATCGGGGTGTTGCAGAAATGCCATGGAGACCCTGTGTGGAGGTGACTTCTGCCTGAGAACCAAGGCAACAAACATGACCCAGTCAAGAGTGTGATAAATATAGACACCCACTGCAGCAACTTGCACCAACACAAGCTCTGAGTTGCAGGTAGGACACGTGGCTGTGTCTCAGCAGTCAGTCCCTGCTTTGTGCTGCAGTTAAGAGGCACTGGCTCTCACGCTACTGCATCTGCACCAGGCATTTGCATGGTCCCAGGAAAAGTCTTGTCTGTGGGAAGTTTTGATAAAAGATGGTTATATTTCTGCAAAATGAAACTAAAAGGAAATTAATAGTGAGTAATCTGGGAGATGTCTTTCTATCCAGGCTTTATTAATGATGATTCCTTTCTGTTGTTATTTATATACATTCACAGAGCCCAGCAGAGCTATTCCTTGCTCTGGTTTTGTCTTATAAAATTCCAAAGTATTGAACTGTCATTCAGGGATGAAATGGTGTGATGTAATTTAACTATAGGCAAGGTGGCTTAATTCACACTTACAGTCTATCTTTAACAGGTGGGCTTAGGATATGCAATTTTGTCTTGTAAAAAGAAGCTTTCAGCTTTTCTTTTACATCTTTCCTTTACCACTGAAGCGGTGGAAAAAGAGCTCGTGTACTCTTTAGCTGCTATGTGACCTTGCAGCTCTACAGAGGGACAGGGAATGTTCTGTTCAAGAAAAATCTCTGTTTTGGGGGGAAGACTCAGCAAATTAACTGGGAGCCTGTTTCTCTAAAGGCTGATTTACGCCAATGGGGAGATCCTCATATGGTGTGGAGCAGCATTGTGCTGATCTCAACAGAGATCAGCTTTGTTTGGTGGGGGTTAAAAATCTGGTCCCACGTGTGTGTGGCTCTCTTCTGCTGAGGCAACTATCGCCACTGTGCCTGGGGAAGGTTGTGCCTCTCTCTCTTCCTCTTCTCTCTTTATGGCCTAGCAACCCTACAATGCACTGTTTGTCCCCTTTGTTTTTTGAAGGTTACCCTTGCTCACGTGGCGAGCTGTGTCTGTGGCTTGGTGTTGCTCCTTGCGTGAGCTTTGACGCCGTGAGCTTGGCAGCAGAGACAGCACAGCAGCACTGGCTTTGCTGCGGCTTTACCGCCTGCAATGGGACCCCAGGGCCTGGTTTGCGCAGCTTAGCCCAGGCTGCCATCTCACTGCTCACTCTATTTGCCTCCACATAGCCAGACTGGGCTTTTCTCCCTGCAGCAAGGCATATTGAGGAGGTAGGAGTTATCCTGGGGTGTGCTTCCCTACTGGCAGTGGCTTACCATGGTGTACTGAACTGGTTTGCTCCTTACACGAGGCAGCAGGAAAAGCCTGTCCCCATGCTGCTGCTCCTGCTCAGTTTACAGTTTTAAAAGAGATGGTCCGCTTGAGTAGCACTCCCGTGTTTGTAGGTCAGACAGAAGTCCCTGTGGGTCAGCTTTACATCTTCACCTGTAAATGTAGGTCAGCTGGCTGCCATGCAGAGTATTCCTTATCCTTAAAAGCGCAGGTCCTCGCACGCAACTTCACAGTACATTGCCTTTGCTGGTCTGCAAGGAAGCTCATTTTGCCAGCATAGCGAGTGGTGCAGCTGCTCTCCTGACACTGGCAGTCCTGCCAGCATGGGAGCAGAGTATTTATCGGTCTAGGTGGAGCAGATGTGTAATGAGAGCAATTTCTGCTGTTTCTGACACTTTCCCTTAGTAATGAGAGATTGGTATCAGGCCTGTTAATGAAATTAATTATCATAGGACGTGACAGTTGGTCCCTGTAAATCAAAGCAAGTCCTTCAGTTCTGCTGTGCCCAGAGTCTGTTTCTTCTGATACTAAGCCCAAGATTCATTCATTCCTGCATCCTAGAGAGTCCAGCAGAGGTCTAAAATCTGTGAAAGGTTCTCTGGAGCTCGCAAGGAGCCAGTTGGGTTCAGTTACACTGTTGCTTCCTCCATAGCACACATTTGGTTTACATATCCCTGCCTGCAGGCTCTAATCTTAGCTGTGACACTTAATATGCTTTGAATTTTTTTTTAGCCTAGTTTCCTAGGAAGTTGAAGCTTATGCAATCCTTATGCAAAAGGAAAAGCCCTGAAAGGTTTCCTAAAAAGACAGCACAAACCAGCCAATGGGTTCATGAACTGGAAAACTTAGGTTAAGTTGCACACGGAAGAAGGTGGCTGGTGCAGAGCTTCCTTTGTCCATGGCTGCAGGGACCCTCCAGCTGCTTGCAGAACCATGGCAGGGTATGACCGGGGCTCTGGATGACCTCCAGAGGTCCCTTCTGACCTCAACCATTCTGTGATTCTGTTGTCCACGAAGCACTAACATTTGAGCAAAATTCAGCAGAGGGGGACAGCTCTCAAAGGCAAACAGGTTATGACAAGTTTGAGGGGAAGGCCGTGGCATGCATGGGGTGCTTGGCATGATTGTGCTTGGAATCGCCAAGTCCACGATCCTCCAGGGGCTCTGGTGTTTGGTGGACATAGAAGGGAGTAAGAGAATACACTGGAGGAGAGATGTATGGAAATACAAGACCTATTAGGTGGTCTGTGGGGAGATAAGGAGGTGCTGCATCAATGCAGAATCTTTCTAGACTTGATCACTTCTGCTGGCAAGACACCTTGTCTGCAGTGTTCAGAGAGAAGGAGATGCAGATGTGGCTGTGGTAGTTAACCAGGAAAGGAGCGTGGTCCCTTTTGTGTATCTTATATTTTCTTTCAACAAAGCAAATTTGTGGAGGCATCATCAGTGTGGCCAGCAAAGCAAACATAATCTGTTTGTAATATTGTAATCCCTCTGCTCAAAGATAGGTTGCCAAATTTCTCAGGGAAGAACTGTCTTTTTAACAAACTCAAACTCCTAAAAAAATGAAACTATTTTTCCCCCAATACTGGAATATCTTTATTACTGAGACTTGATATATTACTGCTTTATTGTAATTAATTTATTTGTCTAGCAGAAAGAGTAAAACAAATTCAGGAAAAACTAAGAAAATGGTGTTTTAAAAATGAAATATCTTAGGTTTTTTAAAGAAAATATCACTGTGTAGTAGATTATTGAGATTATATGAGATGAAGTCAAATCCCATTTTTTGGTTTCATTCCTTCAAGAGAAGGATGTTACTTTATCCTACTCATGAATATTCAGTTCACTCCTCTTTCTTTTTTTTTAACTGCCTCCTCCTTCTTGAGCACAAAACAGAAATGCATAACCCCACATGGGAAACTGAAATACAAAATTCTACTGCAAAAAACCGCTGCTAAATTGATACCATTTTAATAAGCCATTTGCAGGGCCACTTCACTTAAAAGAAAAGAAACTCTTGAGGGCATCCTCAGGGTCATCCTGACCTGTTAGCTCTGAGGCAAGCTGTTCTTGTCCTCAAAATAAGAGCAGTATTGAAAGCTTTGGGAAAAAGCAACCTCAGACCGAGGTGCAGGACTTTGCCTGGCACCATTTGGTGGGTGCTGCCAAAGCCAGTTGAGTTCACCACCCAGCGGGTACCCAGTGGAAGGTATCAATGGCATCTCTTGGTCACTAGCAAGGACAAGTGCCATTTCAGCTTCATTCAAATGTAAGTAAACACATGGTGCTCGCAGAGAAGTTAGTTACCATTTTTCTGCAGCAGAGAATTGGGCCATTTGGAACTTTAGTCAATTTTCTTTCACAAAATTACGCAAGAATAAAATAGGGTTTCATAA
This sequence comes from Melanocharis versteri, assembly GCA_013397845.1. Taxonomy (NCBI): domain Eukaryota; kingdom Metazoa; phylum Chordata; class Aves; order Passeriformes; family Melanocharitidae; genus Melanocharis; species Melanocharis versteri. The sequence goes on from VZTG01010319.1 coordinate 43,347, forward strand.
GGGAAACAATGTAGCATTAAATATGGATTGTCTCTTGCCTCCCCATAAGAAACAAAACACGTATTTAATTTGACAACATATGTAAAAACCTTCTATTTTTTCCTCATTTCCTTAACCGTAAATACCAAATATGCAAGACTAACTGTATGTATGTTAGCAGTCATTTCCATGTGGTAAAGGAGGCATTTCTGGTCAGATGTTAGAGCACTGGCCCAAGAAAATGACAGGGAAAGTCTGACCAAGGGTCAGTGCTGAGAATATATTCACCAGTCTGGAGGTGTGACAGGCCACCCAGACTGCAGTGGAAGGCTGAGACAAGCCCGTCCAGCTTGGCCTCGAGTTCCCCCATCAAGAAATCACTGGCAGGATATGTTGCAGCTTTCTGCTTTGATGCTCCTTGTTCTGCCAGTCTGGGATTTGTTCTTCCCTTGTCCCTTGTGGTGCTGCAGGACGTGGTTTGCCAAGTTCACCAGCTTCCTCTGAAAAAGGCATTTCTGTCCTAGCCATGGCTGGATGCAGAGTAAGATTTATCTGAGCTGCCACAGCTGAAATGACTGGAGACGTGTTTTTGTATCTCCATGGAGAGTCCCATATATTGACCGCGTGTATCAGCTGGATCACATCCCAGAATCTCTGGGAAAGAGAAGAAAGTGGCACCCCTCTGAAGGGAGGATGACTGGTTTTGCGTGCACAAGGATCAGTCAGGTGCAACACAAAAGGATGCAGTGTATGTTCAGACCCTCCTGAGCAAGGAGATGTCAGAGGGTTCTTGCCTTGAAAGGGCCTACAGAGAAATATTCCTCTAAAAATGCTAGGCCGGAAACACATTTGCTATTATAATCTACTAAATAGATGGGAACAAGATTGCATCAGGAGTTTTGATGGTTTAGGCAGATTCAGAGCTGCAATCAGACTGTGACCTAACCAAATCATGTCTTCTTTCACTCCTCTAGTAACTACCTGAGGTTGATTGGCTTTTGTTACAGAAGTCTGTTTGGGTAGCAGTGAGGACAAGCAGGGAGCAGATGTTCGGTGAGCAGCAGAATCAGGGAGGAAAAGGCTTTTTCCTGTGGCCGCTATAACGTCTTGAATGGTGATGGGGAAGCTTTTATTATTCCTGCAAATACATACATAGAGCAGGAACTGGGAGGAGGAAGGAAAGCTTTAGCACTGCCTGCTTTGCTGTCAGTTGAGGGTCAGGCTGCCAGCAGTGAATGCTGACAGCGGCTGTTTTAAATCAGACTCTGTCAAGGTTTTGAAGGTGGAGGGAATGTGCTTTTAGAGACAGGGCAGTGACCTGGAAGGAAGCAGCAAAAGCACTGCAGCAGATGATGTGTGGGGCAGAGGCAGCATGAAGCAGAAGGTGTTTGCTGGACCAGGGCTGTCTGGCTCAGCTGGAGGTGGGTGCAGGAATGAGAAAATGGTGTTTCTATATGGCCACATCTCTGTGCTATGATGTGAGAGGAGGAGGGAGTTCTCCTCAGGCGTTCGAACCAGCTGAGCTGTGCCATGGGGAAAGAAGTCAGGTGCAGCTGGTTTCTGGAGTATTCTCACCATAGACTGCAGTCTGGGGGCTGTCTGTCTTGCCTCCTGCCAATGTGCCCACCTGACTGCAGCCTGTGGATATTGGCAGTGTGTGTCGCCATGAGAGGATTCTGTGTAGGAACACTCAAATTGTTTCCCTGTGGCTGTTTCTGGGTTCCAGGAGCAGTGTAACTGCCTTAGATCATCCCCAAGTGTGGGGTAAGTTAGCTTGCCTTACAAGAACAACATGGTCAGGAGGGGAACAGTATCTGGAGGCTGTGCTGCTGGTTGTGCTTGTTTTACCTCACCCATCTCTGCCCAGCTCTGCATCCTGCTCAGGGTTCTCTTATCAGAGATGTCAGCACATCAGAGGCTCTGCTGCCTGAAAGTCAGCACTGGGGGTGGAGGATAAGCAGATAAACGTAATCTTTACATGAAAGAGGCTAATCAATCACTGAAACAACTTACCAGTGTTTGTGCGGGACCCTTCACCCCTTACAATTGCTAAATAAAGATGATGTATGGGTTTTTAAAAATATAAAATACATATATATGAGTTCAGCAATGTTTTCTGCCTTGTTCCAAACAAAAAACCAGACTATGACCAATGATGCTTTGTGGCCTCACAAAAATGACTCCATACTTAACTTATAGAGTTCTAATGAATATTAGAAGTATACTATTAATTTTCGCTTGAAATATGTGTACTCATGTCTGGATCATCCTTTTGATTATTTAATAGATTTAATACCTTTTGTTATTAAATAGATTTAATAACAAGTTGATTTCTCATAGCTAGTGACCTTCATTTATTCTGGCATAAAACAACTAGTATTTTTCCAAGTGTTCCATAATCTTGTAAAATGAAGAATGGGAAGTTGAAGGGAAGACTTGGAGTCCAGAACTGCAAAAGAACTGAGGACCCAATGTGAAAAAAATTGTATCCTTAATATTAGCAAATTGAGCATGACCAAACATGAATTGCAGAAAGATCAGGATTTATGTAAATTAGGAGACCTTGAATATGAAGCCAAAATCCACTGAACAGCCTGGAGTATCTTCCTGGGGAAGCATTTCACCATGTTTCAGGCCCATTGGGTCTCTTGCTTCTTTTCCATCCACCTGCTCATTGCTCCCAGGCGTGGCAGTCAGCGCAAAGAGCTAGTTTTAAAGATGATAGGCTGTATTCTGCTAGGATGTGTCTTAGTGTATGTAACCAGTGACTTCCAGGAGGTAGCCAGCCAGGACTGCCCAGAGTGGTTGGATCTGGGTTTTCTGGCCTTATGGGGTGTGCAGCTGCTGCTTTCCACATGCCTCAGCAAATGTGGGATTGGAACCAGGCTCCACTTTGGAGGGGACTGACACAGGAAGGAAGGCTGCCTGCAGTGCCAGCACACCCTGCAAAAGGAGCAGGAGGGCCAAAGGCATCAAATTTTGGGGCTGGGCAAGATGCCCAGTCAGGAGCACAATTATTCATGGCCTTGGCTCTGCTGTATTTGTAGTCAAAGAATTTTATAAACACCTTATTCATGGTTAAGTGTGTTGTCTTGTTAGTGACAGCCTTATGCCATATCCCAAAGTAAAAAGCCTTTATCAGAAGCTCTGTAAATTAAATTGCTACCTTACGTTAGACTTTTTTCCCAGTGGTTGTGAATTCCTTGGAGATGCTTTGCTTTATTAACAAGAGGAGTGTGTGCTCTGCCAGAAGCTGAGAAGAAATAGGTTATGATTTCCAGAGGATAGGATTTCAAAAGCCCTTGCAGCTGCTAAGGTAGAGTTTAAACCTTTTCTGCTTGGGCCTTGCAAGTGCTGTGCTTGCCAGGTTGGCCCCTGGCCTAGGAATGTCAAACATCAGTTCTCACACACTGATTTTTTGCCTTGTGGTTTCCTGGGGTGTCCACAGAAGGAACACACCGCTCTGTGCTCAGATATTGGTCCCAGTAAAGATCCAAATATGCAAATTTAGGCCTACTTTTAGCTTTTTGCAAAAACTCTTATAAACTCACCAACCTGAACTCTCAAGTGCTATAAGCATGAATTATTCTACTTAAACGATTTCCAATTACTTCAGGATTTAAGCCAGGCATAGATAAAGCCAGCAGTGTAGTGAAGTAAATTCAGAGAAATGGAGTTCGGTTATTTTTAATTTGGGCAACAGAGCCCTTCTATCAAACAAAACACAATCCTCTCTTTAGTTGTTTCTGGACATGCCTAGAAGCACTAATACTTTTGCAGCTTGATTTTTATCTTCTTTTCACCTCATATTCCCTCTGCTTTGAAGAACAATGTACCCTTAGCCATGACATTTAAACTTGCAACTCTCTTCTTTGGCCTCACACTAGAAATGTTTTTCTTAGGTATTATTTGTCAGTGTCATAGTTTACTGGACAACGTAAAAACTCATTGTGGTATAATCTTAACCCTGATGTGACGGTGTGTGCTCCATGGCCCTGCGTGCTCCATGCAGGGAATGCAAGGATAGCTGGTCCCAATTCACAGCAATCCTGAGATTGCAACGGAGATATTGGCCACTCACAGAAGAGAGGATCCTGCCAAGGAGGTTCTGTCACTGTTTGTTCTCAGTGCCTACCCAGGATTGGAGAGCTGGCTCTGGAGCAGGTAGGATGGGGAAGAGGGAAAAACTCTACCTTGACTCCCTTTGGGAAGTCCTCATGTCTTCTGAGATTACTGTTTTAGAGACTGAATTTTGCTGTACCTGTCAGTCAACATTGGGGTAAGAATTCATTTATCTTTTTTTCAGTATGTTCCAGGAAAAGGCAGCTTTATCTCCTTGATGCAATTGTTTTTAGGATGGTGAAGAAGCCTTTGGCAAAGGAAGGACAATTTTCCAATGAAATACAAAGTCAGGTCATACACCCAGCTCTTTCTCAGCTGGCTGTCCGTCTGTGCAGCAACGTGCCAGGCAGTGTTGTCTAGTGCCTTGCTGGTGAAAAAAGGCAATCAAACCAGTGTCTGCACGCTCCCTTTTTGAGGAGTTGCTTTAAATCCCTTCAGTTAAACAAGGTCTTCTTGTAGAGATGGTGAAATCTGGTGAACCTCTGCATGAAGGCCTTAATATCCGGGATATAGCTGTCTCTTTTAGTGAGATTTGTTGCAGACCAAGTTAAATCACTGGAGGAAGTTCAGCTCTCTTTCTGATAGCACTCCCTTAAGGATCAGTGATTTTACACTTGGATGTAACAAACGCAACATTCTCAAAATATTTGGCATTAATGGGAATGTACTCCCATTGAAGTTGATCATAAAATTATCTTCATTTTAATGAAAATAATTCTAAAATGCCATCTGAGAAAACCTTTCCAGGCAAAATTTTAACTCTATGGAAGTTATTTTACTTTGTCAGACTATCTGAGAGATCTTTTTATCTAACTTTAGCTAGACTTCTGGTCAGTAGGAATCTTCCAATAGTCTGTGAGAGTGAGCATTTCCAGAGGGCAAATCATTGTAGCCACCAGTGATGCCCTGTTTAAAACAGGATTAACTAATCTGTGAAAGTTTGGGTTGCTGTGCATTAACTGGGGTTTTTACACTACTGACTGTAGATACCCGTAGTTCATTCCAAGTGTTTATTCTTTACCACATATGCTTAGGTGCTTATAAAAATGGTTCAACTTAGTCAGTCTGTCAAAATGTGCGTAGATATAGTTGCAGCTCATACCAGAGGTGAATTTATTTTAAAAGAATTAAGATAACCCATTCTTTAAAAGCTGTCACCTTGATCACTGCCAATTTTCTAGGCAACGAATGCAAATAATACTGTAATTTCTACTTACCTTTCCCTTACACATTGCCTTTGCTATTCAGAGATTGTTCTCTTCACTGGTTTTGTTTGCTTGCTTTCTCCTCTGTACTCCCAGGAAGCTGTAAGCTCTTGCAGGGCAGTGCTGGTTTAAAGCTCAGTGAAATCACGTCTCAGAAATCTTCATCTCAAAGACCTGTACTGCCATGTTGGGACTCTCCCTAGTGCTAGTAGGAGCCACACACCTCAGGTCTTGCAGGTTGTTTTGAAAACACTGGAGAAGATTTATTCTTTCAAGACATATTGTACTTCCTTAATTTCTTGGATGATTTCCATTTCTGAAAAATGTGCAAATTTCTGTGCATATAAACACTTGCTGTGGAGAGCAGCAGAAAGAAGCAATTTCCTGTAGTTATTTTGTCATTTCCATTCTAGTCAGGGCTATAAGTGGATGAATCTTGTTCAGCAAAAAAAGCCAATTGAAAATCAGCAAAACACTTTGAAAATTTGCGTTGATATTGCAAATAATTCAGGGGGGAGGGGAAAAGAAGTCTTATCACAATATACCCCAAATCTTCTTGACCAATATATCCTTTCTTATCAGGCATTATTAAATTTAAGTGACCTGTAGACCTGAGTAATTTTTATCTAGCCAGAGACATGATTTTTATCTTTTTTCTTTTTTATTCATCTGCTCTGCATGGGAAACCCCCTATGCTTTTTTGGCACCTAAGGCTATGTAGAGTTACAAGATTGTTCTGCAGAGAGTAACCTGAGGGCCAGAGAAATCTGCAATTCATGGAGAATGATTCCAGTGTGTCCTGTTTTCCAGCTGGGCTGGCAGAAGAGCTGTGTTGCCAGTATATGTTGAACTGCAAGACAACCATCTTCTGGCTAAAACAGCTCAATACTGGTGTAACCCTGGTGAAATGCCCAACATGACTCAGAAAGGCTCAAGCTTTGTCCTGGGGTGGCTTTCACAAACAGGAAGCCAGCCCTCAAAGAAACACACTGATGTGCACACACCCACTGCTAATTTAGGCACAGTAAATATGATCCTGACTCATCTGTTGGCTTTCTCTGCCACTCTTTCTGGAGGATGAGGACTGCAGGTTTTATGGATGGTGTTTCTAACAGGCAAATGAAATGCTTCAAGCCTGCAGAAAAACTACTCACATCACCTTCTCACTACTAAAATATCTACATAATCCTGACTGAAAAAAGGGTATAGTTCTGGAAATATATCTAGAGGTAGGCTCCAAGGGGAAGATTCTTTAAAGTTATTTTTATTCCAGTAATCAGATACCTGAGGAGGGACAAAAATCTCTCTGTGAGAGTATAAAGTGCTTACCAGTTAATGAAATGGAATCAATATCAGTTAAGTGATGACGTTTTGATCTCCATTAATTTGCTTTGCACTCATTTATCTTGAACCTCTTAAAAGAGCTGGTAATTGAAAAGACACATGTCTTGAAATCATAAGGATTTATTATTGAAAAGCATCTATTGTTAACAGTCCCATGTGAAAACCATCTAATTGTATCCTTGGTAGCATTGGAGTCTCATTTATCTTTTTTTTTTGCAATTCCAAGGTTTAGTTACATTAGTTTCTATTAATACTAGTCAATCTCATTCAGGCTGGAAAAATGTTCCCTCTCTGAAAAGCTCTTTCAGTGAGAAAAGGGCTACAGGAAAAATGAGAGAGCTCTGTATTCTGGAGAGATATTTATCTCAGTTCTAAGGCTGGCACAAAGCTTACAAATCTCCTAAATCCTCCCTTCAAGCCTTCTCAGCAGGGTCCTGACTCGGAACACTTCCAGGTGTGGGTTCCTCACGCAGGGCTGTGTTTCACTGCATAAGGCACTTCTAGAAGATATGCCTAGAAGAAAAACCAGAAGAATTTACGTACAAAAGTAGCACCTTCCCCGTTTGTTTGCTTGTGGTTCTTAATCTCACCCCCAACATCTTGTGGAAGTCAGGTGGGGAATCTCTAATCAGGAGACAGTCAAAATCTCTGTAAAGAAGGTGTCTTAAGGCAAGCTGTGATGGTGGCCATGGTGGGCTGATGCCCAAGAGAAGCGTCTGGTAAAGATAGGAAAGGCACACAATTTGCAGGTAAAGGCAGCATCTTAAAGACAAAGCATTGTTCTCTTTTATATCCAGGACCTGCCTGCATATTGGGCCCAGCCCTCAGCTGGTAGCCAAGGGATGGATTCTCTCTTCCACTTTGCTAAGTGAGCACTGAGCTCAGGGTGAGCAATAGCCCCCAGAGTGGCATCCTCTGGTGCACTGCAGGCTTCAGAGAGCAAATCTTTGTCCAGGCTTTGTGCTTGGCATTTCTGGAGTGTCTTGTCTGGAGTGGCTTGTCTCCTGTTTTTTATTTTATTTCTCTTCAGAGCTTTGCACTAGACAGGATCCAGAAAAGGTTTTGCATTTTTAAGCCCCTCTTGGGCTGAGGAGACAGGCCAGCAGCCTGCAGGCAGTTTTCCCTAACATTTATTGAAACCTTTCAGCTTCAACAGCTCCACATGTGCCAGTACTGAACCGTAAGTGCCAGACTAATTTTTTACAGGTGGATAAATGAGGTGCCTGAGTGTTTGCACATGTGCCCCATTTATTTCAACTGGCACTGTAACATATTAGCTTGAGCCATAGGCCCTTGCCCTATGAAAGAAAATGAGGTGGAATAAATCAGTTCAAAGCACTGATGCTCCTGTGGTAGATTTATTCCAGCTATCTGGAGCTCAAGTAGTGCTAAAGCAGACTTCATGTAGCAGGGCAGTACAAGCCTGTCCAAGACCCTGAATATCTAAGTACTCAGAGATTATTTCAAAGATTTTACTATGTGAAGGCTTACAGCTCCTGGGAAGAGGCAGGCTTTCCATCTGTACTCCTACAGTCCCAGTGCAATGCCATACCTATCATAAGTTTTCTTCCCTAGAATGAGGGGTGGGACAAAACTAAGGGATATTTCCCCATTTCAGTGGTGTTTTGGAGTGGTTTAGTTATGCATTATTAATGGTAGCAAATTAACCAAGATGGTTGCACATGCTGAGTTTCATCAAGGTTTAATGACAAACGCCACGGACTAATCACTATCTTGTTTCTGTTAATTGTTAACAATTATATTCCCACTATTACCCACTCATGCACACCACCCAAACTCACAAAGGTGTGTGCATCCTCCTTGCCCACCCAAGGTGGCTTCCCCCACCCATGCCATCTTCTCACTTCTTTTCATCTCCTCAGGCTGCTTTTCTTCCACGCCCCTAATCCTGCAGTTTGGTCCTAGGCCCTGCCGTGGGTGCCTGCAGAGGGTGCAGGCAGCAGTGGAAAACAGGGGCTTGCTGCTCTGGGGGGTGTGTTTGTGCTGGGCTGATTAACACCAAGCAGCTCCATGGTGTTCTGTCTAGTACAGACAGAGGATAAAAAGGAGGCGCTCCTCAGAGCCCAGCTTGACTCAGGAGATGAGAAAGTGCAGGCAAGGAGATTTGAAGAGACCGTGGTCAATGTGGGTCTTCGGCCAGTGTGGTATCAGCCAGATGTGTGAAACTGGCAATGCTTTTAAAATAATTTAGGCCTCAGGTGCTCACATTAGCCTTCCTTCCTTCCTCCCTGAATGATGTCAAGGGTAAGGAGATTGATTTGTAGCTTTTTAAAAAGAGGTAGATCCTGAATATGGGAAAGGTTTTGGTGTGTGAGGTTTTTTTCCCCCTGTAGAAAATTCCAAGAGGATTTTCTGTGTTGGAAAATGACAAGTTGACTCTCTTGACTGAAGAATGGCGATGGGAAAACAAGGTGAAGATATGTAGCAGTGAGTTGCCAAGAAACTTTCTGGCTTGCTGATCCTGTAAATATCCCATTAGAAACTAGCTCTGAAACAAGCTGTGTATCTTTTTATATTCTTGTCTTATAGGGCAATTTAAACATGGATTGATTATCTATTCTGCTATCCATGACGTTGGAATGAATTAGTGTGCTATTTTGTGTCGTAGATAAAAGTAGTGAAATTGTCTTTCTCTTTTATTTTATAATGGGGATTTCTTAGATGTTGCTCCAGTTCTTGTAACTCTCAGAATTTGGCGTGTTACTCTTCACTGAAATGAGCAATGTTAAGGCATAACCCACCCTATAATGGGGTGTTGTCTTGTCTCAGCTTCACTTAAATGAGAGTGAAACACACATCGAACTACTTCGCTGAATTGCTGTATTTATTATTTAGACATGCAACATCCACTCTGTTACAGTAGTAACAGTTTGAGAATACCAGGTCAGCCTGGCAATTACCAGCTGCTTCATTTATTTGTGGAAGCAGTTTGTGTAATTCGTTAAGTACCTCTAAATGTAGCGCACAAAATTTGCTGCATTTTAGCTTTTGTCCTAAGAATTTGGACTGTATTTTGGGCTCTGACTCCTGCAGAGTCGTTTTCAGCTGATTGGAAACAGAGTAGGAAATGGGTGAAAAGACAAATTCTCTTTGTCATAACATAGCACAGTGTAATTTCTTGCTAAAAGATAACACCATTTGTTCTAACAGCTCACCACCAGTAGCAATTTACCTTCTACCCTGCAGTATCTGATTTTGACCTCTTACATGTCTTTTATACCACCGTAATTTTAATATTCTTAAGAGCATTTTGATTTAGGCACAAATGCAGCAATGTGATTACATCAGGATGAAGCATCTACTTAAAGCTAATTATGTACTTATATATGCTGCTGAAGATGACTTTCCTACTGATTATGCAGGGGGAAAATTGAGTCCAAAAATACATATGAAATAAGGCAGGTATCTATTTCTTTTGAGATACCATATCCTATCTACTCCTCTTTTTTCCATATCTCTGTACTAAAAAACCTATTTTTTTTTTTATTTTTAAAGACTCGATAACGGTGTTTTCTGCAGCTATGCTGATGTCCCCAGATTTATGCCAGTAAGTCTAATCTCCATATGCTTTCTCTCTTTGCTTAGCAGTCTCACTAGGCTACAGTATCTGTTAAAGCAGTTTTGCTGCTAAACTTCTATTTAGTTTTTTTTGTTGTTGTTGGGCTTCTGGAAAGATTGATGTCGACAGAGACTATTAAACTTTAAGTCTTTGGGTTCCTTCAACCTCGTGATTTGTGATGATGGGACACTTGCTGCTGTCCCAGAGCCTCTGCAGGATGTCCCAAGCCTGCCAGAACTCAGGGACCTCCCTGCTCACCCCTTTAGGAGTGCAGCCTCATCCTCTGCTTCAAAGCTATGGAGTAACAAGGGAAGGCCAAAGCTTCTGGATTTTTGCAGCACACTCTAATATTGGAGCATTTTACCTGTTTTCCACTGGTCCAATGTTTTCCAAAGCCCAGGGCCCGACCGAGTGTGGGCAGACTGGGGCATCTGTTTAGGCATGGCTAACTGGTACCATCCATACTTAGACGGTGCTTCCAGCCTGTTCTTGCCTAACACTCTTGTTCCCAGCATCCCAGCCCTGCAGTCACCGTTGCTGTTGGAGGGAAGAGGCCCTCTTGCTGGCACTTGCAGTAGAGCACCTGAACAAAGCCCAGGGAACAATTTTTCATTTCCAGGCACGGTACTTTGCTGAAGATTTATCTGACTTTATGGTTACTCTAAGCTAGGAGATAACAGCTTGGTGGTGTTGTATAAGGTGGGAAGTCTTTCCATGTGGCAGGTTAACTTACAACTCACAACCTACAACTACGAAGAAAAACAAAGATAACTTGTGCTCCTGACCCATAGCTCCCAGTGAATCAGTGTTCCCAGGGGTATGGAGCAGGATGCAGCCTATGGCAAAGGTTGCCAGTAAAAGAGCTGTAAAAAGAAAACATGCAGAGTTCTTGAGGACAGCTGACAGCAATTTTTAAAAGAGGTCAAATGTAAATAATAATGTTTTGCCTTGGAAACATTCTACTCTCACAAGCTGCTTTCGTTTGCGTATTTAGAGAAACAACGCAGCTTATTGGGGCCTCAGTTTGGGTCAGGTGGCCTCAATATTGTGAGTGAAGAGTAACCATAAGATCCTGTCTCTTTAAAGCAGAAAAGCCAGAAAATCTTCTTGCCGAGCCTTCTTGTTATCACAGAGGTTTACAATTTATGTGGTATTTGTCTTTTAACCCTGAAAAATGGGGTGACACCAAATTGTGTTCAAATGAGCAGATAAGCTCTAATATACGGAAAGAACCCGATACTCATAAAAAGCTCTCTGCAGGCTCCAATATATAGATTTGCCTAAGAAAAAAATTCAGGCTTATGCCAGAATATGTATTTGGGAATTTATAAGAGGGGGATAATACCCTAGTTTGAAAGGGAAATAGGGGAGCTTTGAGGGCAATGTTTTCTCCACTGTCCAAACCAAGAGCCACAGCAAGAGGACAATTCCCAGGTCTGGTCCCGTCAATTTAGCAAGATCTCATCTGCTTAGGAGCAAGCATTAACTGATCCTGATTGAAGCAATTTACTTATCCAGTGGTGAAAACAGATATACGACCCTACGCATTGGAATTAGACACTTGGATCTCCAGGTAGCTAGAAAAGAAGCACATGGAGATGTGGACTCCTCTTCTCTGGAACCACAGGCTGAGCACAGTAATAGAGAGAACTCTTTCCTTTATTTTCAGCTTCGTGGTAGTGTACTTAGGAGCACTTAACCCTGAGGCAAAGAGGTCAGCCCTTGGCTCCTGCAGAGAGGAAATGAAGGGATCCAATAGCACAGCAATTCTTTGGTCCTCTTTTCTTTTTAAGCCATGCATGATTCATGGGTTACATTAGCATCCCTCCAGCAGAAGGACACAGATCGTTAATGCACCAGTCCGGAGGATACGTGAGTGACTCCTTTCTGCTTTTGTTACAAATCACATTGTCTACCTCGCACACTGCCAGCTTCACCTGTGGCTCTCAGCACTCCCCATTTACAAGTAAATTCTCTATGCTCCAACGTGTCCTGTTAGATGCACCTCCTGTACAAGGAAACCACCTCCTGTACAAAGAAACCCTACCACTTCAGGAAAATGTGCACTGATGAAAGCAGTCAGTGTCCAGGAAGAGTTACACAGACCAGCTTAATTTACACTCTGGAGCAGGTCACATTAATGGAATTGCTGACCCTCTGCCTTTGGGCACAGAGCACAGCATCCATGTCACCACTGCAGTACTGCCAGCTGCCCTAGGTGGGGGGGATGCTCTTCCGGCTTCCTTTCAGTTCAGGTCAGACAAAACGATGTTGTGTGTCAACTCGAAGACCATCTCAGATTTTAAATATTTTTTTTTCACTCACTGTGTGTTCTCTTTGCAAAACAGTAGCTGCAAAACACATAAAGAGCTGTTGCCCAAGGTGTCTGATTGGACAGTAAAAAGTTATAGATTAATAAATATGCTGGGGCAGAGAGGATGGAAACACCAAAAAGTATCAGATGGATCATCGATGGGGCACAGTGTGAGCAAAGGTACATTTATTTGCAATGGACTATGCACATAGGAAAATGAGATGTTTCTACTTGTCTGAGTGGCAGTAAATTTGCACGGTAACGCTGAAGTCTGGGGTTGTACATGGGTGAGTGCTCAAGATCAGACCTCTTTGATAAACGTGCTCATTTTCTCAGCTAAGCTCCAGCCCATCCAGTGAGTTAATACCCTACCTAGCAAAGCCTGCTTCCTGGCACGTTCCCCTGGGAGTGGATAAAAAGATGTCTTTCCCCCTGCAGCTGGGGGAACCTCCCTGTGTGCCCCTGTCTTTTATGACTGAGGTGGCATGGGAGTGGGAATTGCAGTCTAGGCTTTTATAGTGCTGCCAGCGTAAAATGCAGGAATTGTGCCCTGGAGTCCCACCACAGATGCATCTAGAACTGATGCCTAAAAAGCAAAGATAAGATCACTGTCACTAGAAGTAAGATATTTCAATAGAAACTTCAACCTTCATCCTTACTGCTGTTACTGCTTACTGGGAGGATCCAGCTGTTCAAGTGTGGTATTTTTCTCCCCAGTTAGCAACTTCAGGAAGTCAAAATACATGTTGGGGAAAGTTAAAGCTTAGAGATTTGTGGCCATCTGGGACTCATCTCCTGCCCAGTCTCCAAAGAGATTGTGCTTTTCAGGGCACTGCGCACAGGCAGCTGTATTTGCATAGCGATTTTTGTGGCCTCACCATTTTTCAGCAACTAGCTTCCAAAAGTCTCACTTGACTCCTACTTAGAGGCAAAAAGAGCTGCAGAAAAACTAAGATTGGTTCGGTCTATTTTTGTCCCAGAAGGTGTCACTGAAGAGCCAGGAAAGGTGCAGGTTTTGTAGTAGTTATAGCTGGGATCTTAACTGCAGCCTCAGTAGGTGGAGTCTGGAGGTTAGAAGCAATTTGGAGTCACAGATTCCTGTGCCTGCTGGGGGTTGAAGATCTGGAGAATTTTGCATCACAGAATAGATACCCTGAACTTTGCAATGCTGTGTGATTCCTCAGCTAAGTCATCCTACGTTCTGTAACAAAACTAAACTATTCTTGGGAGGTGATGGTGGGAAGGGGTTCATGAGTTTGGAGGTGGTTTTTTTAGAATATCTCTTTAAAGGATTGTGTTCATCTTCTTGCTTTTTGCTCTGTATCTGTTGTGTCAACATTACATTATAACTAACATATAATTTTAAATAATATAATTTAAAATAACTTTATTGTCTAGGTCTTTAGGCTTTTTCTTAAGAATAGGAGGAAGAGCTGGGATTTCCAATTGCTTTGCTATGATTTATTATGCTTTATTGATAGACATGGAAGTATCACAAATCTGGCAATTATGTAAGAGGGCTCAAGGAGCTTGTAGTGAGAATTCCACAAAGAACAAGTTAAACACAGCAAGCAGGGTGTCCTTCTCTCCATTTGGAAAAGGTAGTTTGAGTTACTGTTTTAAGTCTTTTCTCCAATGTTTAAGCATCTTAGGAGACTTGATCTGATACATAAAGCAGATACATGAGGGATACTCACCTCCATGGTGGGTATTGGAAAGAAATTCATCATTGATGCGGCCAGAGTAGAAAGCCCTCTCAAAAGGATATTAAATGCTCTGCTTTTAGCCAGTCTCTTAACTACTGAAGAGCAGGCTGTGATCTGATCTGATGTGGGGGGTAAGATTATCCTACACCAGCCTACCGCTGGTTGTTGGTTCCCTCCCCAGAAACATCTGCCACTGTCTGAGGCAGGATAATGGACTAGATTATTGCATCCATGTTCCCATTCCTGGGCTTTAACATAATTGGAGGGTCTTAAAAACGAGTGGGGTAGCTCATAAGTTGAGCTATATAATGGTACATTTCTAACCAGTTCTCTGCTCTTCAGGGTGCTGATGTTGCAGATCCCCTCCTTTCCTCTAGTTTCCAACAGCGTGTTCTCAGCTGAATTGGTTTGTCTTGCCTATAGGTTAATACAGCACAGCTTTTTGACATATTGTAGCTCTCTGAGGTAAAGAACAAAGGAGGGAGATTAAATTTTTCCCTGTCAGAGCTATGTCAGGTTCATTGCTCCAACAGACTTCCAAGGTTTGAATCAAGGAATAGGAAAAAATGTTCCAAAGTCACTAAAAAGTGTCTTCTTACTTGATAAAAGCCACTCAAGGTTTCACTTCGGTGAAAATTCAAATATTTTTCCTAACCTTCTCAGCACCAGATGAACCATGCAGTGGCTGCAAGTACTTTTAACGGTAGAAATACCATAAGCTTATAGGAATGTATAAGAAAAACTTATTTTGTTTCAATAAGAGGAAAATGAGCTCAAAACCTCACATTTTTTATCAACAGTGACATTCTGCTAAAAAGTTTGGTGTTCACACTGAGGGAGTAGAGCAGAGGAGACTTGCAGGTTTCAGTGCTGGAATTTTGCCATTTAATCTTTCCTCTGGCAGATTAGCACGGAGATTACATAGCCTCTGTGCATTGTTATCCACAGAAATAAAACCTATAAGAGTTTGTTCAGCCGTGCTCCCCACTTTACTTACCCATTTTTTATTTCAGCTGCTAATCTGCTAAGGATTTCAGCCTTTAGCTCAGGGTTATCAGAATGGCATTGTGAGTGGATAACATCTGTTTCAGCTTTCATCCATCTAGAACACAAGCATTAATCACTAGAAATGGAGTGTGAAATGGAAAGAAAAGTTAAATGCACATTTGATTCTGAATGCTCTTGGAGAAAATGTCTTTTAGGGCCTGACCAGAGGGAGAACTTCACTGCACTATAGCTGGGTTTACTAGTGCATTACACATGAAAAGCTGGTCATTATCTGATAGAAATTCTGCTCATTTCAGTTTATTTTAAAGGCACAAACCTTGTCCTGCCTCATTTAAAAGAAATGTTTAAAACAACTAATTCCAAAACAGTGCATCTGTTTAGCTTAATTTGGTTGTGGTCATCAGTAAAGCTTGTCTTTCCAAGCTTTCTGTGCCCCAGCTCACACCTGGAGCCCTGAGCTGTTGCAGCCTCATGCTGCAAACGGGTAGCTCTGGTCATGATTTGCTGAGAAATATATAGTAAGGACTACGAACCATCTTGGACCGAGACACACTGAGCTGGCTCAATAGGCCTTTTCCATCCAGAGTTTCAACATTTTCACAGATGCTGTAAGGAACTGTGTTGATTTTCTACTGCTCTGGCACGTGTCATGGGAGCTAGACTCTTAATTTTTAACTCTAAGAACAATGACCAGCCCTGCCTTGATGGGAGCAATTAGGCATGAGATACTGTGAGCAGAGTTAATTTGGCTTGTTGCTGACTGTGTGTACTTCTCTGGCAGTTGCATGGGAAATTTTTACTGCACAATAGGCTGGATTTGCTCCATTTTTTGAGGATTTATGCGTGCCAGGTACCCTCTCTCACCCTCTGGAGAACATGTTGGGTGTTGTGGTGGCTCTGGAAAGCTGGAGATGGAAGATGGCTATATTCAGACCTAGCTGATGTTTTATATGTATCCCCTTTTGCAGAGGTGATTCCCAGCTTTGCTTCTTACATCACTGTATGCTCAAAAAGCAGGCAGTAATTATTTTCTGAACCTCCCAGAGAAGGCTTCTCCCAGAATTCCTCCAAAACCACAGAATATAGTTCATCCACAGCGGTCAATATTACCTACTTCTGTCATTTAAAAATCTCTTTTTCATCAACAGACAGCGAGTTTGTCAAGGCATAATTTCTGTGCAGTGCAATGAATTCAGCAGATTACCTGTCCCTGTATCCTTTATCATTCTTTTCCCCTGTCATACTTTGAGACGAACTGTTCTCAGCATCTTGCTCTCTCGAAGGCCCTGAAGAAAGCCATTATAGCTCATTAAAAACATCCCAACAACCCTTGCCCATCCATCAGGACAGTGTTATAGCTCTGGAAGGACTCTGGAAGCATCCTGTTTCCAGATCCTAAGAGGGATGTCTCTCTGGGGACAAGAGAGAGACCTGTTAAGAAGAGTATTATTTCTCCAGCATTTCAAAGCTGAGCCCACCCCTAATGTTTTCATATAAATTATTTTGTTTGCTGCCTTCCCTCTGACTTCCTTGCAGTTTAACTGTAGGTACACTTAAATATATTCATTTTATGCATAGCAGCAGCCAAGCTCGCTCTGTATTCTGGGAAGTGTTTCTGCAGGCCCTCTGGTCCTTTGATTTCCTCGTGTGCTTTGTTAAGAAGTGAAATAGTTAATGTTTACTACATTACAGTCACAATACTTGTCAGCTGAGCTGGCATCTTTTCAAGTGAAGGCGAATGTCATGCAGCAGAAATCAGTCTCTCCTCAAACCCAGCTGATCAACATGAGACAGTTATAATAGAAAGGGAAAGAGAGAGCCTTTGAACCTCTTTAATTAAACCAGCAGTAGTTCCCAGGAGGACACTTTGTGTCTAAAATCAAGGCCTGTCTTTTTCACTGTAAATAGCTGCATATTCTTTAAGCTATTCTGACGAGAGCCAGTCTTCACCTTTAATCAGAATGTCCAGCCTGGTCTGATATGAATCATCTCATTAGACCAGTATAACCAGGAAAAAACAACTGCACAGACAAGCTCACAGATATCTATTTATATTCACTTTGTGTTTAGGAAGATCCTTTCCCATTCTAACAGAAAAGAATTTACTTTTACAAGTGAGGTGAGAATCTGCCAGGCAACTGCCAGACATAGAATCTTTTGTGTTTTCTGGAGCTGATGACATTTACCTGTGCTTTGAGTAAGAATTGAGAGTCTGCCACCTCCCCAGATAGCGCTCTCCTACATTTCCATCCCCAGCCTCCCTCTACCAAGCAAGCTTTTGTTTCTGTTAAAAAAAAAATAGAGAGGAGAGGGAAAGAGAAATTTTTGCTGTTCTTGGCCTTATGCTTTTCAGATTCTTATTAAAAAGATATATAAGAACATTTATTACTTTTTTTCTGCACAGGCAAAAGCCCAAACACAAAGTACCATCTCTGACTGACTTGTTCCTTCTATAACTTTTCTTCTTTGCAGGCCTTTTTAGCTTTGGAAATATTTTCCATTCTGAAAACTGGTGCTTTTAGAAACTCCCTGAGTCTTTTTAAGTGAAAATCTAATGAACTCACAGGAAAGCAATAGAGAAGGAGTCAGTGGCTGTTTTTCTGTACAAGAGCTGAAGTGCAGTACTGAACTGAAATAAAATATTGTTATTTATATCAGAATAGGAGTAACTGCAATTCTAGACATGGTAGGTAAGACATGCTCTGATGTCAAGAGTATAAAATGTAAGTAAGCAAAATCTGTGGGAAATATTTCATTTTGCATATGAAGAATTGTGAAGACATAAAAGGTTTGCAAAGAGAAATTCAGTATCTGAGGCCAGAACTGGGACCTGGTCTGGTGAGGATGTTATTTTCCTCACCAGATCCTCCTTTCTTTCCTTTGGGTTCTATGTTTTGTACCAGCTCAGAGAACAGACTTCTTGAAACTACTTAGTATTCACCACAGATGACAGCCTTGTAATTTTGTGAAAAGTAACATCTGTTCAGGGAGAAACTGTGTGCACATGTATAAGCAGGTTTCCAAGACATGTATTTCAGAGAAGAGGAAACAAATTTCCTCAAATATCCCTAAAAATTACCAGCCTATTCAACATAATCCAGGAACTCAGAGCAATCTTCCTGGGGAAAGAAAAAGAATACGTGAGGATGCCCAGACCCCCAGCAGACACCAAATGATATTGCTCCTTTACAGATCTACTCCATTATGGTTTTGCTGCCTGATGAAAAGAATGTCCTGTCAGTGGCAAGTGCAATTTTTCAAAACCAATCTATATGCTGGACTTCCCTCTGGCTTTAACCAGCAGAGCCTTACATCACTGTCACTGCTGATACAGGCATCCTACGAGCTTTCTGACCAGCTCCAGAACTGCCAAGTTTCAGCTGGTTTCACTGGACAGCTTGACAGAGCTCTGAGGAGCATGAAGTTTTGCTGCAGAATCACAAGCTGTCTGAGATGCTTGGCACAGCTCTGATGAAAATAGGATGAATTTGAAGGTTTTAATACGACCCCACACCCGTGAAGATTCATTTGGATTCTGTTCCGCTTAAAAAAACTCTTTTCCCAAGGGTTACTTAAGGTACTTTTGAAAAGCACTATAAAACTAGCTCACCATATTCACATGCAATTATTTGTTTCACTCTGAGATCAGCTGAAGAGAATATTTTATTCTACTCATTATTCTACTCTCCCCTTTGTAGCCAGTGGGAAGCAGGACAAGAATTAATTGCATGTCAGAGAGTCTCTTGTTCTGGGTAGCAAGAGATCATTGATGGTTTTGAACTCTGGTTTCATTGCTATATACTTGATGAACATTACTCCTTTAATTGTACAAATTGTACAATACAAGTAATAACACTTTCAACTAACGGATCTCATATATTTGTGTGTTTTTTGCAATTTCTTGGTCAATGTAACCACAGGTAGCATTTGTTGTTCAAACATATGGTATGTTTTTCACTGATTGCCTTTTTAAAACACATCTGTTCTTACAAGTTGGTCTTACTTTTAATGCCTGTATCTTTACCATGAGGGTTCAAAGCGAAAAACTGCTATATTTAACATAGTTCATCTTCAAAATAGTGGCATGAAACCACCATGTGACAGTATCTGACTGAAGAAAGCAGCCTTCGGCCTCATGGCAAGGCTTGTACTCGGTGGAGGCCTGGGTGGAATGTGGGACTATGGTATTCCAGCTGTGGGACCTGCTTCCAGCAATGTCTCACATGGGCTGGCTGTTCCACACAGCTGTTTTCACCTGGGTGTGAACAGGGACAAATATCCTGACCCTGACAGCCGGGTATAATTGAGGGAGCATAACACAGAAGGACTAAGCAACATGCTCCAAGGCTTGTGCAAACCTAAGGAGCTACTACCAGCCAGTAGATAAGGTGACACGTTATCCTAAAATCCGTGTCTTTGCATTCAGGGTATTTTTTTCCATCAGTATCTCTTTTTTTTTCAGTCAGCAGCCTCTTCGTTTCTCAGATGTCACTCTCTTTCTTTTTCAGACAGATCAGCAATGTGGTTTGGAGGCAAATATCCAGATCGTTTTTATTCACTGCTCTTTGATTCACAGCCAGAGCAGTCTCAGAGTACATGCACCTGGAATCCCTTTCAGTGAATCAGCATGGGAAGATGTACTCTAGGAGCATGCCTAATTTGCTACAGTTGTTGATGGATGCTGACTTGATGGGACCACACTAAAGCTAGTCCAAAGCCAGTTCACTGAAATGCAAATAGTGTGCATGTTGCATCCTCACTACCAATTTCTTTGCCCTACAGATGTGCTCCTGCTTGCTAACGTAGCAACAGCATGAGAAAGTCACACACCACAGCAAGCCTGGTTTCGCTGTATGAAGAGATCAGGAAACACAGTCACTGGCAGGGGAACAATAAAGTTCATCAGGGCTGAAAACAGCTAGGACATAAATAATTTTATTTGCAAAATGATGGAGCAAATATCTACAGTTCTCTGTGGCCACCGTCAGGTCACCCATGTGGGCGTCATAGTTCCCAAGGTATTATCCCACTATTTCAGGACTCCAGTAGTAGCTAAACAAGCCATCCTCTGTAAGAGTGCCTTTGTGTTTGGACTTCGGCAGCACAGATCTAATCAGTGACTCTGGGGTCAAACCAGGTCCTTCATGGCATAAAAGGGATGGACCATTTGCTCTGGAACAAACCTTTGTGTGCCGTCCTTTTGGGCTGTAAGTCAGAGCATGGTCTTTGACAGTGTTAGATCTGTTCTGGGGAAACATTTTTCAGCCAGGCTTCAGTATTTTGTGTTCTATTTCTATAATTGTAACTTGTGACTGTTACACTGGATAGGTCTCCCTGTTTGAAGCAAAAGGATGACAAAAATACTGGCATCCCTCTCTGCAGACAAGCCAGATGCCCTTCAGAAGTAGCAAAAAATATTATTGTACTTTCTCTTCCTGATCTCCTTCAAGCCCCTGTGGGAGTTCACCAGAGGCATCAGCAATAACAAAGAACCCTTAAAATGAATTGTAACAGCCAAGGAGATGTTTTTGCTTGATCGCTAATGGAGCCAGAAGATGAATTTCGGAGAGAAGAGCAGAAAAGAAGCTGTGAGAAGTTCCATAATTTATTAGAGATGAGCTGGCTGCAAGAGTGAGTCAAGAGTCAGGCAAAATAAAAAGGGTCAAGCATGAGAACAAACGCATCCTGGGAAGCAGCTGCAAGCTTGGGAATATGATACAGTGTTATTACAAAGCTACTAATAGAGCTGATTTGTGACTCTCTGGCCTGACCTCCAGATCAATAGTATACATCGAGTGTCAGGAGCTAGATTCAATCATCTGTAAGTCAAAATGCCCCTCTCTGGAGAGAATGAAGTAGTAAACAAATAGGAATTAAGCTGTGATTTCTGTCTGTCTAGATCCTGATCTATCTATGGATGGAGTATTGATCAGTCAATACATAGCTAAATATGTATGGAGAGATCGGTAATGGCCTATAGGAAAATCTTTTACAGAGATACGTGTGTTGTATTGGGTTTGTGTGGCCAGGCTTTTGGTAGCATGGGGGCTTACAGAGAAAGCTTCTGTGAGAAGCTGCTGGAAGCTTCCTCCATGTCCAGCAGAGCCAGTCCCTGGCAATCCAGAGACAGAAGTGTCACTGGCCAAGGCTGGGCCAATTAGAAATGGTGGTAATGCCTCTGTGATAACATACCTTAGAAAAACAGCAACAAAAAAAGTGATTGCACAGTTGTAATTGTGGCCAGAGAAGAGTGGGGTGAGAATATATGAAAGGAGCAGCCCTGCAGGCACTAAGGGCCGTGCAGAAGGAGGGGGAGGAGGTGCTCCAGGAGCCAGAGCCGAGATTCCTCTGCTGCCTGTGGTGAAGACCATGGTGAAGCAGCTGTGCCCCTGCAGCCCATGGGGATCCACAGGGATGCAGAGATCCACCCACAGCCCATGGAAGACACTCACACCAGAGCAGGTGGATGCCTTAGTGGAGGCTGTGACCCTGTGGGAAGCCCATGGAGAGAGGAGCCCACACTGGAGCAGCCTGTCCGTGAAGGACCCCATGGCAGAGTGACCCACGCTGCTGCAGTTTGGGGAGGGCTGTTGCCCGTGGGATGGACTCACATTGCAGCCATGCCAGAACTTCATTTATATACATATTTATATGGTCCGACTGGAGGGGACTCTGATCTACCTGACGTAGTTGAGGATGTCCCTGCTCATTGCAGGGGGGTTGGACAGGTTGACCTTTAAAGATCCCTCCCAACCCAAACTATGCTATGCTTCTACTTATGGATATGTTTACACATACATGAATGTTTTTGTTTTGTCCTTTGAGACTTTGTAACAGCTAGCTTGCTTTGTAATTAGCTTGAAATCTGACCAACAACAAGGGCTACTGGAATGTTTTTGAATACTAAATTGGTTTTGTGTCATGTCTTATCAAGTGTTTTGAAATCTAGCCCAGATTTCACTGGACAATTTGTCAGATCCTGGATATCTTGGCTGTTTCCCAGACTGCTGCTAGCTGCAGAAGGAGCCTTGCTCACCAGATTAGCTCAGCATGTTGGGCTATTCTCCGAGATGATACTTGCAGTTAGCAACTGGCCAGGTCTGTGGAAGCAAATCAACAGCAGCCAAACTCTTTGATCTATTTTTCGCACCAAAGCCATGATGGCAGCATTCAGCTTAATTTTCTGGCTTAGACGTTTGGAGGAAAATAAAATAGGTCCATGGTGCTTGATGTGAACAGGCTTCAGCTGAACAGTAAGAAATTAGGAACTTGGGTACTCACAACCAAACATCATTTCACTCCAGCTGTACTAAGACCCACGTATGTGGAACAGTTTTACTTGCCAACACAGACCTTAATTTAGGATTCCTGGAGGAGTCCCCTTGAGACAGAAGTTTACATTGGTGAGGGTGCAGGGTAGGGAAGGTAAGGTCTGCCGTAGAAGTCTTGTTTCATATAAGATACCTAAGATCACAAACAATTTATCTGGAATGAGGTCTGGGATGAAGTAGTTGAAATGGCATTGTACGTAGATTCCTGAAAAACACCCTTGAGGTTAAGGTTATAGAAAGCAGGGCACCATCCAAGCACATGATGAGTCAGGTAGAGAAAATAAACCAGATAAGAGTATCTGTGATCTTTTATCGTGTTACTGGCAGGTCTTTAAAGCTGCCTCCAAAGCCTCTGCTACAAGCTCCTGCTGGAGACTTTTTCCTGAAAGCTCAAAATCTTGTTTGCAGGACCACCAGAGCTGTGAGAAGCTTATGAGCCCTTTGGGGGCTTGGCCCATGAGGTGAAATTGCTAGCCAGATAACCTCTTTCAGAAACCCAAGCCCAAATGTGGACATGTGAAAGCCTTCTGACCACAGCATGTGGGTAAAGAAAGATTTTCAGGTTATTTACTTACTCCATCTTCTGCTGTTCCAGGCAGGGATCATGGCACTAACATGGCCAACACCCATCATTCACGGAAATGTCTCCTAAGATGAGCTCAAGGCAGTCCATAAGGGTCCATTGCATATAGGAAACAACACAGCAGAAAAGCAGATGGAATACAGAGCAGCAGGATCTAAACAAGATCTTAGAATTGTGTTATCTGCCCATCTCAGCACCAAACTGACAAGACGGATGGGAGCTGGCCTCTGATACTATGCAGGGAATATATTAGCCAGGAGAAAAGTTCTTGCTAGCAAACCACTCAGGAAAAATTACCTCTGCTAACAGAGACAGAAAAAAACTAAACAAAAAAACCCCAACCAGAAACATCATCTCAGCAGGGAGCACACTAACAGACAGGAGCTACCACAGTAAACAGAAGCACAGTCTGCAGTGTCAAAACACTGTGGCATCCTGCTCCTTTTGATGCTTGCCCACTGCCAGCTGCGAAGTCTTCACGCTGCTGCTTTTATGCTCTGCAGTGGGACATGAAGCTCTTTACAAAGCAGATACTCCCTGTACCTCTTACTAGGTCCCAGCTTTCAGCAGTAATCAGTCACTGGAAATTTTCCTCTACCTTTTGCCACAAGAGGACTCCAGTCTCCAGTGGCTCCCGGGGAGATGTTTGTGGTTTTTCTAACTAACTTCTCCAGAGACCTGTTCCAGCAAACTAGCAATTAGGATCCTGGTTTAGCAGCAGCTCTGTTTTTCAATATGTGAAATGAACAAACATGTTTTTTTCAGAGCTCCAAACAGACAGACTACTATTTGTTAACAAGAAAGTCCTGCTCTATCCAGCTATGGCATTGAATATTTTTGCTAAGGAACATTGCACTGGAAAACACTTGCGGGTAAAAGCGATCTTTTTCTCATCATTAATTGTATATAGCTGTGTTGAAGCTTATGGCTAATGATAAACACCCGTGCTTAATAACATTTTTTTAAACTCATTTGTTTTAAAGCTTCCTGCTTCTTGTCTCACTATGTGCCATGAGCTTAAGGGCAAGTATCTTACAAGCTAACAACCATTCACATGATGTCTGATTAATGTGGTTATGGCTGTAGAGCTATTGTAGTAATTATAATGATAGGAATATGATCCTCTCCATTTTCATTTTAATAGAGGCCAATAAATATATCTTATGGCTTTTATGGTATTTAACTATCTAGTCATGAAGAGGAGCTTGTAGAACTATTGTAACTGTGTTGTGAGTTATAGGAAAGCATAAAATGCAAGTCTGCTGGACTCAGCAAAATGAGTATGCATTTACAGTTCACATAGGTGGGGTCTGATGTCTGTTGGGGGAAAGAGGAGCTCGTTCAGCAGTTGTGAGAGGTGGAGGATTTGAAAAGGAGGATGCAGGGGAAAGCACTGCCATGATTTCCTAGACAGGCTGCTGACCTGGGAGAACTGAGCGATCTGTCTGTTGCTGCAGCTTACCTGCCTGTCTGCATTTACCACAATTTTTAGACAGCACTGATACTCTGTCGTTGCACATCTCCAAGGGTTGTCATAAAAAGACGTGAGATGCTGCTTTTCAGTGTTCTGACTATTAAAGTCTTTGAGTTGCACTATTGGAATGTAAGGACTGGAGTACCAACAGCTGAAACACCCTGACTTCACTCTCCTGGCACTAGAATTAAAGCTTATTGTGCTTTGCTGCTTTTGTTACCCTTGTTTATAATAGAGTTCACACCAGTTTACAAGCACTTTTAGGACAGTTATGTTGCTGTGGTGGGAAAGTTAAGTGTTGCAAATATTGGCAAATGCCCAAAGGAAATCTCACAGCTGCAGACCCTCCAAAAGGAATGCTGATTTCTTGCAAAGGAGAACGGAAGCCAGAAGGGTCCTCAGCCCTGACTGCAAGGTACATCCATCAGACAGCTTTTGTCAAAGGGATATGTGATATCTGGGGGACACTGATGAATTAGCTTTAAGCTAGGGAGCTCAGGTGGTGTTAGGACACAGCAAAGCTCACCCCAAGTGCAAGGCTGGGTTATGAGCTCTGTACTCCACATCTACCCACTTAGGGTGTTATGCACAGCTCAAGTGTATTTGCATGAACTGCAGATGGCACAAAACCAGCAGATGTGTTTTCTGAATGGCTGTTAACAGAATAGACACTAGAGGGCTGTGGAAAATGGTTTTAAAAAATATTAATGCTTGCATTGCTTACTCCCCACATTTATGTGGAGGAGTTATAAAGGGGAGAACAGGTCCAGGTCCTTTGACAGACAGACAGACAGGGAAGTGATGGATTACTCTAACCCAGAGTCAGAGGACCCATCTGGTGCAAGGTCTGAAGACACAGCAAATTCAAGTTCAGGGCTCCCTGGACCATAAGAAATGCCATGGCTTCACAATGCAAAGCATCAGTCTTAGGTACGTTTTCTCTGATGGTCCAGTTTACTGGCAAAATTTTGACAATTTAACTGACATGTATTTTGCTCTGTGTATCACTAATGCCCCATGCACTCTCCTAGAGCAGATAGGAAAACGTAATGTATTATTCTTTTTCAGGGTCTCTAACTGTTCTGACAGAAATAATTTTGGATGCTCAGTTTTTTATCAAATGAGCGGTGTGTGGCAATGTGGCAGTGAACAGATGAAAGACTAGTAATCATGGAATGATTGCCTGATAAGAAAATAATTTAGTAGAAATCTTTAGCCAAAACACTTTTAGAAGGGTTTTTTAAAATGTTCAAAATGGAAATCCCTGGGAAGTGAACTCTAAGTGGCACCGAGATTCACGTAGGATGCTGAAAACTGCAGATCTCTGTACCAAAGTAGCCGAGAAGCCATGGTGGGACAAAGCCAGTCTGGATATAGACAGCTGGACCAGTGTCAAGTCCATGGTTTAGTTAAAAAGCCATTTGTACCAGACAAGGTGCTGGCAAACTACCTGGCTGCATGTGAGTGTTCTAAAAGCAGAAGGGTGAAGGGAGTGGAGGACACAGAAAGGCCCCCAGTGTGGCCTGGAACAGACAGGACAGGAGGCAGCAGAGAGAGTGAGAAGGCAGTATGAGGCAGGGTGGGCTGCTTCGCTCTCTAAGAGGATGGCTCAACCTGGCAGTGCCCAGAGCCAAGGTGATGAAAGGCCTTGGCATCTCCATGCAGTGCCCTGCCCCATTGCACAGTACAGGCTTGCCCTCAGGGTAGAATTTTGGTAAGGATTAAGTGAAACTCCCGACCAACTTGGAGGCAGCTGGAATCATGACAACTCTCCACACCTTGCACATGATGGCAGAAATCACAAATACAGGTGAACTTAAAATCACCTGCCCTATGCAAGTGATTCAGGGGCTTATTTAATGGGTAGAGAAGGGCTGTGGTGACTCTTGAATAGCAGGGACAGTTTAGGCTGTGTGAGCTGTTGATAGTTCATGATCTGTTTATAGTTCTGCCTCGTACTAGAACTTCCAGGAAAGAGCAAAAATGGGTGGTGACTTCTCCTTCCAGCACCATGCTCTACTCCTGGTGAGGTACAGTGCATTCTGCTCTGTGTCCCATTGAGCTTACTAGGAGAAAATTGGCTACCTCTACTGGCATTAGGTACATGGATATCAGTAATGCAGGGTGAAGCCTTGCAGTCCGTGCGTGGGCTGGGGTTGGCTGGAGGCAGTAAGTGAGAGAAATTGTGCCCTGGTCCAAGTTGAGTTTGCAGCTTTGGATGAATTCAGGATTTTTCATTAAGATCTGGGAGACCTTTTCAAGTAATGAGTTGCTGCTTTTTAGTGAGGGAAGCTGGCTTCCTGGATAGTATGAGGAACATCAGAGCTGGTGGTCTTTGTCTTGGTTCAGCCCCTGGACACACGAAAGAGAAAAAGGATCTGCCTTTTTCTCTGAAGGGTAGGGTAGCAGAGCACTTCAGGCACATGATTTAATGCTTCTGGTTTCAGAAGCATGAGTCTGAGCTTCATGCTGTATTTTGCACCAAAGCTTCATCTGTACATGGGTGATTCAGACTTTAGTGATGCAAGTCAGACTCATGTTGGTCACATTATCCCTCATGTGATTTTGGTTTCAGAAAGTTTGGGTGCCTCTTAACTCTGCTACCCCTCTTCCCATGGAGACGAAGGAGGTGTGAAGTCCTGCTTGGCTTCCTGTTCTTGGTCCAGCGCTGACCCGTGGGACCCGCAGAGTGGAGGCGAGAGGAAGCAGCAGTTAAATGCGTGCGGCTGGGTCATTTTCTGCCGTGATGCTCTACCAGATACTCTGCTGCCTGTAAAGTCATGCCTCCCCCGAAGGGCAGGCAGGCTGCGGCCAGGGATGCGATGATTGGACTGTCCTCCTCGTCTGGAGGAGCTTAGGGGTCCGTGCTTGCCATGGGATTGATTTTTCGCTCTGGATGCACAGGCGAAGCTGGGAGCGTGCCCAGCTGCGTGTCAGGGCTGCATATTGCATGGGCGCCTTTGAGCCACGGCGCCGGCGGAGGCGTGTGGCTGGATGCTGAGACAAAGTGCTCCTGCAGCTGCAGGGCTTCAGCGTGGTGATTCCTCCAGGTTGGCTCTTCTCCATTATCTTGCGCGTGGCGTCAGTGCACCCCAGGGACGGCTTGCTGCTTGCTGGCCGGGGGGTCCGCCTGATTCTTGTTTAGGGGGTTGGTGGTTTTGCTTTATTTACTCTGCCGCGGCTTCAGGCTCTCCCCGTGCCGAGGAGAAGAAAGAAACAAACTGCGGGGAGTGTGGGGGGGAATAACAAACCGAAGGGAGCCGAGCTGCGGCC
>VZTG01010319.1:71356-169819 GCA_013397845.1 Melanocharis versteri
CCCACCCCAAAGCCATCCTTCCCAAAATACCCTATAAAAGCAAACACCACCCCCCCGCCCTAAATGATCCCAATAAATCTATTCCCCCGCCTCTCGTGCTGGCTGTTCTCCTTATCCCCCGCGCTGCCAGGCTGCCTATTTTTAAGGATAACGTGGTACCCCGGAGTCGTCTTGCGAGCGGCGTGATTTCAGCGAGGGTCTGAGCGCTGCCAGCTCCGGGAGGGTAACCCTGCCGCCTCTGCCCGTGCTTTGTGCCCAGGTTGTGCGCCGCCGTTTCTGCGTGTGCCTTTTGGGGTTTGGCGACGGGAGCTGTGGGGTGACCTCCCTGCCCCCCGACATCTCGGCATGGCAGGGTTGGGGGGCCAGCAAGCGGCCGGCGTGGCGTGTGGCATGGCGTGCTGTCAAGGAGACCTGATTTCTTTAGACATGTGGGCATATCTGGTAGGTTGAACGCATTTTTAATGTACTTCTTCCAGCATGGTGAGGAACTAGTAAGGAGACTGCACTGTTACTAATTGGCTACATTTGATGGACGATAGTAATTACCTTTCCTATAGGCGCTTGTACAGATACCATAGTGGAAACCATAAGCATCGCTATCTAAAAAAACAGATTTTGGATGCCTGGGTTTGGAAATGCTTTTAGCTTGCACTAAGTGAAGCAAGGCAGCGTTCCTAGGGAAATAAACATATAAGCACATGCAACTGTCTGCTGGATCAGCAACCATATTTTTCAAGTGCTATGCAAACCTAAAGTGTTGTCGCGTGAAACAATTGTTTAACATAAGTGGGGGGGAAGTTCTTTAAACTATGTAGTCACCTCCTCACTTCATCCAGCTACAGCAGTATCTTTGTTGTCAAAATATTCCTTCCCCCTCTTTGCACTGATGTATGAGATAATAACAGTATTCAGCAATGTCCATAGAGCAGAGAAGAGCCGCTGCACTGGATGTGTCCCCAGCTGCCACCTTTCCTCCTTGGCAGCAAGTTTCCAAAGAGGTGTGAGTGGGGAGCGAGAGACAGAAGCCTCAAACCAGGCTCTGTGTGCGGTAAGTTCTCTTGCCCAAAGAGGAGAATGGGTGGGTAGGTGACCCTGGCAGTATCCCCACCCCGGCCGGGCAAGGAGGGGAACGGCAGAGCTGGGCCAAAATGAGCTGGGGGCAGCAAGGAAGTCAGATGCAGCTCCAGGAGTTACTTTGTGGCACTATTGATGGAGCTGCAGACAGCAGTTCTCTGATTCAAGGGAGAAAATGCAGGCCATAATCCTGCCCACCGCCTATTTTGGTTTGAAGTGGACAATGTGAACCTAAGGAGTGATTTAATCATGGTGATGCATGAAAGTAACTGAAAGGCGGATTTACCGCTCTAATCTTTTCATGGTGCTTAATTTAATTTTCATGTGCTTTATTGCAACACTGATTCATCAGGTGAGTGGGAGGGAGGCTTGTACAGTACAGGTGGTTCAGTTTCCATTGCTGGATTAGATATTTAGCAAGGTGCTTTCTTGGCTAGAACAGTAGAAAAATGGCTCTGTCTGATACAGTGCTGTGGTTTGGAATCCAGGATATCTCTAGGGAAAGGCCATTCCTATAATCTGTAATGTGCAGTGTTTGAAATCAGTGTGCTGTGCTCAGAGCAAAACTGAGACTCGACTAATTCTTATTATGTTCATAGATCATAAAAATTTTAGTTAAGGTAATCTGAATTGGTTTAGACTCACTTCATGTCCGAGGGAGCTGTAACCTGCTGGAGGCAATTGTGAGATTGTCAGTGTTGCCAGTGCTGAAAGTCTTTTAGTGCTGGATCTGAGGCTGAAGAGGTAAAAATGAAACTGCCCTGAAGTGTGTCAGCAGGGCCCTGCTTCTTCCGAGCTGCAGAGCACAGACCTCCCTCTGCAACTCCACGGATTTGTGCTATTTGATCTCCTGTTTTATTTGGGGGAAAAGCTGCATTTAGTGTTTTTTCTCCTGATCTCCCTGCTTTTGGAGCATTAATAGCACAGTGTTTTCTCAGCCAGAAATGCTGCTCCTCACGCCTCCACTCCTCAACATGAGATGTCTCTGGCAGCACGTTGTAGGTGTTTGTGCATGCCTGCTGTGGTTACTAAGGTAAAGGAAACACAAGAAGCAGCTCAGGGAATGGGAACCATCCAAATGCCAAATACACGCGGGTTTGGGCAGGAATGACAGTGACCTGCTCTGCCAGCGTGTCTCAGTGTGGGTCTGGGCTTGCTCACTCCTCATGCAGGCTCCTGACTGTCACTGCTGGTGTTTATGCTGTGCTTAGAGCACCAGGCATCTTGAGACTGAGCAAACTCCTCCCAGGTACTGCTCAGCCCTCATTTTGGAGCTGTGTGGTTGTGGTGCATTTAATTGTACAGGGCTGTGTCTAAATCACAGGTTCTGCCTTCGTCCCAGCTCCTCCCCACCACTGTGGCTCTTTCTGGTCATGCAATGAAGGAGGAAGGAGACAACCATCCTGAAAAAACACCCTTTTGATAAGTACCTGCTGAGCCTCTGTGGAGGACTAAGAAGCAGTGTACAACCTGCCCAGGTTTCCACATTTCTTAATTATTGGAATACTCTTTCTCTGCTCAAGGCACGGGAGTGTTGTGCTTGCATCAGGCTCTCAGTACTGTATATGCATCTGTGTAATACAAAAAGATCAAGGGACCAGAGGGGCAAAATCTGCAAAACTGGAAGCAGCTAACAGCAGGCTAATAAGAGTTACCTGTAAATGGTTTCTGCCCATCACAGAAGGAGAGTGATGTGAAAGGGAGATTTTTTTTTTGGTCAGAATAATCCAGCTGCTTGTGTGGTGGTGTTTTTTTATTTCTTTCAAGTTGCATAAAAACCATGGGCATATCCCTTGTTCTTTAGTCTCAGTTTTCTGTAGTGTTTGTAGAACTACAGTTGAAATTGTGCCATTTTTTCCTTTACTCTCCTTTCAGATTGAAGGATTTATAGGTGTATAAATCAAAGTCTGAATTGAAAAGGCTCAATTCTCCTCTTTGTTTAATAAACAGCCAGCTGTATACCTGGGCTTTCCTTTTGCAGTGTGTCACTGAGGTCTGTGCTCTGTTCCAATATCAATAACTTTACTGTGCTGGCAGTCTTCTTGATAGTAGTTTTCTATGTGTTTTGTTAAACTCCATGCCAAGCTTCAATTTACTGGGAATTGACTGCAGGGCTGTATGAGTTTGAGTGTTTTGGCAACCCAGTTACCGTTTGCATGATTATAGCATCAGTGTAAAATTAACCAGCTAAGGGCAAAAGAGAAATACGTAAAGGCAAAAGAGAAATCCTTAATGAACTGGGACGTGTGCAGCTCTGCTTGGGGGGGCGGGGGGGGAACTCAACATGGAGCCTGCCTGCTTCATCCTATCTAATCTGTCAGTGAATCAATCAATGTGAAATTGTACCCCCAAGGAATAATGTAATAGCTATTTTGTGTGTATTCCTGAACTGCAATGCTACTGTAGTAGAGTCCTGAAGGGTATGCTGTCTAAATTGATCAGCAGAGGCCAAGATAAAAGCAGACTTGCGGCTTATCTATCAGATGTGGCAGAGAGGCATCGAGGGATGAAATGTCTCGTTCTGTGTTGAGTGGAAAAAGCTTAAATGTGAACTTGGTCCTTCTGCGTCCCAGTACTTCAGGCACAAAAGCAGTGTCCTAGCTAGCTCTCCTTCAGTTTTCTCTTGGCAAAATCATGAGATTGCTCTAAAAGGCACTTCAATTTTCATGCCAGTGCATTTATTTCCAGACAACTGTTGTAGTGTCATTGTCCCTTCCCACCTTCACTGCTGCAGAGACGGCTTTTGTTACCTGTGTTGTTTGATGCCATTTAGCAAAGCCAATGCTAGCATTGCATTGTTGAATTGATTTGCTCTTTTCTCAGATTAAAATGATGGGGAATCCTCTCCTCACAGCAATAAATTGCCATGTCCCAATGAGGAGAGGAAGGGAATTCTGCTCCCGTGCATGGTGTGGGTGACTGTTGATCATTGTGAGTAATCTTGGCAGAATGAAAAGAACAATTTAAATTTCTTTTTTGTTATTGTTTTGATATTTTTGTACTTTCTCTTTTTGTTACGACTTCAGCATCAGGAGAGAATTACTTTTATGTAGTAGTAGGAGGTGACCAAGACTTTCACACACTTTATCAAACATTGCACAGTTCATTCGGGGAGCTGTTGCTGGCTCATCTGTAAAATCCCTGAAATGTGAATGTCAAATTGCCACTGGAATTAACGCTCCGTCAGGGTGGTTATTCTGGCAAGCTCCTGGCATGGCTGCAAATAAATGAGATTTCCATTCTGTAAGATGAATCTTTCTGTCTTTCCTTGCTGTGTTGCCTTGAAAAAGAACCTCGTGCACTGCTGCAAGCCTGACAGTTGCTGATGCAGTGAATTATTTTTTTCACTTACCTTACTAAGGAAAGTAATCTGGATTTGCAGATCATTTCACAACCTTTTCTTTCATATGTGGGTCAAAGACAGTTCAGGTCTAATCAGTTTTGTTTTTTGTTTTTTTTTGTAAATTTGTAAATCCTTACTTGGAGTATGAAAGCTTTCAGTGAGCACTGAATGCACCATACAAATTACCGCACTAGTGGGCAAGGCAGTAATTTAAATTGCCTCCCATGGAGCTCTATTATTGTCAATCTAGAGCAGGGCACAGGTGTGTTAGATATGAAATACACAGTCGTTGTATTTTCCTGTTTTGTTTATAGTAGATTTTCTTTCCATTTTAACGTCTGTCATTTGGCCCAGCCTCCTTGTCTTGCTCTGCCTTTGTAACCTTTCTCATTGAAGAGGAGATCTAATTTGACAAGAATGTATATATAATCATGCATAAGATTTTTTTGTTTCATTTCAATTCAGGTTCAGTGGATATAAACGAGGCCCAATTTCTTGGTTGTTGAGGCAGTTTTTTGAGGTTGTGGGTTTGTTTTGTTTTGGTTTGGTTGTTTTGAGTTTTTTTTTTTTGACTGATGAACCACCCAGACTTTGTTGCCTGTAATCAAACTGCTGCTTGAATTTCTCTCTGGACTCCAGGTCATGGGAGGCACCTTGGCACACCTGCACTCATTTATTAATACCTGCACTCATTTATTCATACACCTATGCATTGCAGTAGACGTGGGGAGCTCCACTTGTGGACAAGGCTTGGAGGCTGTGTAAACCAAGCCTAGACTGTCAGGCATCTAACCTGGTTTTTCCCAAGCTGGTGTTCAAGTTCTGGCTTGTGGAATCCCTCAGCGTAGGTGCCGAAAGCTTTCTTTTCCAAGAGGGTGAGGTGTGCTGAGAAGCTGGGAGGATCCCCTAGCCGTGAGTGTGTCTGAGAAGCGGAGTGTAGGGTCTCTCACTTCTGAGTACCCTGAGAAGGTACATGGCCAGGGTGTGTCAGTATCAGCTTTCTATGCCTTTTTCATCCTCTCTCTGCCTGGATTATGTGTTCTTTGGTGTCAAGGTCTTTTATTGTAAATTCACACAATATTTAGTGCAGTTTTGTCTTGGATTCTGCTGGGCTGTTCTGTAATATAAATAGGAATAATCTCATTATGTAAGTGAGATACTGAATAACTTGTCTAAATGAGCTAAGACAGTGGGTGCAACAGTGCCAGTTGTATTTTCTTGGAACAGGTGCATCCCCATGAGGAAATAAAAGGTAGGTAGGTAGGGACCAAGCGAGAAACATTGAGCAACAACAGACTGTGACTCAGAGGCAATTTAACCATAATAATCCCCACAGCACTAAAGATTCCTTTTCCCAGAAATGCACAATATGCTGTTCTCTGCCATAAAGCTGTTGTCAGCTGACATCATTGTATTAACATAAGACTTGCTGTTATCCACAAGATGCACAGTTAGCAAAGAGCACTTCCAGTGCCGGTTGCTAATTATTACTAATGTTCTCCCAATTGTTGAAAAAGAATATACTAAAAGTATTTCCTGCTCAATATTTTATTCCTGATGGCTGATATGGTTACGTTGTGTTAAAAATAATGCTTCTAATATCACTCCAAGTATTACCAGCCAGCATTTGATTTATTTGGGAGAACACAGAATGGCCATTTACCAAAAGCCTCCCTTGAGTACCTGTTGTAGATGCTTTGTCTTTTTATTTTTTTTCAGAGTAGCAATGTGGAAATTTATGGCTTTTATTTTTTGTTTATTGTGACCTTCTCAAAGTCTGTGTGTTTTCCCATTGACTTCATGGCAGCCAAGTGCTTTTTATTCTGTATGTCTCTAGGAGAAATCAGATTAATGATGCATCACTAGCCAGAGAGAGCTTTTGCTGAGAGCACACAAAGGCAATAATTTACCTTATGATTTTATAAAATGCAGATTTTTTTCCTCATATTAAAAAAGGAAACTGCTGAGGTGAAGGGAAGTGGACAGAGAATTGGTGCTCAAGTACTGTCTTTGCAATGCGAGAGGGACGTTGCAATACCATTAATGAGATTCTCCCATTTTCCCTTGGAGATGTGGTATTGAATTTAGAAATAGAATTTGAACAATTTTCCACTGAACATCTCACTTTTCTGCTCACTGAATAGCTACAAACCCTTATTGTTTAATAGCTAGCTTCACTTTTAACTGATAGAGTTTCATAGAGGTAAGATAATAGCTCTGAAAAAGTAAGACTTTTTCTAGACACTATTTAATTTACCGTAATTATATTAAGTGCTAAATTGAAAGAGGCTTTTCTAGTTAAGATGAGGATAATGAACAGTTGTGCGTTATTACCATAGCCACGATGGTGGAAGGAAGAAGTGATTTAAGTTTTGCTCGAGAACAGAAAGAAAGAAAATCTGCCCCAATGTGGTCCTTAATAATTTATTTTCCCCTATTGCTGACTCCCAGGTTTTTGCTAGAAGAGCTTTCTGCCCTTTGTACCTCAGGGGTGCAGCAGTTTATGAGAGGAAACAGCAGGCACTCCAAGGGAAAATTACTGTGGAAATAGAGTGAAGAAGCAGATTGCACCCTCCGGCCAAGCCTGGAGCTACATGAGCAGGGGCGCACACAGCAAATGCCATTGCAGCTCTGAAGGCTCTGCAGTGTGGCATGGCTCCCCGGAGGCTCTGCTCCCTCCATGCTTTGCCCACACTGCAGAGGAAGCCGTGGTTGGCTGCTCTTTTCTGCTTGGAGCAAGTTGCAACATCTCCAGTCCCCGGGCAGGTTGAGTGGGTGCACCCCAGCTCTCCGTGCCATCCAGAACCCGCCTCTGCTGCTCTTCCTGCGCTGGAGCTGCGGCAGCTTGTGCTGTTGCTTCTCTCTGCACCCCGTGTTGGAGAGCCTGAGCAAATCACAATGCGTGCAGAGTTGTGTACCCCGTGTAAAAACACACCAGCTCGCTGTCTTGGCATATTTGATGTGATTGAGAATGGCATCTTTTATGCCACTTTTAACGTGGAGCGG
The DNA here is from genome assembly GCA_013397845.1 of Melanocharis versteri. Lineage (NCBI taxonomy): Eukaryota > Metazoa > Chordata > Aves > Passeriformes > Melanocharitidae > Melanocharis > Melanocharis versteri. The sequence goes on from VZTG01010319.1 coordinate 78,780, forward strand.
CTGTAAGCACACCCTGCCTCTCCATGTGGATAAAAGTGATTTATTTGGGACAGGATTTCACTGTGTCTTTGGAAGCTGAAGCTGTCAAGGGGAAAACCAAAGCATGTTCCCTCGTTTATTCACCTCTGTACCCTGGGGTCCAAGACACCACTTCTGTGCAGTATTTCCTGCACTGGCTTCTCTTGCTGTCCTACTAGGACTGCTGCCAAGTTGATCTACAGGGACTTGTCCCATACAAGCATTTATCTCCTGGGAGTTACACTCTGGCCATGCTCTTACCTCTCAAAGTCTATCAAGAGTGCATGTGATTGTACTTGACACTTGTGATCTGGGCTAGATGTGAGCCCTTGGGGAAAGGCAGTGTGTGAATTATTTAATCTCTTGAGCATTCCAGGCCCCTGTATGAAAAGCATTGAGCAATATGGGGCTTTTTCTTGCTTTAAGAGAAGGTCTGTGTCAGCCTTGCTTGAACTCTCAAAAGGCTGAGTATTTTGAGTACTAAACTTCATACCATTGTTCCAAATTCATTGGAGTGCAGTTATGGGGGACCAATGTAAGCAGTGTTTGCTCCGAGGTGGACCAGAAATATTCCTGATAAACCTTCTGTTTTCTTCCCTTCTCTCCTTCCTTCCCTTCTCCAATAATTTGGTTCTCCTGGACTGAGGCAGGTTGAGGCAATGCAAGTAGGATAATTTTGTGGTTAGGGCATTTGGCTTTGAAATCAGGAGATCAGTGTTAGTTCCTGCTTCCATCACAGGCGTTCTGTGGCTGTGGGGAGATTGTTTGCACCTCTGTGCCTCTGTCTGCGCCGGAAAAATAACAAAGTAAGTTTTGGGGCTGGGTTTTATTTATTTTCCTGTGTTGGCCTACAGGGTTCTGTTATGAGGGCAGGGAGAGGGTCTGATCTCTTCTTGGGGTTATTTGGCATTGTCTGCTGGCCCAGTTCCAGCCAGAGTATGCCTGTTTACTCTCTGGATAAAGCTACTAGGAAGTCTTCAGGTACATCTTTTTTCTTTCTTTTTTTTTTTGTTTTTCCACTCCCATTCTTTTGTCATGCTTTTTGCTTTCGTTTAACATCAAAATTAAATGGTGAGTTAAATAGTGTAGCTTTTAATAATGTGTAGTAAATGAGCTGAGCTGCACACATAGATGGTGCCCGTAGGAAGCCTGGAATCATCCCGTAGTGTTTTTAATGGGCAGTCCTACTGCGCTGGGAGCTGTTGGCTCAGTGAGGCTGTCTTAGATGAGCTACAGACGAGACTCCCAGTACTGTAAATATCTCTGCCATTTAGCTTTGAGTACCAGGAAATGAAACAGCATATGACATAATAAAAAGGTTTATTTTACTGAAGTCAGTAAAACAGTATTTTCTTCAGGCTGATTTGGAAGTGGACCTTAGAAGAGTTAAGTGGAGAAGAAATGCAGTGTTTCTGGGGCTAGAAATGTTTAACAAGCAGCACGAGCTGCCTGTCACTGACTGCTCTGCTGCTTGATTACAGCACAGCGAGGTGCAGGGCTCGGGCAGCTGGAGAAAGGCTCTGCAACACTTGGAGTGGTGATCTCCTAAGGTGCTCATCTGGTGAGAAAGTGGGCTCAGGTAGGAAGGCTGGAGTTTGCTTTCTGGACAATGCAGCTTTTCTTTGCATCCTGGATTTTAAAGCCAGCTGTATCAGTCCTGTTGATCTCCTTTGACTTCGCATCTGCAAGGATTTTAGCCAGGGATTCATACCTTGCATCTAGTAATTTCTAGTTGAATTACAGCATTCTCCTTAGGCAGGCAGTGCATTTTAAATTTTGTTGGTGATTCTTTTGTGCTCTTCAGAAATGTGTGCAAACGGTGGTTTTCTTTACAGTGAAAGATACGTGCTTTCTCTCTAATCTGGCATTTTTCTACCTTCTTTTTTCTGGCTTTCTGACCTCTTTTCCCTCTAAGTGATCGCAGGCTATGATCAGGTGACCCCTTCAATGTCTTTGATTAGTTAAGTGGGTTGAACATCTTAAGTCTGATTGCAGTTGATTTAGGACTTGGAGACAGCCTTATGGTTTTTTGCTGGGTCCTTTCCATTTTTTCATGCTGCTGTGTTTCAGGTAAGGATGAAGATTGTATGTGTTATGTCAGCAGTGATCTTGCAGCTGCCACAGACAGAAGTAAGGCTGCATTCTGGCTCTTGCTCTGTTTGTTCCTTCCCCTCTTGTTTATGCTTCCAGGAATTGAGCAAGCCCTGTTCACCCACGGTATTGCACTTGGCATTCAGACTCTGTTAGTTATCTATAATTCTTTATAAATCAGAGCTGTTTTGGAAAGCTAAGGTATGTGTCTGGACAGAGGAGGGGGTGTTTTGGTCTGGTATGTGGCGACACAAGGTTATTTATCATAGATTGTGCTCTCTGCGCTTGAATAATCTGCTGACATTTTGCCAGTAATAAAAAGGTCAAGGAAGAAAGTTGCTTCCTACAAATCATGGCATTTGATTGTTCTCATTATTAAACAGAGCATGGTTTCCCTGCAACAAAATTTCAGCCATCCCCAGCTTTGTAGAAGATGAATTACCAGCTGGTACAAATGTATAAAAATGAAAAAGCAGCTTTCTTTCAATGTTGCTGGTCCCTATTCCAGTGATTTGTCCTTTCCTGAAGCAGAGTATGGGGAAGATGAAAAAAAAAGTGTCCCTTGGGTGTTGAATACAGTAGCACGAAGAAATTATTAGAAGTTGATACTTGAAAAATGAGACATTAAGTCAATTTCAAAGGCCAAAATAATGTCTACAGTCTAGGGTTCACAACACGTTGCATATTCGTAATTTTTAGGAATGACTTTCCATGTCACCTGTTAACAATGCTCTGTTATGTCCAAAGCACAGTAATTCAGTGAAACGCAACACTGTATCCTTTTTTTTTTTCCTTTTCCTCCAAACTTCCCTGTTGATTTTTGTCTCTGAGGTGCCTGAGCTTGAAACTGCAGTGCTGTTTTTCTTGTAACCCCAAGTGGTGCTTTCTGATACAGAGATCACTCTGTTGGAGGCAAGGCTCTGGCTTAAATGTAACAGCAGTGGTTGGGCAGTGGATAAGCATCGACAGTCAGGTTGGACATGCTTGGACACCATCCGTGATGGGGAGCTTGGGTGCATGTGAGGGAACTCGAAGGGAAAAGGTTACTGTTTGTGGGGGCAGCCGGCCCTGAGGGCAGGTTGATGAGTGTTAGTCCTGTCAATTAGGGTAGTTCGTTAGTGTGCACAAGAAGCAGCAGAGCTGGTGTGTTTTTGTGACAGAAAATGAACAGAAGTGTCTTGCAGAGGAGTGCTGACTTGTTTCTCTTGTAGTAGGGCATTTGCTGCTACCCTTCCCTAAAGCACCTCTGTAGATACCTAAGAATGCACGCCTAGAAAAGCTGAATTGTAACAATTATATGGCCATGGTGGACAGGGGAATGGTGTACTGCAGTTCTTTCTGCCAAATTCAAATTGAATTTGAATGTAAATCCTTTCAAAAAAGGGAGTGTAGAAAGGTCTGTATTGGGGGGATACAAAGCTTTTGTAGTCTCTAGCAGAGAGAGTCAGTTTTTTTAGGTTTTGACAGTGTCATTACATGTAAATCCAGTGGGCAGAAGCTGCATATTTATCCACCCAGGAATTCAATATTGCTATTAATTGGTGTTGGAAACAAGCCAAATCCACTTGAAATAGGTTTATTTCAAACAAATGCTGTTTTTCCATTTGAATTACTTCAGCCAAAGCACTCTTGGGCCACTTGGTGGGTTTTACTTTTTTACAGAGCATTATATATGTTGGTCCTGGCCATGGCTGATGCCTTGTAAAATGTTGAAATGTGTTGGAGCTGGAGCAACCCACTGGCTGTGAGGGGGCTAACGGAGCATTCCCAGCTTCCTGCCATCCCAAGGAATATGGGGAATCGCATTCATGCCTCCTTTTCTAGTCTTTTTTATTTAAATGTTTTAAAACGTTGTGCGGGATAACGTGGTGTGTTTCTGTGCTTGCTTTATATTAAATAGACATGCTGCTCCTTTTCACCCAGCAGATGTGTGCAGGATACCTAAGCAGACTTAAGAGAAAACCCCTGAGGGTTTGTATTCAGCACACCAAGTACAAAATCTTGAGCTTTGCCTTTAAAGTAACTTTCTTAGGATGACTTACATCTGGAGGTCATTCTTTCCTCTCTGTGCTCATTTCTACTGTAAGAAAGGATGCAGAAGGTTTCCCTTGTGAAAGCATCCGGCGCTGCTCTGTTTGGGTTTGTGTGCTCGTCCTCCTGCTCTCTGGAGTGTGTCTCTCACAGAATACAGTCATTTCCGCTCCTAAATTCTTTGTTTAACCAGCACTGGCAGGCTGAGAGATAAAGGTGGAAACTCTGAACGAGACTGGAGAAATGGTCCTAATTTTAGGAAGGTTTGAGTTGAACAGGAAGGGAGCAGGTGGGCAGGATGCTCTGGGGCAAACATTGTGTAATGTCGGTGCCTGTGTGCATGCAACAGTCACATCTTTCTTACAAGTCTGTTGGATTGATGTGACATTTCTCATTAATCAGATACCAGTGTTATCCTGGGAATTTCTGTGGCTTGTCTCCACCCCACTTAAAACTGGACTTAATGAGCAGCTTCTGGAAAGTGGGGGGAAAAAATACTTCATGCCTGCCACTGTTTCCGTTCACAGCTCATTTACTGGGCCTCTTCTTGATATATTCAGTAGTTCTTCATAGATTTTGGAAGGACTATTTACAAAAGAAATTTGTCAGGTTGCGTTTTTTTCATAAATGTAATTCAAGGAAATGTTTCCCACTGCTATTTGAAAACTAATACGAAATCAGGCGGTTTTTTGCAGCTATCAGAGGCTGTGTCAATGGCCACAGAAAACAGAGGGGGAGCCAAGGAAAGAAAGGCAGGGTAATACCATGGCATTTGAAACACTATTTTGTTTTCATTCGGATATTTTTAGCTAATGGTGATTTTTTCCTTTATGTGAGTTGATGTGTTGTGTCAGTGGTAGAAGCTGCCAGTGTGGATGTGTGTCCCGGGAAGAAGATACCAATTGACATTGAATACATTCCAGGGGCTGCTGTATAAAATTATGTTGAGAAATGCTTCAGCAACTCTCCTCATTAGTAGTAATAAAATCCAGATTAAAAATTGCAGCCCCAGTAAAATCAAGTTTTAATTAGTCTTGCAGCAGCCCAGAGCCTTTGCTTTATTTCCACAGCTATCTTCCTGCAGCTTCAGACACCCCACTCAGGTAGACACATTGCTTCACTTTGTTTGCTGCAGTCCTTCCCAGGAGAAGTGATCTAAATACTTTCAAAGACACTGATCGATTGTTTCCAATCTCTCCTTGGCTTGAAATGGATTTTTTTCTTTTTGGTTCTATATATCCATTTAAGTCCTGATCTGAATCCCACTGAAGTTATGTTGATAGTGGGGGGACACAGGGGACAGGCACAGGTGGATGATGGGAACAAGTAGAAAATCAGGCCCATGGGTTGTACTCATGGCTTGAATGTATAAAGGCATTATCTTCATACACATTTGGGCTGTCACTGTAGTCCAGTTTCTCTGAGCCTTGCACCTTTCGTGGACTGACAGTGTGATGCAATGTTGGGGACTTGCCATGTTTGTAGGACAGGACATGCCATTTACTAGGTGTTCATGAATTTTCCTGTATTCCACACGACAGCTGCTCTAGAAGTGTAAAACAACACAAAATGTGTGTAAAAGCAGGGCAGAGGACCTTCTCTGACTCTCTCAGGGCATGCAGAGCACAGGTACCTTGTGCTGAAAAAGTTCTCTTCCATGACGTTTTATTTGCCAAGCCCCCCAGCATGGTATGTATTCAGCACTGTCCCTTCTGGAGCAAGCAAAACTGGGAGCAGTTCTACAGCGTGTTAAAAAAAAAAATAGCACTTGAGACACACAAAAAAATCCCATTCCTTGCTAGATAAATGAAGGCAGCCCCAAGACTGCTATAATTTATATGCTTTCCTTTTTCAGTGCTGTCGCTGGGGAAAATAACAGTGTGCCTGCTTGCTGTCCAGAGATCTGCTGTGCCAAAGCAAATAGTTGCAGCAAGTGGCAAGCAGAGAAGGCACCAAGGTATTTGATTGATGAGTGTTCCTCCCCCACGCAGAGAGAAGCTAGTAAAATACTATGGTTGAAATGCCCATTCACTTCATAAAATTCCCAATCAAGTTGCCCAGGAGAGACTTGAACAGCTGATGTAGGAGCAGAAATCACTATAGATAAATCAGGTTGGCATCTAAATGACTGTGGGCTCTGGACAGGCCCTGTTACTGTTTTTTCTCTGGTGGATGAAGATTTCACTGTGTGATGACTGATGTTTGTTTCCCCCAGCTTCTTGCCTTCCTCTTACAGCTGCCTCAGTTCAAGAGAAACAAGAGGCTTGGCCTGTTTTGCTACTGTTGAGATTTGGCAGTGCAGCGGTGTCCCAAAGTCCTTATCCTGTCCAGTCAGGGCGAGGTGCTGCTCAGACAGGTCCCAGAGCTGGTGGTGTGGGACAGGAATGAGCTGGATGGAGAGCTGCAGCATCGCTGTGGGTGAGCGTGGCTGCTGAAGAGTTCTCCAGAAGTGGGAGCAGTTCCAGCTGGCTCTGAGGGTGGAGGCAGGCTCCTGTGCTATAATTACAAAGGCTGGTGTTTAATTGCTGCTGCCTGCTTCAGAGGTGTGCTGTAAATTAAGAGGGTGCTTTACAATGGCAGCATTTAACTTCTTCCTGTCATCTGCTTTCGTTTTATTTGATCTGGGCTGGGATTTTTCAAGGGAGGCTTCCTGAGCTGTGTGAATCCCTTGAAAGAGTGTGGGCGCTGGGTTCCTGACTCTCCTGGAGGTGACTTGATGTTCCCTCTAAGCCAGGATGATCGAGCTCTTCTGCACATCTGTTTGTGCAAGATCACTGTCTCCACATATGGAATCCAGGGACTAGTTGAGCTCATGTGAGAGGAAGCTGGTCCATCTTCATTGTGTTTCATAAACCGAGCAGCATTCTGAGGCTACATGATTGCTGGATGTAAGGGAAGAGGAGCGAGTGTGCATCTGGAGGGATGTGCAGTTCAGTGAGGCATTGAACTGCAGCCCTTTAAAAATTTCTGATGGGAGAGTGGGCAAAATAGTGCCGTATTTTGGGGCTGCTAGCTGTTCTTCCAGCTTTCTTTTCCAAATTTAAATGAGACAGAGACCAAGGCTGGAGAGACAGATTGCGTATGACTAGGTGTTCAAAATTAAAGCTCTAGTGTGTGGGTATAGTAAAAATAGCTGTGATGATGCTTCTCAAAAAGTACCTTGCTCATCCATTTGTTAGTGATAATATTAAAGATTCAGGAAAATTTCGTCAGTCTTGGAGATCTCGAGGATGTTAGAAATTGTGAAGCTCAGTTTAAAAATAGGAACTTTAAGGAGGGGGGTTAAGAAGCCTTCTTTACTGTTAAATTTTTAAAGTTCTAGCTTATGTTCCACACATACTTCCAAGCTTTTTTTTTCTCCAACTAGAAAAGGTTGGACCCTTTTCAGGTTTTACTAACAAACAAACACTTTTTCAAAGCAGTCTCCTGAGGTTTAACAGGAAAAAAAAATACTGTGAAATTGGTTACAGAATGTCAAATCATGGCAGCCCTAGCTGAAACACAAAAGAGAGCCAATATCTCTTTAGTATCCTCTGTTGCACTCCCAAAAGTGTTAAAGTTTGTGAATAACAGCTTTAGTGCCAGAGGAAGGCGTTTGTTTGCGCGCAGAACAAATTATATTGGACTTAACTCTGAGATAATACCATGGATGGGTCATAGGCCTCCCCGCTGGCACGTGAGCTGTGTGGATACGTGCAGATAAGAGCAATGGATATAGATTTGTCTATAGGAAGAGGTCAGGACTGGCACACTTGTAATGCGGAGGCAAGGTAGCCGCGTGTGCCCGGTGCTCCTCCCGCGCTGCTCCGTTCCCAGGGGCAGGCAGAGTTCGTAGCCATGCACATAAACTGCACCTGGTGCTTGGAGCAGGGCTCTCAAAGGTGCTGTTTGTACAGCTCCCTTCTGTGCCTTCCTTCCTTGGCTGTAATTGGCAGGCTTTATTCAGGAAAACGCTCTCGCCAATTGGTGTGGCGGTAATTAAAGGCACTGTTATATGTTATAATATTGTGTGTTGTGTACTCTCTGGAGGAAGAAGGGAAAATAGGTGAGGAAATGGTAGCTTTGAAGAAGAGGAGTGGTTGTGCCAATTATCCTGGATGAGTTGTTCAGTGACAGTTAATCCATGTGAGTGAAAACAAGTCCTCTGTGATGCTGTGCCAAGGTCAGGAATTTGAGCTCCGTTTGAAGAGTGAAAGTTACAGCCTTGCAGATTAGCGCTCCTTAGAAGAAAACATCTCTATTGAATAAATTGAAGCAGAGCTTTTCCCACTGTGTCATCCATATAATCTTCTCTTTTTGATGACCAGAAAAGGACAGTGGCAGAGTAAAGACCCCCTTACATGAATTGTTCCACAACTCAGGGGCATAACACAGTGGGTTTGTGAAACTTGCCTCAGAGTGGGTATGTCCACATTCATGCCTTTGCATGCAGGCTGCCAGGGGAGATCAAGCAATGTGTGCACTTGATTTTGCAGGAGAACAACTACTGCAAAGATACATTATCCTTTGCCATCCGTGGTGTCAACAGAGCTGAACTGATTTATACCACCTGGAGCTTCTGTTCAGTATGCTGCTACATTTTTAGCAGGTAGAAAATGGGCACATTCAGAAAGGTGACTGACATGATTTTGTCTGTGTTTTCTTATGTTGCAAACAGGATCGAGTCAGGACTTAATATGTTGGAGGTTGAGCTACATTTGCAATACAATTCTAGTAGATGGTAATTTGGGGTATCTGGTTCACCCATATGAATCCCTCTATTGTGCAGAACAAGGTCGTTTTCCTTTCTGTCTCTGCCTTCTGTTTATTTCACCAGACACTATCTTGTAAACATTTTGTTCAATATCTGTGACATCATTTTCGGTTCACTTCATATGTGGGTTATATGTGTTTGTCCGTGTCCCCCTGCCCACCTCCCCACCCCCTCATTGTTAGTGGATATGTTCTATAGGCTATCCAGAGACTGACATTTCATTTTAGTCTCTGAAAAACGTTGCTATTGGTTCCGTGATAGACTGCAGTTTGTAGGGCATGTGATGTGTGATGCCAACCAAGGAGATGCCCCTTTATCTCACTACGCTGACCTTGCTGATATGTAATCACACCCATTGGAGTATGTACTACTACTGTGTGTCCATAGCAGAGTATAAATACAGTACTTTCTGTATATAGCTTTTTCCTTTAATGTAGTAATTTTGTATAAATGGCACTCTTTTCATGCAGAGATTGCTATGTGTTCACTTGCCTGTACAGATGAACATGTAAGGCCTTGGATTTGGAATCTCATTGACTTCATTATCCACTTATATTGCTGTGCTTGAGCAAAGAAGTCCCCAGTAAATAAAATGGCATAATGTAATTTACATGTGCCTCTCCTGGAAAGTTTATGTATGGAAGGCAGTTGTTGGGCCTTAACAGTACCTGTGAGCATTAAGGGCTTGTTCATTGAAAGAACCAAGTTGGATGGATTGGTCCTTGCACCATCAGTACCTCTAGTGCAGTGTGAAAGTAAACACTGAGGACCTGAATTCCTTTCAAAATGGCTCCCAGCAACTTCTTTCCTTATTGCTGATCCATCTGAGGAAAGTCGTTACCATTTGACTCTTTTCTAACTTATCCATAAGTAATTTGTCATTTTCTCTGTCTTGGGCTGTTTTTCCTTGCGTGTTTGTGGTGATACTCCCTTCTGTCACTGAGGCACTGTAAGCTTAATTAGTATGTCCCAAAGGCACTGGAAGACCTGAAGGGCTGTATTTGGTCAGGGGTAAAATACCATTGTCAGACAGTAGGATTTTTCAGTGGAAATACCCCACTGCTCACATATAATTGAAATCAGGCTTTTCTGGAGCGTTTCACTTGCACACTGGAGAGCTGCGAGTACAGACACACCCTGTAATTGCATAAATCAGAATGAATCTGATGAGGACAAAGTCTATTGAAGTTATATTTTGGAAGGCAGGATTGCTGTTAACGTTTTGAGGTTTGGCGGTTTTTGGAACTGTTTGTGAACAGAAAAGCTGCCATTGCTCTGAGAAGTCTCTGTGCACATTCCTGAGAGGGGATAAGCCGAGGCAGTTTTGGGGATGGGGCTTGGGGCTCCTTTGCTGCTGCTGAACAGAGTCACTCACACCAAGACAAGCACCAGTGCTGTGCGGCATGCACCAAAGCCAACTGGGCAGAAGGGCAATGCAAATCAGCTACAGCCAGTTCTTGAACAGATTGAGCTCTATGCTTTTCTAAATCAGAACATAAATGTCAAATTCCTTATAAATACCAGGCAGTGCACAGCTGAACTGACCTGGCATCGCTGTTCTGGTCTGATGGGTGGGAGAGCAGGGTCGAGCTGTTCCCCCGTGAGCCAGAAAGATGGAGAAATATTGTGGGTTTGCTTCTCAAAAGCAATTATCTGCATTTCCCCCCAGCCTGAAGCGATGGGTCACCCTCTCCTTAGCATGGTGAAGAATGTGTCTAGTCAGCACTGGGGGAAATTCTGGAACAGTCCAGGAGTGCCAGGCATGCAGACACAATACTGTCATTGGCAAATACGCGTGAATAGCTTTGGAGCGCTGTAATGTGGGCTGCAAATTGCTAGGCTGACTCCTTACACAGACCACAGATCCATCACTTCTAAATGTCAGGCCTTTGTCACCCAAAATAGTCTTTTGTCTTCTTTTCCCATGTGTGATACATGGAATTTTTTCTCTTTTGCTTTGTGTCTTACAGTGTAATTGGAAAAGAGCCTGTGCAGTTCACACTGAGAAGCTCAGCTAGGAAGAAAGACTCCCTCCTAACTGCTTGTTGACCAAAGAGATTCAGGCACAGCTGAGCTGTGGTCAAAGCAGGAAACCAAGAGGTAGCTCTTGGGACTCCTGGTAGAGTGTTGAGATGCTGTGCCCTGCAATGCTGTGTCTGGAGGGTCTGGGAGAGACCCAAACTGAACTTTCCCTTTTCAGTGGCTAGAGTGACAGTCATGGCCCAGACTGTCAGATTGGCACTTTGAATGGCAGGATTGTGAGAGTGGTCTCTCTCCCTCCTGCTTACCTGCATGAATCTGGCATGTGTGGATCCTCTGTGAAAACACAGTATGTGGTGTTAGCAAGAGGGAGCTGTGATCCCCCCTCAGTTTCTCGGCTGTGGTGATTTTCTGAGTCTTGACTAAATGAGGTGTGGTCCATATGTGAGTTCAAGTCTCAAAAGGGAAAGACAAAGCAAGTTTCTATTTTTACACACATGTTCAAGTCGTCTTTCTATTTTTACACACGTGTTCAAGTCTCAGAAGGGAAAGACAAAGCAAGTTTCTGTTTTTACACACATGCTTGTGCCACCAGAATTATAGCACCTACTGAAGTGTAGTACATGCTTAAACTCTCGTATAGTTTTGAGGTTGAGGACTGTGCTGCGCAGTGAGCAGTGGGAGGAGATTCAGGGTGTTCCCAGTAGCATTTTTGTTTCCAGATAAGGATTGTGCTTTGCAGATACGGTCTCCACTTGTGGAGTAACCTCCACTTCCTGTGCTCTATTTCATGTTGTGGAGCAGTTTTGGAGTATGCAAACTGCATTGCCTTCAGATGAAACCAAATTGTGTTTATGATAACCAGAAGAGATAGTCCAGAGTGAAACCTGTCCTGGAACTTGATTCCCTAATCTGGATGCATCTGCAGTGGTGGTAATTACAGTTCACGAGTTTGGATCCTCGTGTTTGGGAAAGGCATCAGCCCATCAGCAGCCTTGGAGAAATCAGGCTAGTGTTGAAGTCATCGGCCCATGTGCTGTGTGGGAGCCTGGAGGAGACGCGTTGTCTGAGGACCTTTCACAAGTGTGGTGGAAGATTGAAAGGGCTGAAGTACTGTGGGTTATCACGTTGCTCCTAAGGTTAGCCCCAGCAGAGTGGAACATATTTTTCATGTGGTTGCTGATGCTGTTGAGATTTGACCAACAACTGTCAGAGCTCAGTTTCATTCTCATGGGCCTTCTGTTCTCCTGGGCAAACTGGGGGCTTTTTGGTCTTCTCAAAACTGGAGTTCAGTATTTGTGCTTTTACTTGTAGCTACACTTAATCTCCTAGGAGATGGTACTCTTATGCTCTTTCACTGTAATTATTACTTATGAATATCACAGAGGAAGCCCAGCATACTGAGAATTGTCTTGGCAGCAAAGTACACGAAGAGCACACTTTAATTTTTTAATTTAATCTCTAAATATGTTTTTCCCCTTTTAGATTTGGTATCTTTCCTATATAATTTAATTTCAGGTAGGAAAGGGTGGCTTGACAAGGGTTTAGTTTTTTGGTTTTGTTTGTACCTCACCATTCTTCTAGTCTTCCTGGGTTAGCTTCACATGCACAGGTTGATTCTGTGGAAGGAGATGTACAAGCCCAATCACCTCTAATCTCCACTTCGTTGGGTGTTTAAAAGGTTTGAACATAAATGCTTCTTCCCTTTTTACCAGGAGGCAGGGCATGAGCACTGTGTAACTCTCTGAGTGAGCAGCAGGGGAAAATGGATGTGTCCTTATTCGTGGCAGGCTATCCAGCACTGAAGAGCACACAAGAGTAAGTGTGCTTTTCCTGAGCAAGTTTGTAGTGCCTTTCTTAGCACTGTCATGTAAGTCTCTTTTTCATGTGCCACCGTCCCTTTCAAGTAAATTGAGGAAACCCAGCAGCTCTCATTTCCAGCCTGAGACATGGGAAGGAAATAGTGTATTTCTGGGAATGTATTAAATAAAATCCCCACATCAAGCATAGTTTTAGTGGAAGAAAAGAGGATATTACCCCCCCAGCCCCATTAATGTAGATTGTAATTGATTGGCTCTGTCATGTGTAAAGCTTGAAAAGTCTACTAAGAGTCTCGTTAGGATGATCAGGGTTGAATTTGACCAAGTTAATTATCCCATACTATTTTCTTATGCATCCTAACGTTGTGTCAGAGGGTATGCCAGTGAAATTTGGGCGTCATTTTCTGAGACCTATAAAAACCTGGAGCTATATCCCTAAGAATTCACATCTGGGGGCCCAGTCGTGATATTTCCCCCCTTGCGGTTCCCCAACACTATCACATCACTGGTGCCTTTGCAAAGCTCTGTGTAAATCGCGTGTAGGGTTGGAAAGTCTGCTCCCATGTATTGGTTTGTAGGAGGGAGTCAAAATGTTCAAAGCCATGAGCAAAATTCTCCTACCAGCCCAAAAGAGAAGATTGTAACCAGAGTGTTTGACTTCTGTTTTGGGGGAAGAGGACCAGCAGCAAGTGTACGATTACTGCTTGACAGTCAGTAGCCTTAGCATTTATATTGTGTTTTCTGCTTGGTCTTGGACAGGGGATTGTTTGCCATGTGAACCATTTGTTTATACCTTTCTAATACCAGGAAGTTTTAAATATTAAAAAATACCATTGTTTGAGTTGGCTCTGAACAACACTCCTAAAACCTTTAATGGACTCTGAAGGAGGGCAAGAGCTCAGTGGCTCACCATTCCATCCCTCCTTTGCCGGGATATGCCCTGCAAGTGCTTCTCTCCATCCACTCTTAGGCTATTGCCCTTTCTGGTTTCACAGAAACTGCACCGTCAGACCCCCAGGACATGGAGAAGGCTGTTACTGTCCCACATTTCACAGGACCTGTGGGATAAGGTTTTTTTTGTGGAGGAAAGTTTGTGTAGGTGTTAGTGGAACAGCTCTAGCTGACCTCAATTCCAAAATCATCTTTTTGTGCTGCAGCTGTCTGCTGATAGAGTCCTTATTGTAAAATGTCATATGGACCAGAGGCAGCTCGCAGCTGTCATCTGAAAAGGTTATGTTTTACCAGCAGCTTGAGTTTCTTTGTTTTCATGATGTTGAGTGAACCTGTTTTAAATTTCACTGGGCAACCAGGGACACTGACTGATAACCTCAGAGCATCCTGTAGCTGAATCTACGTGAGCAAATTTACACAGAAAGTCTTGTCGCTGAACTCCTGAGGGGTAAAGAGCTCCTCTTCAGCACTCTATATATTATGCAAATGATACTGCAAGTAACAGGGTGCTGTGAGGACACATTCTGATCCTTTTTTCTTTAATATGCTCATCTGGTTTTTTTTCTTTTAAATATTTTTAAGTTTTTAAAATTTTGGCAGCTAGCAAGTAGAAAGTTGTTGTTGTTGGGCTGGAGCAAGCTGGTGTAGTCTAAGTTGTTGCTTGTTGACTTATCCTTGCACAACTCCCAGGAAAATGTACTGCAGGCTTTGCTCCATCTGGCTAAATGCCCCATCCTCTGTGAGGCACAAAGTGAATTAAGAAACAAAGCTGTTTTCTACAGTCTGGCTGTTGCTACTCAGTCAGACACTGTTAGAATCCATTTTAAACATGGATCCTAAAGTTGATTTCATGTTACGTACAAATAGGTGCTAGAAAGCAATATCTTTGTAGCTAAATGTTGAAAATGGTATTGATTTTTCCCATTGTCAGAGCCAGATTTGGAATATGAACGTGCCCTATTGTCCCAGGCAGACTTGGTAATAAATACTTTTACGCGTTATCCAGATGCCTGCCTATTGGTAGCAGGATTCTTGGAGATCTTGGCTGACTTTCCAGAATTAAAATGTAGAAAATTGGAGTCTGAATTTTGCCAGGATGTCTACCTAGCAAACAGCTCCAAGATAGGTGTGGGATGGGGCAACCCTAGCCTGGTGTTAGAGCCAGGCACTGGCAGTAAGGACTGCCTCTCATAAGCCTTGGCAATGGAAGAGTTTGGGAAACAAAGTGCTATTTTAGCAGATGTATGGGTTTAAACAAAATAAAGTGAAGCTGCCAGCCCTTTCCCCAGCCACACTGGTGTCTTGAGGTCAGTACTGAGTGTGGGCACTCCTCGAGGAGCTCAGGAGCCCAGAGGTGCATCTCTCAGCTGACCCAATCTGCTTCTCCAGGCTGAGATGGATCTGTTGCAGTGACAGGGTTTGTGGTCAGCTGCCAAGACACCTACTGGTGTGTCAATGAGAAAAGTCCCATTGACAGGAAGATACACGATAAAAATTGAATTCCCTCTCACCTAAGGTCACACAATATGAAGCTGTCTACCATGGAGCTCTGGGGGAAAGGATTAATGGGGACCTCAGAAATCTAGAGCTGCACCGCTGAGTCTGTCAGGTATACAAGCTGAAAGCTCTGACATCTCTACAATTGCAAGCTAGAAGGAAGTGTGAGATAGCATTGCTGTTTTGGCCTCTCCTCTGTCATCTCCCAGCTCCTTTGCAGCTCAATCCAATCTCAAGATGGATCCAAAATACAAATACAAGCTGGGAAATTTCTGAGTGAACAGTGTTCTTCCCTGCATCCTTCTCTCATATCTGCACCAGCGCTGTTAAATGAGGAGCAGAAATAATTGAAATGCATTTAGTAATGACTTAGCTTCTTTATTTCTTTTCCTCCTCTGTTCTCAGAAATAGGCAGTGAGTGGTTGGATCGTGGAGTTGCTATGGTGAGCTTTAAGATACACCTTTGATCATAGTTGGTGAGTGCCAGCCAGCATATTCATTCCAAGCAGTCCATATGCTTCCAGACCAAAATACCTCTCTCTTGCTACTCTTGATTTTGTTGAACACTTAGCCTGCCAGTTCACACAGTACTGTGTCTAGCTGTGCTGCTCCAAGAAATCAGTTCAGGTTGAATATTTCCTTTTCTCATTGGAGCAGCAGCTGGCAAAATTACTGCCTGAGAGGAGGTTGTGGCCATGTGAGGGTCTCTTCTCCCAGGCAAGCAGTGACAGGATGAGAGGACACAGTCTCGAGCTGCGCCACGGGAAGTTTAGGTTGGACATTAGAAGTTCTTCACAGAAAGAGTGGCTGGGCATTGGAATGGGCTGCCCAGGGAGGGGTTGGAGTCACTGTCCCTGGAGGTGGTTAACAGAAGACTGGATATGGCACTCAGTGCCATGGTCTGGTTGGCAAAGTGGTATTTGGTCATGGATGATCTCAAAGATCTCTTCCAGCCTAGTTGATTCTGTGACCCTTTCTGCTCATGGACTCCAGCTACCTCAGCAAAGCCCACCAGTAACAATCCTGATTTCAAGTAATCTGCCATAGATTTAGCTATTTAATGTGAACTTCTGGGTATGTTTAATGAGACACTGGGATTCCTCCCTTGAAAATCAGTGGCAGAACTTCTACTACAGATGAAGGAGACAGGGTCAGATGATTTTGCCCCAACAAGCACTCTGTAACAAGGATGGCTGGGTGGTGGTTTTCTGGCCTTTGACTTCACTTGTTCTACAATGGATAAATGCCTCCTACCTATGAAAATATTTTGCTGTCCTGTGTGGTTTTATACAAATATAAGTGAAAAACCAAGCGACAGGGAATGTGGTGCTCAGTTCTTTTCCGTGATTTATGCTCTGGTTTATCCGGCAAGGCAGCCTACGGACCCGAGAGAACAGTCTGAGTATCTGTGAGAGCAGAGATCAGATAGCGGGCTGCCTTGGCTTGCTGGGCTGCAGGGCTTAATCAGCTATTAGAAGATGATATTAGGAAATATAGTTTACAAAGAGACTCTGTTCAGAGTTTTGAGTCTTTTGTCAGTTCTAATGGAATATTCAAGAGGAAGTTCACTATTTCAGTCTAGGTTTTTTTG
This sequence comes from Melanocharis versteri, assembly GCA_013397845.1. Lineage (NCBI taxonomy): Eukaryota > Metazoa > Chordata > Aves > Passeriformes > Melanocharitidae > Melanocharis > Melanocharis versteri. Next base: position 95,512 of record VZTG01010319.1, read on the forward strand.
GGTTTATTTTTCATTTTTGTGTGCTTCTTTTTCTGCCAAGCAATTGCCTGCTGCAGCTATTTGCTAGGACTTGATTATCTAGGCTTCTTGTGACTATCCTGGCTAAAAATTGTTATTTGCTCATATGGTAATACCTAGAGCTTCTAATCTACCATCAAAGCTCCATTGTGATAGATGTTACACGGACTATTAGTTTATTGAAGATGGGTATTTGTTGTCTGAGGAATGTATGGGCTTACTTTATGATAGCAAGAAGGGACAGAACAAGGTAGCAGGGAAGCATTCACATGCAATATATCAGTGACAATCACACCAGCTTGTTTTGATACGGCAAAGGTTTGTGCCTGTGGAAAAAACAATTATAATGGCTAGAAAATTTTTTTTTTTTCCCCAGTAAAACAGCATTTATCAAAGTGTTTTCATTCTTTTTGCCTCTGAGAAATATTTGCAGTACCTTTGCAGCATAGAATGGGTTTTGGTACTGTTTGCAGGACTGCAGCCAATTTCACCAATCACTGGGCACAAGAGGTTTCTTTAAACAGAAACTGGGAAATCCTGAGTAAGAAGTTTGCATGACAAACATTAGTCAAATATACACTTCTGTGAATTAAGACCTGGCCTGAGCCTCTTGTAAGTCCTTGGCTCTGTTTAGACCCTGCAAGCTTCCTTATCTTCCAGCACTTCTGCAACAGTTGGTGCGGCTCGTGTTACTCCTACTTGGCTTAAGTCTGCTACAATTGTTTTACAAGAGGCAGCATTACCCACCTTAAAGGAATTAAATGGGTATTATTTTTGGATAAATCTGAGTATTTGTCATAGGCTGAACTGGATGGCAGCATTAGCCAGGCTGGGACTGGCTGGTTTTTGTGCAGCCCTACGGAGAAGGGGCCGTAGAGTTACTGTGGACAAAATGTTAAAGGTGAGCTGACATTGTGAGCACAGCAAACTGTCTGCAGGAATGCACTGTGAGGAGCTTTGACAGCAGATTGATGTTTTCTTCCACCCTTTAGTGCCCTCTCAGTTCAAGGAGGTTGTGAAGTAGCTGGTGGGGCCCAAACGTGCTGAGCACATCCAGTGTGTGAGGAAAACAGTAGCAGTGAGTTTGAGACACTGTTGCAGAGTACAGCAGAGGGAAAGCTGAATGTGTCCCAGCAAGCACAGAGTATGGGAATTTCCCCTCCTGTGGGAATGGAGGGTTTAAATGTTATCTTCCTGATCTTAAATGCCTTCTCAGCAACCCTGCCTGTACCAATGGGATTTGTCCACCTACATCTGGTGGTGTCCTTGGAAGAAAACCAGCTTTTGCATAATCAGTCTCAATAGGAGGGTGCCTAAAGCTTGAGAGGTCGGGTTTGTTTTGTTTGTTGTCTTGTTTTGGGATGTATTTTTTCCCTTTTTTTTTTTTTCTTTTTGGAACAACAGTGTATCTTTCCTGCCAGCAAGACATCTCTTCCACTTTGGAACTGTACAGCTTGCGCTTCTGGTTTTTTTGCTGGCTCCTACGCTTGGCTTTCTGTTGCTGCTGTGGCTGCTGCTGGTGAGCTTATTTCAGAGATGTGCCAGGCTTAGCATACAGATCCAAATTTAGGTCTCTCTGCCTTCAAACAGAACAGAAGGTCTACAGAAGTCAATTTTAGTGTGACTGTTCAGAATAGCTAATTGGCTTGTTGGCCGTGCATGAGACTGCACAGCATCCTTGGACCCGGCCATGCTGGGCACTTGACTTTTCTTCTTTTATGCCTTCATTACTTGCCATGGTGATGGCCCTAGGTGACAGCAGTCTCAGGGAAAAGTTGGGAACAGAAGCCTCCAGCCAGGCTTGATGTGGGACTAGACTTAATTTTACTTCTCAGGGCTGTGTCACTTCATCCCACCCTGTTTCCTTGCTTAACTTACTGGTTCCCTGATTCATTTTGTCTCTTCTTTGTATTTCTAGTGACGTGCTGGTGGTGCCTGGCAGTGAAAGATGTTTCCTGAGTAGAAGATGGCATAAAAGGGTGGAGCAGAGAGAATTTCCCTAATGCAAGCTGGATTAGTGTATACCTTTGCAAGGATTGTAGCCAGGAGGGCTGTCTTAGCTCTAAGACTGCATGGCTGGAGCTGGGAGCTGGGACATTTTAGGAATCAGAGAGCTATTTCTGGCTTGTTTGGGTAGGAGGGGGTTGGAAATTAACAGGCTGGTGAGAAACAATGTGGCATAGAACTAATTGCCAGTCAAATATTGTCTTGTGTGTGTGTTAGTTGTTTTGTTTTAAAATTGACTGGCAGTTAACTACTTAGTATTTGAAGTCCTTTATGTCTGCAGGTTTAACATCTAAACTGTGAGGGAATTCTCAGCTCTCTACAGGTGGCTAGAAGCACATTTTAAAAGGTGCCTGCAACTTTGCAGTTACTTAACTTGCCCTATGTTGTTCGGTGGTACAGCAGTAGTAAATGTGTAACTTCAGGAGTCTACTTGTAGGTGTGTCTGGTTACTGTGTTTCTTTCCTCCTAGATTGTTAAGGAGCTGATATTTGAGTAAGCAAAAGCAGATCAAAGGTATTGTGTTATCATTGGTTGCTTTATTGATTACTCAAGCCTCCTTCACTCTCTCATTAAAAGGTTTTGAGCCCTCACATTCTGCTGCATTGCGCAAGAGCTGTGCCACGTGAGCAGCACACTGTGCCACAGCTGCCAACTGTGTGCTGCACGTTCCTTTCCTTCCAAAATAGTCTTCATTTAAATGGAATTATCTTCATTTTGACCTGGTGCAGGTCTTGTGATGGGGCTTCGTGTTGCTTTTTGAATGCAAAAGTTTAGCCAAAAAAACCCAGTGAAATAAACTTTGAATGTTGCATCACATGCTGTGGATCTGTGGGAGGAAGTTGGTAGTAGGTACTTGAATAATTTCCAACATTGCATGTTAGTCTTGGGTGGAATTAAACTGCTCTAAAATGAGCTGCTGCCATGGGAATAAGGTATTAATGATTTCAGGGTGCTGAAGAATGCTTAGTCAGGATTTGGGAGAATAGCCACCCAAACCATTAGCTCCTGTGTCTTTATTTCTTGTTTCTGTATCGTGGTGTTCCTGCTTATGGCCTTAATATCAGTAAGTGGAGCATGGGAGGGAGCTGAGGTTGCCTTTAGGACTCCTCTGAGGCATTTCAGTGCAGTGATAAATGGCAGAAGTGACTCCTGAACTGCCCTTCGTGTAGAATCTCTCCCTTGTTTGACACCAGTGGCTCTGTGCTGCAATGACTGCTGTGGAGGATGCAGTTCTGAAAAGGAGCTGGGAGTGTGGCTGGTTTGTTGTTATCAGCAACTGCCATGCTTGAGGGGGGATTTGGAGTAGGTCACGTAAAGGAACAGAAGACCAGAGCTCTTCCCCTAAAGCTCAGGCCTTTTAGTGAGGTGTGAAGGGTAGGGAGGGGGCTGTTGCTCGTCTCCAAGCATCCCTGAAAGGTAGTTCTTTGCAGAGGTACCTGGCGTAAGATTGCATAGATCTGGACCAAAATGTGCCTTCTTTATTCCATTAGCTCCATCCTCAGTCTAATTCAGCAGCGACCAGAGAACGATATTTTTTCTATTTTAGGGTTAAATATCTACTTGACTGGCATTTCTATCCTCAATTCATTAAAATTAGAACTAGTCTGTAAGACCTCAGCCATTCATTAACCAACAAACCAGTGCTGATTTTAATTTCCATGGCTGCAATTTAATTTTTGCACGAAGATTATAGATACTTCTGTGGTTGCCTTTCAGGAGGCTCACTGGCGCTTCTGCCATGGCACTGTTATTACTAGCAGGGGCATACTAATGCCTTCCTGCTTAAACCTGTCTGAGAATCTATTAATGGGGTGGCCTACTTCCAAATTGCAAAGAGGAGCAAAAGCTCATCAGGCAGTGTAAATGGTGATAATTTCAGCAAATGCTTTCTGTGTAAGGAGATTGATGTTTTAAGTGTCCCAGCAAATTGGTAATAATGATCAGCAATTCTCCACCATTCTTCACAAAGGAACGGGTCTTTGAAAGAAGCAATTAAGTGCAGCCACCTTCTGGACCGAGCTAATGCAGACTTCTCTCGGTTTTCTCTAAGTTAACTATTAGACCTACAAGACATGTTTAATGAGCTTTCTGCTTCCAGCCCAGCAAGGAGCCCGTAATGAAGCTGGGGAAATGTGACCAGCATTTATGGCAAGCACCTACTGCAGCTTTCAAATGACACTGGACAAAGCTGTGATTTCCTCGTAGTGGAAATGAGATAAACCAGGAGATGAGCAATAATTCTGCAACATCTGCTGTTCTGTTGAGCTGTTTGCTCATCTTAGAGGTAGTGACTGCAGAATGAACATCAGGTTGTTCCCTAATGCAATGTGTAGAACGATTGCAGATTGGATTCTGTGTACATTCTGATTCTGCATTCATAGTTGCAAGGAAGAGATTTAAATTGAAGGTAAAAATAAATGCAGAAGCTTCAGTGTAGGTGTCTTTTTACTTTGCTGCAGGAGACATTATTGGCATGTCTGTATATTGCAGTAACCCCTGAACAGCTTCATGTGCCCAGCTGCAAGAAGATCAAATTTAAAGCCTTTGAATGAAGCCCAGGGACCAGTTTTTGTATCCCGTGTTCTGCTTAACCAGAAAACTCAGTTTTCTGATTCAGTCTCCTCCTGACCCTATGTAAACTCCTTGCACTCAGTGTCCTTTCACAGGGTGACCCTGCCTGAGTGAAGAGCAGAGGTGCTGTTAGCTCATTTCAAGGTCCTGCCTTGGAGAAGACACCAAGCAATCGCTCACTATCCACACTGATGCCAGTCATCCTTTTACAGACCTTTTTCCCCCTAACCCAGACTAATGAGTCCCAGACTATTCAGTCATTCCTTAGACTGACTTTTAATCATTCTTGCTGCCTTTCCATGGGCATATTCCAGCTCTAATTTATCTTGTCTGAGGTGAGAGTACCAGAGCTTCATGTAGAATTCAATGTGTGAATTAGCTGTGGATTTATAATGCTGTCTTCCCTACTCCAGTGTGGGTTCCTAATGAACTTCACTGATGACCTCCTGACTGGGAGATGAATCCTTAGTTCTATCCTGTGGTTCCTAACTTTTAACTGATTTTTTTTCTGTTCAGGAACTTCCCTTCTTATCCTGAAGATTTTAGCTTTCAAGAACTTTAGATCAAGATCTTTATCACAGCTCTTCTTGAAATCCAGATTATGTGCGAATAATCACTTCTATTCACCTGGCTGTTGACACTTTGTGTGAACTCCAAGAGGCTGGAAAGGCAGAGCTCCCCTTACAGCAGCTGTATTGACTCTGCAAGGAGCTTGAATTTATCTGGGTATCTGTTGTCCTTTATTTAAGGCTTCACAAAGTTGCCGTATACAAACATTGGTCATAGAGACCTGTGGCTCCCCAGATCCTTGCAAAATATTTTCTAAAGGCTGCATGTTTTTAATTTTTCAGTAAGCTGGCTATCTCAATTATGCGTCCTTAAATTTGGAAATGAACACCATCTAATCCTGATTTTTTATTGGTCTTTTTTCCTATTTGTACCAGAAGTCCTCCTATGATCGTTGAAATTTCAGATGGACTCTGAAAAGGCTCCACTGTGAGAACGTCCCCAGTTTCTGTTTGTGTTTCTTTTGCAATGAGATCTATGTAGGTTTTAATGGGTATGGGTTTTGTTAGTTACTTGAAACAGCTTTCAGATTAATTCCTGCTATAAAGAATATCGAGAGACTAGCTATGTGTCTTTCCTGTATTTGCACATTTTATTTTAACATCAATTCTCTTTAAAAGGAGAAAAAAACCCCAGACAAACATCTCACACTTGTGATGTTTTTTGTTGTTCTGGCAAGGGAAAGGGATCTTCATATTTGGAGAATTACATTTCTGTCTCTTTACACAGATCAGTGGAAGGCAGTTGCTGTTGTAAACAAGAATTACACCCTGTAGTTTTTTTCTGTCAAGACAAAAATACTTTATGTAGAACCTAAAATGTTCATAAAAGTCTCTTCTTTGCTCTAAATCTGAGCGGTCACATTTAAAGAAAAATTCAGTGCTGCTGTTTCCTCCTTCAAGTCAGCTCCTCTAGGTATGACTTATTTCTCTCTGGTGTTTACCCAGTTCCATCTGATAAGACCATCTATCTTCTGATCACGATGGGCTTGAACTTTGTGCAGAGCTCACATTGGCACTGTGAGGACAGTTTATGGCTTTTCGCATTGATTTCTCTGTGCCATTACAATTTATCAGCTTGTTTTCATCCCTTGGAGGTATGCAGAAATGCAAATGCTAACCTACTTCTCTCAATTTCTAGAAGTAGCTGAAACCAATGAATTTTGGAAGGAACTAAACATCTTTTCATCTCAACTGTTGTAGTGTGGAGTCTTTGAAATGGTACCCAAATTGGGCAGTTAGCAGGCAGGTAAATGACATTTCAGCACACAGGGCAATTTTTTTACCTCTGTTCTTATTTCAAGTTGCAACATTTTGGTTGATATTTTTTACACGTTCAAGCAGAATGCATATTGAATTGCCAGCACTAGTGGGAAAAACATGCTTGAGGCTTCCTCAGCACCTGAGCTGCTTTGTCAATCAGCTCTCCTAGTTTGTTGTTGGGCTTTTTGATAAATGTCTTCACTTTCCATGTTTTTGTTATTATGAAAGCTAGAAGCCTGTATTTGCTTAAATAAAAGCTGATGTGACTTGTGTTCATGTTTCACGTGGGAAAATACACTGAAACCCTTTAAATGGAAAATGAAAAGGCAAGTTTTCACAACGAAGTAAATAGCACAATAGAGACACCTTATTATTTTATGAATGTATTTATTATTATATAACTCCAGTCTCTGAACTTTTCAATAAGAAAAAGGAAATTTAGGATGCTCAGAGCTCCTCAGTGCCTGAGATGTCCTTTGGACACTTGTGTGAAAGCTGTTGGCTTTCAGAAGTGAAGACTCTTGAAATTGCTGTTGGAGTTGGAAACCTGTGGCTGCTCAGCTCTTTGAAAACCGGGCTGGTTTTGTTCAGGTGTGCAGCTGTGGAGTTGGATGTGGATATCTGCCCATCATGTTCTGGGTTTAGGTGCACAGTGTCATCTTTACTGCCCAATCTGCCTTTCCACATTGTTTGAGTTCACCTGCACTTTGGTCTCACATCTGCTGAAGCCACTGACAAAACTCCCTTTTATTTTTCCACCTCGTATGGTTGAGCTGTGCCAGATTCTTGCATGATTCTCTCTTATCACCTGGGGAAAACTGTTTGGAAAGGCAATTCCTGATAACTTTCCTGAAGTCCCTTTTGCTTTTAAAGATCATCACATTACAGTAATCAGGCCAACACCAACATAAGTGTGGTATTAGCCGCGAGTTATTAGCTTTGATGTTGATTAGTGCAGCAGAGGTTACTAGAGTGCTTTTTTTGTTAAATGCTTTTGTTTTAAAAATTTGGCATGAGGTACTAGGAAGAAAGGTAGGTGTTCTGACTTGGGCGTATGAACAGAAAGAAAATCAGAGCTGATTTAAATTCTCCAAGTTTCGTGTTGGATGCAGTGTTTTATGCCTCATGACAGAATACGCTGAGCACAAGAGCCCCAAACTGTGTGCGTAGCAATAATGATATCCCAGAACTCTTCACATGCCGAAGGCTATGGCTGCTGTCAGTTTTACATCCTGATTCAAGCAAGCAGTCCTGCTCTACAAACCCCTGGTGTACAGTTTAGTCTCTGTAGGCTGGATTGGCATCACTGAACTGCTGCCCTAGAAAGGCAGTATAAATTGAGTCTGTGTAATTCTAGAACACTGCAATAAATACTTCTGAGGAGGATGCTTCTCTAAATCCTTTTATGCTAGCATTTATATGGTAGAGATTTGGTTGTATTTTTTTTTACAAAATTAAACATTCTTTCATGTTATTCTTACATTCTTAATGTGAGAATATTGATAATATATTGAATATTCAGTAATATATATTGAATACATCGTCTTAATATATCATCTTAATTCTTTTAGTTTTTTCATTTTTGGATACTGTATTCTTCTGTTAAATGAAATAAAACTATCCTTAGACATTTCTGACAATGACATCTTCATTTTCAGCTGAGGACATTTTGTTTTGAACTACTGGTCTCTAGTTTTATTTTCCCCATTTCCCTGTCTCCTTTTCATCAGGTTTAAATGCAGAGTCATGATCGTTATTCTCAGTCCCAAGCCCTCAATGTTCCCTCTTCTTGGTTTCAGTTTGATTACAGCTATATCAGGAATACTGTCTTGTAATCCACCTCCAGATATATGGCTTTCTTTCACTGAATATATTCTCCTAGGAAATCCAACGTGTAAATTGATTTCAGGGCATGAGCTGAAAAGATTTCACAGATGTGGAGTGGTCAAAGTTTTTCAAATGTCAGTCCTGATTTCAGGTTATATCTTTGATGTGCCACTTGGAAGTGCTGGAGAAGATCCTGGCTTGCAAAATGTGGCTGCTGAGCTCTTTGAAAGTGAAATCTCTTGCATTCTCTCTACTGGAACATCCAAGTTGCTAGGTGCTTTTCATCACTGATATGACATAAATGACCCCTTCTTTTTTTCCTCAAACTGAGGAGTATAACTGGCTCTTAAATACTCGGAAAAACTGTTAGCTGTGTTCAGAGAAGTGTGAGGTCTGTTTCTCTTTCAAATTTTTGGTTTATTTACGACTAACTGCTGAAAGCCCTAAGCACTTCTGTATGTCTGTAAGCTCAAGTGCCTGTGGGATACCTAAAGAAGAAGACATTGGTGCATTGCACTGGTGGATGTGTGGCAGAGCTGTTACTCATAGGCAAAGAAATAAAACTGTCTATTATACATCCATCCATCCATCCCATCTGTTGTGGAGAGATGCCAAATAACATCAATACTTGGGGTGTATGTTCATATCACACTCAGAACTCCACTGAACTTTTTCTGAACTGGCACCCATGCAATTAAAACAGGTCCTTCAAAACCATCTATTTATTTTGGGAAGGGTAAACTTCCTGGATCAGCACGCCGTGCCTGTCAGCAATGACACAAGAGGTCAGAGCTGTCTTCCCTCCCAGTGAGAAGCAAACATTACCCCTCTTGGGAGCAGCTCACTGTTGAAGCTTTGCTTTGGGTGAGCAAGCCTGCATCCCAGCACCAAAGCCTGTGTCCTGGGTTTGCATTCTCACCTTGGGATGCTTTGGATAGAGGCTCCATGGATAGCCAAAAGATGGGGAGGGTGCATCAGACCCACTCTTACAATCTCTGCCATCAGTTGGGTACGAAGGCAGTTCGGATCAGTGACAGGCAGGTGTTTCTGAGCCATCGTCTGCAGGAGATGATTGTTGGTTCAGAAAGAAGCAACCAAGGTGAGTATATTCCCACGTAAAGAGTGAATAAAGCTGATTTTCATAAGTATGCTCCTAAATCTTGCTGTCTGAACCACAAGCATTTACTCACCAGCCTTTCAGACCATCCTAGCTGTTTTGGCATTTGATATTGAGAAGTAAAAATCCACCCCAGCCTCTCTTTCGTGTAAGTTCAGTAATGGCTGCAAATCATTCTGCATATAGTTTGGAATTGCAGTGTAGATGGTTCTGAAATGAGCCCTTGAAAATGCTATTAAATGAGGATGTGGGCAAGAATGAAACACCTTTGACCCTTTGAACTCCCCTGGGCTGTTTAAAATAGTGATTGGTGTCCTCTCTTACACGGTGCAGTCATCTTCCTGAGTGTTTTACTGAGCTGTCTGTATATTCTGGGCATTGACCCATGAGCTCTGGACTACCTTGCTGCTGCAGTTGTAAAAGGTGCTACTCCCTGCCCCTGTATTTTCCTGGGGGTAATGGACCTATAACAGAACCAGCAGAAGGTAACATGCATTGGTAGCTGCAGTAAAAAGCCCAGTATCTCAGCCTAAAAATACTACTTAAGCTGCTCCAAGGAAATTCTTCAAAGCCAGGGCACAGTCAGAGCTCCTGTTTAAGACAGGGGCACAGTTCCTCTGTTACATTCTCAGATACACCACTATAAAGCTGATGGATTTTTCTTAAGCTGCTATTTTCTTTTTTGACAAGGACTAGAGAAAAGCCAAAGTGGTTTCTGCTCAGGCTTTTCCTCTCTTGGATTTTTGGGAGCAGAGGACCTGGAGGCTTCTCTTGCAATCCACAGTACAATTCCAGCTGATTTAAACAGACCCAGAACCAACCTCATGCTCTTGTCTTGGGTGGCTGTCTTGCTGAGTTGTTGCTTTCCTTTCTCTGTCATATTAGACCTGGGGTAGATATTTTCCTTTAGGCCCCAGTTCTGGGAACCAGGGGATTGCCCAGGAATGCAATGTGAAAGTGCTGAAACATCTTGCATGTCTCGCATCTCCCTATTTGAAAACCAGGGAGGAAATAAAAGAACAGAAAATTTGTATTTTAAAATCTCATGGCGTGGTGTTTTGTTGCTTTTTGTTTGTTCGTTTTTTTCAAGTTGGCTTCATGAATTTCACGGTTTCACTCATGAGTATGCAGCAGTTCTGTGAACATGCAGGAGTCTTGGCAATCACGGAGACTCATGGTGAAGGACAAATACAACCTCATAATTATTCTAGTTTCTCTGAACAAGGAAAAAGCCTTAGTGTCTGTCATAGTTTCTAAGCTTCTGGGATGCTCCCCACTCTTGTCTTGTGACTTCTCCAGCAGGAACAGAGGAAACAATGTTGGCCAGCCAGCTACATATTCTGGGCGGGTTGCTCTTGCTTGGTGCTGTGGTACTGTGGTATCTCTTTCAAAAGCACTGCTGACACACGTATCCTTTGTCCTCAGCATGCTGGTGGTGCTTCAAGGTAGGAAAAACTTCTCTTTAGGAAGGACTTGTAGAGGAAACAGAAGCTGTGTTTTTAGCACAGAGCTCTGAACAATTTTGCTCATTGGGAATAGGATGCTTAGCTTAGGATGCTGCAAGTTCTTGTTACTTCAGAAAGCGGAGTCGTGGCCAAGGATCTCAACAAAGAATTGTCAAGCCTGGGCTTGCTGTGGAGTGATGGGGAGTTTCCTGACACAGAGCAGCTCTCCTGCAGGCTTCCCACATGTCCTGTACCTCAGGTTGTGGGGCTCCATTCCTTGGTTTGGTCTTGACAAGCATTCTCTCTTCTGTGGGTCTTACCCAGACAGTGTCTCTTTGAGGGGGAAGTCAGCAGCAACACCTATAATTTGCTGCTTATAATTTGCTGCTTATTGATTCTGGGCTTGGAGAGGGGTGTCAGGGCTGCATGCTAAGAATTTGCAGTGTAACAAACCAGGCATCATCTCTCCTCTTAAATTAGGACAAATTGTCTCACTGCTGTCTTCTCGGGACAGTGTTGGCAGACGAGCCGGACACTCTGTGGCCTCTGCAGGCTATGACAGCAGCACAAATCATGACCTCGAGGACAGTAATTGCAGCTAAATTATTCCCTTATTGCTTCTATCAGCAGCATTCTCCATGTCACAGACCTGGCTTTTGTCTGACACCTATGCTACCCCTCTATTATGCTGATAATCTGTCAGTCACATCTTTATGTATTATTTGTATTATTTCACTTGCTGGAAGCCCTTTCACGTACCAGCCAAGGAGTTTCACTCTCAGAATACCTATTTAAAGCAAAAAAACAAACCTAAAACTCCCCATGAGAAGACCAGCTTTACATTTAAAACAGCTGCCTGTTTGTCAATCTGGACACAAAATAGGTAATGACTTGGCATCTTGCCAGTAGCTCCCATTCCTGTGCTATGAATAATGAGATAATGTGTTTCAAATTAACTCTTTGTCTTACACTGGCAGATCCCAGGAGAAGAATCTCCAAATGTGCTTGTAAAACATGGTTAATGTAGATCGATCTCTCCTCCTCTTCACAGAGACAACCGTGCTGAGTTCAGAGTTAAATTCGGTAACTGGGAATAGGAGAGGAGAACAATTAAGAGCTGGGAGAAGAATTTTCTGGCTGTGATTTAAGAAGGGGTAATGGAGCAGATACTTCAAGCCAGATATAAGAGACTATTTTGGTTCTTAATTCTTGGTGGAATAAATGGGAAAGCCAATAAAACACAGACCTATTCCAGTGAAACCAATGGTAAATAAGGAATGTAAATAGCTTGTTGAATATGGTCCCTGCTGTGGTACACAAGGAAAACAGAAGAGAAAGTTCTCCTGTCAAAACATGTCCTTATTGTGGTAATAAAAATGGATCTCTAAAAATGAACTGAGCAAATCGGAAGCAACAAATTAGTTTCTCTTCTTATCTGTGCAAAAGCAAGCAGGACACAAACTGTGTTTTTGTTACTGAAAATTTCTTTGCTAAGTTTCAGGCAGGGAAGAATGTTATTTGCACCAGGTAAAAACACATTCCAGATCCCAGAAAATGAGTCCTTAGCATTGAAATGCTGATGCAATGCTAAGTACAGTTTTATAAATAACACATTAATAAAATAACCGAACGCAAATATGTTTAAGCCAGTCCAAGTGGTCTGCATTAGATGAACTACAACTGGCAGAAGCAGATATATTAAATCTTTAATCACTTTCACAAAGAGGAGGAGACCTCCAAAGATGTACAGCTCTCTGACATTGAGCCACTTTTAGGAAATAGTAATTTAAATTTGACTACCAAAATATTTTTGGTCTTTCCAAATAGTTGTAACCAGGAGAATACTAAAAGGCCTTCTTTTTATGTAAATAACGTGTCTCAAAATTTATGTGGATGTGATCTTAGCTGAGACAAACATCTTCTGTGTACATTGAAATACAGTGTGAGCTATGGGAGAGATGAATTTCAGCCAAAGATAAATATAAACAGTACATTTCGAGCTTTAGCAGAAGGTATTTCTGGTTGCAGCCTAATAGGCAGCTGTCTCTTGGTGCTTGCAGCATTGCTTTGGCTTCTGACGAACGGGTGAAGATGATGTGCTTGACATTTTGCTGCAAATTTTAGAGTCCTGCTACTTTGAGCATCTCTGCATTTGTTGAGCAACGCACATGTATATTTGTGCTCCTTTTGAGGAGCAGGTGTCCTGCACTGAGACTATCCATCAGTCTTTGCAGGATGAGGGCATAAATAATTTACAGCAATTTAATTGATGGGGCCATTGCAAAAGCAGCTCTTCAGATATGTTTACTTTGCTCACTGTTCCTGCTTTAAATGGACAAAACCTGTCATAAACTAAGTGCAAGTACTCAGCTAATCAGGTTTTTCTTTCTCAGTTCTGCTCATCTGGAATGTAAGCCACCTCTTGGAATGTGTGTAGATAGCTCAGCTCCATGGATACTTGAATTCAGCCTAATTCCTTTGGAATGAGAAATTGAGTGGGAGATGTAAGACACAGACCAAATCGCAGTTGAAAAATATTTGACATTTATCTCTGTAAGCTTCTGTAAGGTGCTTAAAACTGCTCAGCTGGTGTTGATGGAGGGCAGTTCTGCAGGAGCCAGGCATTGTGAGCCATGCCAAATGATGTGAGCTGGAGGTCTGGCTCACTAAAGCTGATAGTCACAAGTCCTGAGGGCACGTACTCATAGCTGCCTTGGAAACAAGCAGCTGTTGTGGGACAGTCAATATGCCCTCTTGAACTTGAGTAAGTGCTGGTACGTGTCTTCATGTCTTCTTCTATTTAGGTTTGTGTGTATCCAGATACATATGTAGATGTGTATCTGTGTGTTTATGTATAAAAAAAGGGCAGGGGTACAGTATATTTCAATAAGGATATTTAATGTTTGAATGTTTTTGAAAGAGTTGTATGTTAGAAGGGGCAGGAAGACAGATTAGAGCGGGTAGCATTTGGAGCTAGGGGAATGCACAGTTGCTTATTTGATGCAAACAATTTCAGGCTGTTGAAAATTGTCAAACATAATTTTAATACTTCTGGGAAGATCTCTGGGTTTGACTGTCTTCTCATTGTATGCCTTGGCAGCAGACTCCATGAGATTGCTGGTGTCTGCTCTTACTGGTTTTAGACTTTCTTCTTGCAGAAGATGAACGTGTAAGAGAAAAGCAATCCCAGAGTACTGTCAGTTCATTGCTGTTGGCAAGTGGAGAGTTGGTCCTGATGCAGGACCAAAGTGAAGTTGCTTTCTGTTTGGCATGAGACATGTGAAACAAATATTCTGTTATGCTGAATGAGTGGTGCCTTCCTTTGGCTCTTCATCCAAACCAAATCAAAAAGCCACATCATCCACTGGAAAGAAAATGCTTGCAGCCACAAAGCAAGCAGGGCACCAAAAGGGGTCTGTTCAATCACTTCATGTGTTGCTAATGGGAAAATACATAAAGCAAGCCATTTGCTGTAGCAGGCACTTTTAAGACTTTCACAAGCCAGGGGTTTTTAATGCTGTGTGAGTATTACTGCTCAGTAATTGGTGTCATAACTTTTACTGGTGACTGTCCTGCAGAGAAATTACAGTCTGTGCCTGAGAGATGCAGTGGGAGCTCTTGCCACTGAGAGTTTCATGTCATAGTCTGGACTTAATATAACATAGGCAGCAGAAGGTTAAAAGGACAGAAAGCAGAAAATACGATCTGGAGACTTGAGGGTGACAGTAGGGAGGGAACAATCACATCTTGCAGCCAGATATATCTGAAGAGCTGTGTCAGACTGCTGAAGATAACTGGTTCATAAAATCAGTTAGTCACCTGGAATGCTCCATAGCCAAAGACCGTCCTCATAATGGTGTCTGTGATGGAAATGTAGAAATCCTGGACTGGAACTTCCATTTGAAGTATATTGAGAGTTTTGAACATCCTATGACTATTCTACAAGGTAATATGTACCACATACTGCTGTGGATGTCTGGTGTTCACATTTCTTGTTTGTCAGCTCACAGACTAATTTTCCCAGCTGTGTGGCAGCAAAACCACTCCTAGGCTCCAGGTCAGTTGGTGCTGGGTTTTTGTTAGCAAATGACACTGCTTGCACCAGTCCCAGCAGAGGTTTGCTTGGTCATTTGAAACACAAAGGCAATCTATAATTTTTCCCTGCTTAGTAACAACCTCCTTAGGCCTGACTCAAGGTACCAAAGGGTACAAGACCTGGGGTCACACGTATCTTACACAATCCCTATGTGGTACCTATTTATGGGATTAGTTCACGCGACCAGCCACCTGGTGTTCTGCACTATGCTTTTTGGTTGGATGTTCTTTGTGCTGCTGCCCAAGAAAAGTGGTTTGAAAGCCAGAGGAGTCCAAGGAAGCTTTTCTTGGCTGGTCCTGCCCAAACTGGCATGGTTGTATGTAAGTTACAGCCCTCAGATATATATCACCATTTGATTTTTAGGGCTATTTCTGCTGCACAGCAATCATTGGGAAAAAAAACCCAACAACTGCATTATGAAGTGGATTAACTTTTGTTTCAACTGCTCTTTTCTTCTCAGTGTCTTCCATCACTGCCAGGAACTTCTGTCTGAGGCAGTACATTGGAAAAGTTTAGGCTTTTGATTTCATGTTACTGTTCTGGGTGAGCCATCGTGCATAAACCAGCAGTGATTTTTCACATTGACGGCACACAGATATTGTTTGTTTAGCTTAGTCATTCTATGGGAGGCAAGGCTGAGGGAATGTCGGCTTGTTTTCTGAAATGCCAGCCTTTTCAGCCAAGAGCTCTCCCTTTGCTGTATGTTCAGAGCTGCTGTTGCATTTGAGGGATGCTTCCTAGCTTGGGGTATTTTTGCATAAATACCTGCCTAACAGCTGTTTACAAAACATTGCTACTTTGCATACATTTTGTATATTTTTTGTCTCACTTATCAAAGACCAGTTTTCATTATCTACATGAAAGGTACAATTCATGTTTGCCTAAGTATGTTAAAATTGCAGAAAATAGCCCTGTGCTTCACTGCAAAAGCTGTTTCTCTGGTCAGTCCTGGTGCCTTCTGAACACAGAGAAATTCCCCTCATGAAGAAGTGTTGGTTTCTGATTTTTGTGTCTTAAAATAGTGTAGTGCAGAGTGTGGTTTTGGTTTTGCAGCTTCCTCTCTGTGTAGTTCCAAGCTGACAAGATGCTTGTTTATGAAACTGGGAGCTTGAATATCTGTCTGTTCTCAAAATGCCAGTGCTATAATAGGGAGCATATGCTAAAAGAGTTGAAAGATGTAAGAGGACCTTTTACATGATTAAGTCCATTTCCTTACAAAGATATGACAGATTTCCATAAAGGTTGTTCCCCACCACTAAAGTGACATTGCAGTGATTAGAACCAAAAAAGCTTCTCTTCCAGCTTTTCACATGCAAGCTCACACAAATAATTTTGGTATTGAAGAAAATATAAAATAATTGAAGTGGTTGACCATTTGGGGATTTTTTAAATGACCAAATGATGCTTTTCCCCTATTTGTGTTTAGAATAATTAAATAAGTAAATGAGTGATACAGAACACCTGTCTGTAAAAGTTTACATGGCCTTTAGCAAGGATAAGGTTCCTGGGACTGTTTGGTAGAAAGTTGTTCGAGTGGTGTGAGTCTTAAAAGAGAGCTACAGCCCCAGGAGTGCAGCACATTCTTGCTCTCTGCACACTGACAAGACTGCTGCAGATGGCAGAGGTTTGAATCCTGCATGGTCTGAACAGGAACATGCACATAGCAGAGTTACCAAATCCTTTAGGTTGGAAAAGACTTTCAAAATCATCAAGTGCCACCATTAATCCAGCACTGCCAAGTCCACCATGAAACCATGTCCCAAAGTGCCACATCCACATGGCTTTTAAATACCTCCAGGGATGGTGATTCAGCCACTACCCTGGACAGCCTGTTCCAGTGCTTAACAACCCTTTAGGAGAATAATTTTTTTCCTAATATCCAATCTAAACCTCCCCTGGTACAGCTTGAGGCAGTTGCTTCCTTGTCCTGTGGCTTTTTACTTGAGAGAAGAGACCAACCCCCACCTGGCTACAGCCTCCTTTCAGGCAGCAGGACCCCCCTAAGCCTCCTTTTCTCCCGGCCAAACAACTCCAGCTCTGCCAGCTGCTCCTTGCATGACTTGTGTTCCAGACCCTTCCCCATCTCTGTTGTCCTTCTCTGGACATGCTTCAGAGAGGGTGTCCTCTCAATGTCCTGCTTGTCCTGAGGGACCCAGAACTGGACACAGGATTCGAGGTGTGGCCGCAGCAGCACTGAGTACAGAGGGACAATCCCTGCCCTGGTCCTGCTGGCCACACTGTTGCTGATCCAGGCCAGGTGCCCTTGGCTTTCTTGGCCACCTGGGCACTGCTGGCTCGTGTTCAGCTGCTGTCACCAGCACCCCCAGGTCCTTTTCCCCTGGGCAGCTTCCCAGCCCCTCTGCCCCAGCCTGCAGCACTGTCTGGGGTTGCTGTGACCTGAGGACAGAACCAGTCACCTGGTCTTGTTGAACCTCCTACACTTGCCTGACTGAGGGAGCCCTCGATCCTCTCGTCCAGATCGTCGATAAAGGTGTTGAACAGGACTGGCCCCAGTACTGAGCCCTGCAGAGCATCACTTTGGACTGGCTGCCAGCTGGATTTAACTCCATTCACTGCCACTCTTTGGGCCCGGACACCCAGCCAGTTTTTTACACAGTGAGGAGTTCACCTGTCCAAGCCATGACAGCTTGTTTCTCCAGGAAAATGCCAAAGTCCAAACACAGCTGTGCTTTTTTCAGCCCTCACACACTCAAATACTCCTGGATGTGCTGTTGTGTGTAGGTGAGAGCTGTCAGATAGATGCACTCAATGGCTCATACTTTGGAATCAGATGCATGTGGGAAGCTTACAGTGACAGGCCCCTCTTTTGCAAACATTTGCACAATTGAATAATTTCACTGGTGTAAAGAGGGCTGTTAGGCAGGAAAGCACTGGAGGCTTTCCATTTTTTTAGCTTGGGGTAGTTTTGGTTTGAAAGACAGACTGAGGGGACTCCCTCCTTTGTCTTGGACACTGTCTGAATAGAATTCTTTGCTGTTATTTTAATACTATTCTGGCAAGAGTGAAGTGAAAAAAGAGAGTTTAATACGTGCAGAGACCTGAATATATAAATAATGTGTTAGATTTAGATATAGGTGTAGATGGAACTAAGAGGAATGATCATAAAAATGAAATTACTCAGTAGTGTAAAACCAGGAATGAAGAAAATATTTGGAGATTAATCCAAATTTAATCAAATCACTGCTTTATGCTCTCTTGAAACGCAGTATCCTTGCTAGAACCCCCCCAAGGTGCAAACTGTCAAACATCATTTCATATACGCAAGACAGATGATGGTATCTGAGATACTGAGTTTCTGTAGGGGTTCTGCCCTTGCTTATCTCCGTCTCTTTACTTGTATGTTGTTATATTATGGTTAATTACACCATAAGAGATCAAAGGTGGGTTTTTTTCTAAACCTTTTTATCTGTCCCCAAAGCTGCTGGCTAGCCCATTTAAGGTTTTGTTTGTTTCCTTTTCACTGCAAATTGAGAACTTCTTCCTAAGTGGTCCCTTTGAAAAATGCTGATGTGGTTCATGCCCCTTCCCATGCTCCAGCTGTGAAAAGCTCGCTGCTGCTTGTGGAATGACCCTGAAGGCACCGTGCCAGTCAGAGTCCATTCTATACATTGTGATGGAAAGCAATAGGAGAAGGTAATTAGAGTTTAAGATGGTTTATCAGGCATCTGTGAGACTGAGTTTATAACTTCAGATTGGAGTGCTGTGCCTTCAGGTTGATTATCTATTAATTTAAAAAACTTAATACCCATGAAGAGACAGCACTCTGGGCTCAGTCCCCCATTTATTTGCAGGCAGATTCCCATACTCAAAGCAGGGACATAGGCTTTTTCACTGCCTTGCCTTGCCACTGTGCCTTGTCCTTGAACTGGAGGCATCACAGGAGAGTTGGAAGGGCAGATTGTAAGTCGGGTACTAGGAACCAGCTTCTGTTCCACTGAAATTACTAGGGAGTTTGCCGCTGAGCTCAGAGTGAAAAGCATCAGGTCCTAGACTGTGTTCTTGGAGACTTTATTCTGGTTGCATCTTCCCCTGTATCTCACTCCATTGTCAGTTCTCAGTGTGCCAAGACCAGGGCCATGGTTGGCAGCTGGAAAGGCTCAGTGTAGAACATATGTCCCTTTTCCAGCCTCTGTGTGTTTCTGAGCTGTTTGTGCCTTGTTGAGGATCGGCTGCCATGGGAGCTGGGTTCAGCTGCCATGGATTTTACCTTCCTTCGCGTGTGAAGTGGCTGCAGCAGCAGTGGTGACATGAAAGGCTGGAATGGAAACACACAGCTTGGCCAAATTTCAGTACTTTTCCATAGAAGTGGTGCTAGGATATATTTGCAAGTTCCAAGGGTGTGTGCGTGGGTCTGAGGGAATGTGGATGCTGAAAGCTTGGTGGCAGAGAGATTTTTCAGTGTCTGCCTGGTGCCGTGAGCATTCCTACTTTCTCACGGAACTAGCTGCAAAACAGCTAGCGGGCTTTTGTAAATAACTTGCCTATCTTGCACCTGTGAGATGTTTTTGGACGCTGTTATTGCAGGACCAAGGTCTGTTTAGCAAATGTGCGTTTTTAGGATCTAGCCAATAGCCCTGGTGGGTGGTCAGCTAAGATCCAATGGCTTTCCTGTAACTCCGAGTATAAAACTCTACTGCATGTAAATAAAGATGGGCATTTCTCTCTAGTCACTCCTGAGTTCGGTTCTCTCCTTCCTCCCCGGGCCGTGTCCGTCATTGCGACAAGGGGAGGGTTTCAATACCAAGTTTTTCCAAGGGAAGGTCTCTGGCTGGCATGCAATTTACATTGTATCTCCATTCATTCATAGAAATCACTGATTATCTCTGGTTGAAATGTTATTCAAACCAGCCCTGCGGCAGTTGACTGAGATGCTGAATTTCAACACAAATAGTCTAAATTCAATTGAGTATAAGTCCTCTACTGGGAAGTGTTGAGTAAGTTTAATTACAAGCCACTGCAGTGATGATAATAAGCGTGTCTACCCGTGCCTATGGTACTGATGGTGGTGGTGGAAATATTAGTCAGATCAAGCATTAGGAAAACCCATGTACTGTAAAGATGATGAATTGTTGGAAGAGGCTGCAGAGGAAAAGCTGTGAAGTTTTCCTCAGTGGAAGTTATTAAGAGCATACTGGAGAAATACCTGCCAGTGCATGACCTGAATGCACTCAGACTTGCTTCGGGCAGAGGCAGGGGGAAGAAATACAGTACAGGACTGTTTGAGATCTCTTTCAGCCTGGGATGGAAGGATAACACATTTACGAATTAATAACCATTTCACATAGTTTTGTTATGCGTCTCTCACTTCTCCATGCTGAATGTTGCCTTAAGTGGTAATTTGCTTTCTTTTGCAGCCCCTTATCAAAATGACACAATAACTACAGTTAATTATGCTGCCTGGAATGTATCAAGAGTCGATGCAGTGGCATTTCATAAATGTTACAGTGTTGCCTGCTGCTCCAAATTCTGCTGCAGGTCATGAATTGCAAATCTTGAAAACCTCAAACTTGGAATTCTCCCCTTTCCTCCTGATATTATCATTTGCACTTGAGGCTTCCACGTGCAGCTGCGGCCAGGCTTTGGGGGGGAGAGTAATGCAGCCTTGGCCCAGGTGCATCCCTATAAGGTAGTTCAGTGGTAGAAAAAAGGTACAGGAGTAATTTGAAAAGCTGTTCAGGAACGAAAATTGTGTAGCCAGAAGTACTGGTTACTTCCTGAAAAAGGATATATGTGAGTGGAATGGAAAGGAGCTTCAGTGGGTATTTTGACTTGCTTCTTGGAGCTGTCTGACTTCAATGTCTGCCCTAAGAGCACAGGAATACCAGGCTCCTGCTGAGAGAGGCTGCTGCTTTGAGTCACTCTTGGCAGGAGCCTCTCCCCTTCAACTGAAAACAGAGAGACTAATTTCCTGATTTAGGAGACGTAATTTGTTTTGAGAAGCTGGGCACTGTAAGTACCAGTGACAAGGATCCTCCTGAAAGAGGAGAGCACTGCTAGAATACCTGCCTGCTGGATGTACAGTTCCCTGGAATCTGCTGTACGTGGGGCATGACTTGTGGCAAGCAGAAAGCTGCCGTAGTTGCTCTGGGGTTGAATTTGCTGTTACTTATCATCAAAAATAGACTCCTGCGTTCTGGTGTATAACTGGGTTTATTATCAGTCTCTGTGTATTAGTACTGCTTATCTTTCCTGGGCCCTAGTCTGCTTCTAGGAGATGTCTGCTTGGAAAGCCTGGGTGTAATTTTTGTTGATATTTTGGTCTCTCTGCAGGCCAGAACAATAGTCTTTTTACTCCTCAGCTGCCCTGCTACTGGAGCTGAATGTCAGGGATTTGCAGAGCAGAGAGCCAGAGAAGAAAAGTGGGGCAGAATTTGGGCTGCTGCTTGTTTTCCGTCAGTTGTAATGCTATTCCTCCAGGCATAAGGTGCATCCTGAGTCTCTCTATTCCACCTGCGTACAGTTTTAATTCTTTTTCCAGTCTGAGGCTTTTTCTCTTTTCTGGGTGGGATCAGAAACCCAATGTGTTCATGCATTGCCCAACAGGAAGAGTGAAAGTCCCCGCCCTATATGTTTGTACAGTTAAACATGGACTAGAAAACAGAAATGCAGATGGTCTGGGGTTTTATTTTTAACTTCCAATCCCATGTTATATCCACAAGACCACCAGATCTTTATGACAAGGTGCTTCATGGCCATGGGGATATTCAGCATCAGTGACCCTTCTCGAGTGTTGTTACGCTTTAAACTGTTCTGGAGCAAACAAAGCTGAAATGCTCAGTATGGACATGTGAGAGAAGCAGAAGTGGGGGAAATTTTTTTGCTTGTATTAGAAAGTTAAAGCAAAATGTTTGGTTTCATTTTTCTACTCGATGCAGTTTCTGGAAACATCAGTACTATCATGCTGGTGAGAAATCTGGAGAGTGTTGCGGGAGTTCATTTAATTCAAGTCCTGACTTTTGTATTGTATAGTAATAGGTTAGTACTAGATATATTTAGGACAATATGTGCAAAAATGTTGCTTTTCTGCAAAGTGGTAGTGTTAAACATCTCAATGTCCTGTGAAAGCTTTTGTGGGCTTGTTCTTCTCTCAGGCCTTTTTAGGCAACTGTATTGGAGAATGGATAAGTGGCTGCTTAGGGCAGGACCCAGGGTGTTGTATGATGCGAGGGCAGCAGAAGTATCAGCTCCAGGATGGGCTATTAGCATGCCCAGTGCCCATCTCAGATGTTTGAAACTGACTTAGTGTGTTCACCACAAACACGACAGTCTGTCATTGTTCAACCTGCTTGTGTGTGTTTTTGTCATTTAAATTGTGTAAAGGAGAGGACACAGAAATTGCATTCCCTGCTTACCTAAAGACACCGAATCTATGCTGTACACAAAGTAGAAATCCCCTTTTTCATTTTCTTTGGTGTAACATTATTTCTAAAGTTAGGACACACCTAATAGATGAGTCAGTTCCCTACATGCCATTAGTCTCATACATGCCATAGTAAAAGGGCATCTATTTGTGATAACCAGGAAGGAACAGATGTGTTTATCACCTGTGGTCACTGTGAGTAGTGCCTTACTCATGATAACCACCCATTTGGATCAGTCAGGCTATTTGTGCAGTACAGTGTTATTCGCTGTGTGGGACATTATCAGAGGCTGCTGTCTATTAAAAAAACTACCAGTTTTCTCTTGCACTAGAATGTTTCCAATGGGATCACCTCATTTAATTCTTGCACTAGAATGTTTCCAATGGGATCACCTCATTTACTCAGGGAACATTTGTAAAAACGATACCCTGCTGAAATGAATTGTGATTTCAGTGGAGCAGCTGTGGCAGTTTAGGGACAGCTCTACTCTAAACTCATGTGCATGGACTCAGGGTGCCCTGAAAAAGGAACCTGGGTAGATATTACTGTGCACTGTGGTTACAGCTTTCACTAAGACAGGATCTAAACCCTGTTGCTTTGTGAAGACACTGGTATATTCATCCTGAGATGTTTTTCTGCTTCTGTTGAAATGCTGTATGTACCTTGCATTTGGTAAAGGGATAAATGGTACCTGCCAATCTGTCTCGCTTTGGAAAAAGCTCCATTTATAATTACTGTTTTATTTGCTTTGATGAAGATGCATGGGCTTGTTAAGACCTGCAGTGATTGACTGAGCTGAGTGGTCTGATCAAGGAAAGTTGCTGTGAAATTTTCTTTTGCTTTGGTAAAAGTCAGCTCAGTGCAGAGAGTTGGTAAGATGCCAAAGAGATGTGTTTTTCTGAAGCCTAAGCTCTGTTTTGTGTGAATGTCATGTAAGGACTGTGAGATGAGTTCAAAAAAGAGGAGGGGAGCCCTTTTCTCATAATGGAAATCCTTGCAAAGAATTTGTTTAAGACCAGGACAGGAAAAGGGAGTGGTATTCTTCAACTGAGTGTTCCGGGTGAGGGGTGGAATTGAGTGGATGTTGAATGGGTGTTAGTGACTGAATGTGTCTAACCTTGTACACGTGCATTCGGTCTTGCAGGTTGCCTTTGATGTAGAGTTGTTAATTATTCTTTTTCAACTTAGAATAAAAAAAAAAAACANCCTGGCTGCTCTGAGAGGCGTTGTTCATTGCCAAGGTTGGAGTGTAGGTTAGAGTTAATAGTTAGGGCTAGGGGTTAGGATTAAGATTTGGGTTTGACTTAATCATGGTTTGGTTTAGAGTTAGGATTCACAAGCTTAATTATGTCTCTCCACACACCATAAACTCATCTGCACTATTACCTTGCTGACTGAATTGCAGTGGTCTGTTTTGATTATAAGCAAAAAAAAAATGTGATATGTAAGAGTTGAGAGGCAGTAATTGGAATTTTCCAGTGCTTTTTAAGCAGGGAACTGTAGCACTAAGCTTTCTCAGTCTTGAACTTTCTCTTTTGTTAAAGGTAATGTATCTAGATAGATATTTCTTTTTCCCTATGAATGTTTTTTTAAATAGAAATTTTCCACTCATTGTCCATTAATATAATTTGGCACAAAGATAGACTAATTGCATGGGCAGGCACAGTGATAAAGATATAAATCTCTTCCAGCGACAGTGTCTTGAAATAGCAATCAGTTAAGATATCATCACTGCAGTGTTATATTGCAGATGGATTTTGCTGCCTTTCTGTGAGGGTGAGTGTTGTATTGAACCCATCACGTGTGGGTGCAGATACGTGTGTGTGTATGTACACGTGTGTGCTGTGGGTGCCGTTGTGGATATTTGATGCTGTTGGATCCGTCTGTCACTGAACCATTAGGGTGTGGTGGGTCGTACCATGTCGAGATCTAAGCAAAAAACAGTCTCTGCCTTCTTTTCTATCTAACTTCACCCACGTTGTAACACTCTGTGCCGTCGGTGTCAGCTGTTACCCACAGTGCTCAGGAGGGAGATGTGACCCTCCTAGGTCATGTTTAGCTATCCCAGTCCCATCTAACATCCCTGGAAATACTAGGGTTGACCAGCTTTGAACTCAATATTTGAAGCCAGATTTCAAGGGACTAAATGTACACTTGGCTTGTTTCATTTATTTTTTTCACCAGCAGGTCCTCAGTTACCCACCTTCTTGCCTGTCCCCACAGGGGAGCACTTTGCTTGTCTCTCCTAAACTGAATCATGGCAGTCTGTCACCTCAGTCTTGCTGGAAAAGCTGTAAAATGCCAGACCAGAAGTAGCAGGCATGAGGTCTTGTATTCTGCTTGTTGTAGTCACCTGCTGCTCAGTGCAGGGAGTCGCAAAGAAAGGACATTTGTGTGGCCATTCCTCTACTGCCTTGTTCCAGGTATGGGATCACAGCTGGCAGTCTGTTTTCATCTGTTTTTACATTACTGGTGTATTCACTCAGTTTAATACAAGCAAAAATACTCCAGAAGCAAATCTGGCTCTGATGTGTTGGCCCTGGTTCTCTGTCCTCTTTGCTGATCTCTTCTTGCCCATGCTGCCACTGGACCACCAATGGGACAAGTCTGGAGACTCAGCATCAGGGAATCTCTGAGTCACTGATGACACAGCTGCAGAAATGGATTTTCTTGGCAGAAGAGACTGAAACAGGCGTAGTTTCAGAGAAAAAAATCCTTTGGCGGCCACGTTACGTTGCCATTTTAAAAATGGCATGTTCTGTCAGAAACGCTGCTTCCAGCCCTTCTTGCTTGCTTTGGATTTAAAAACACACTCTTTGATGTGGAAAGCAGACTTTGGGCCAGAGGTCCTTCCCTTGGGTGTCCGCCCCTTCAAGGGAAGGGCTATTTTCTAGATCACAGGACTCAAGTCTGACTGTCTTTATCAGAGTTGGCTGCGACACGTCCTCCTGTGCCTCCAGCACGTACAGCACTCTCCTGGGTGGAGTGCAGGCGCTGGCTGTTCTGCTGGATTGCCAGTCATTCCCTCCTTGCTGGGCAGCTGCTGTGCTTAACCGCAGCAGCACAGTTTAAACCAGAAGCCACTGCAACACATGATACCCAGCTATCTGTGGCATTAAATGGTGCGTTAGCACTTCAAAGGCAGCCCGGAGCCTCGTGGTTGTCCTCTCCAACAGACCCTACTCTCTGCTAAACATGAAAGGATATCGTGTAAATAGCCCTGCTTGCATCAGAGTCGGTTCACCAGCTGTGGATCTGGCTCCACGTGTCTGGTGTGTTCTTTACCAGCAGAGATAATGGTATTTAAAGGGACTTTTACTGGGGTTTTTACTCTCTGTTGTTTTTTTACTGCATCTGGCTCCATTACTGGCTTTCTTACCATTCCCATAACATCTTTTTCCTTTTGGGAGCTGTTGTGAAAGCAGAACGTCATACAGCTGAAAGCATTAAAGCCAAAGGGTTCATGAAGAGGGAGCAGAACAGCCTGTTTCTGACTCTGGTTACTCATAGCTGGATTCGAAGGAAGCTGACACATCAGTCACCTCATATCCAGTCCCATGGTTCTA
Source organism: Melanocharis versteri (assembly GCA_013397845.1). Taxonomy (NCBI): domain Eukaryota; kingdom Metazoa; phylum Chordata; class Aves; order Passeriformes; family Melanocharitidae; genus Melanocharis; species Melanocharis versteri. The sequence continues at coordinate 121,370 of VZTG01010319.1, forward strand.
CCTTAATTTTAAGCTAGAGTACACAATGTTTGTCTGTGTAAAAGGCCACAATGAGAACAAGGGTGTTGGAAGAAATAAGGTAATTTACTTTTTATGGGTGTTACTTCCTTCCTGGTTTATTGAAACACCTTATCCTTACATAACTTCAGACAATAAACACATCTTTAAGTAGTTGCAGTTAATGTAAATTAAGCCTAATGAGCAGTTTAATGTAAGTGCCCCATACATTCAACTTACCAGCACAGGCTGCAGAAAAAAAAGACCACTGAACAAGTTACTGGCACAGTCTGAAGTATATGGATCCTACTGTGTAAAGTAGTATCAAAGTCATGTTAGGAGGCATCAAAATTTCTTCAGACTGCCAAACTCTCTGACACAAAAGCACAAGCTTTTGAACATTTTGAAATCTGGGTTTCTGAAGGTTTGGATAAATTTGCCTTTTGCTGAAATGTTTAAAATCTGAATTACTCTTACCAAGGAAAGCCTTTTTTGTGCCACTTCATCCTCAGTGGCTGTGTTTCTTATCAGAAGTTGTCTGTCATGTGCTAATAAAAAGAAGTACTTAGGACAAAACCTGTTGGCATCAAGCATTAAGTGTGGATATGAAAATGTGTCACTCTAAAAATGGACCAGAGCTGTGGTTGCAGTTATAATTTTTGCAGATGAGTGATTTGATTTGGAAAAAAATCCTTCCAAGGGTGGGGTGACATGCTGGTTCACGGCAGCAGGCTGCCACTGCTGAGAAGTCAAGCTCATGATTTAACAAACAAGACTTTTGCGTTTTCCCTTTTTAATTGCAGAAGTCAGTCCGAGTTCATCTCCTGCGTGTTGGGCCACGAGGAAGAACAACTTCCTTTTCATCTCTTATGCTGGCTTTTTCTCACTTTATGTATGAAACTAAGGGGTGATTTTTTTCCCACCAGTTTTAGTAACTAAAGTCACAACAAACAATTCAGGATCGCACATAATAGTGATGGCTCAGTCTGTTTAGAAAGTTTGCTTTGCCCTGTAGCAGCCAGCACATGTTTCTCCATATGGAGTTTTTCAGTCTCTAGTGCTCTGCAGCTGCTGGGAGCAGAGGACACTCGGGTGGGTGAGGAGCACCTCTGTCCTGCCTTCACTCTGCTGGGAGCAGTGGGCTCTAAGACCTGTCCCAGCAGCCTTTGTCCTGATTTTCAGCAGACAGAGCACCCAGTTTGCCTGGTGCACTGACCCATTTGCCCTTGGCTTGCTGAACTCACTCAGCCATGGCCTTTTTCCTCCAGTTCTCGACCGGGCAGCTCTTGAGGCTGCCAGTCCTCCTTGTCTCTGTCCTTCTGGCAGCAGCAGGATAAGCTCTCTCCTGTGTTTCTCTGCACTTTTGCAGTCTGCCTTCAAGAAGAAGACTTCTCCTCGCAGCTTTTGTTTATTAAACTGAGGAAAAGAACAACGCCCCAAACCCAAAGCCCTGACATTTATTGGCAGCATGGCAGTGATTCAGGCCTACTGTCGGCAAGCACAAATCCTGTCACCACCTCACCGTGTCGCTGGGGAGTATCATTACAATAGTGCACGTTTCACCCAGCAGTATTTCCTCAGTGTCCTGGCCCTGGAAAACCTCCTGTTACTGGATACTCACCAAGTTGTTAATGGAAAGTTTGGAAGCAGATGTGGCAAGATTTATAAACATATATTAGCTATCTTCTTGCTTCTTCCTGCATGACGGGACCTAACCACAGATTTGGAGAAAGGTTTACATTTTCCCTTAACTAGGGCTCAAAGCCCAGACCTACTTGTACTTTCTAGCAGGCTTATTTCTCATAGCTGTGTTCCCAGAAACAGGCACAGAGAACGTAACAAAAGTATTCCCAAGATTAGCCTGCTAGCCAGAAACGTCCTGAGAAGAGCAATCTGCCGAGAGGGATGGGTGCTGAACATATTCTTGCTGCTGTTAGTTCCCCTTCTTCCTGCCACTTGAGGCTTCTTTATTGGTTTCTAACAGCTTTTATTTTCTGATACTGTTCTGCCTGGCTTTTGTTGCACATCTCGTTGTCACCTGGGATCCTGGATTCTTTGAACTGCAAGACAAACTGGCTGTAATTCACTCCCTTTTTTTTTTTTAAAAAAGAAAGGTGTCTTTAGGTGTCTCTATGTAAATCTCCAGAATGTTGTGTCTTTAATCTGATCCTGTAATGCCTTGCGTTTTTTTCATTTTTCTACCTTGTTACTACAGTATTTTACTGCTCAGGTACAGCGGAGCCCCTGTGAAGGCAGGAAGATACAGCTCTTCTGAAAATCAGCTCTGTAGCAACACAGCACCACATCCGTTGATGGTGGTGGTGGTGGTGGTGGCAGGGAAGATCCATGTTGGTTAATAGATGTCAATGCTATAAATTGGCCAAGTTCTGAGTGTGTGTTCTCTCAGGGGACTGCAAGCACAGAAAAGCCTGCACTCCCATTTTCAGACCCGGCTATGGGATCAGCGCTGAATCTATTTTTCTTCAGGAATGAAGGTGCTGTGATTTAGAAAGGCTACTTTCTTTGCATGGGCTGGGTTGCTGTCAGTGGCAGCACTGCTGGGGAAAAGCAGCATCCCATCAAAACTGTACTTTGCATAAAGCACCAAGAATACCTCAGTATGGTCAGTAACCCTCTTCCTATGGCCATGTTAGTTTGCAGACAGAAAAGAGTGATTTGGGCAAAAAATGCTTTTTAGCAGGTAGGACTGGCAGAACTTTGTTTTCAATGGCCTCTGTTTTATACCTAAATGTTGCCTTGGTGTATCTGAATGTCAAATAAAAACTGTAGCAGCCATTTTAAATATAGTAGAGGCTTGAGATGAGTGGAATTAAGGAAAAGGCGGGAAATTGGTTTGGCTGCTGTATTGCTAAAGTCACTGGCATAACCTATAGAACTGGGTAAAGCATAGAAATAAAGCATGTCTTTTCTAAAAAATTGAAATGTTAGTTTCAACACCTTTTTCTTTTTCTTTTTCTTTTTCTTTTTCTTTTTCTTTTTCTTTTTCTTTTTCTTTTTCTTTTTCTTTTTCTTTTTCTTTTTCTTTTTCTTTTTCTTTTTCTTTTTCTTTTTCTTTTTCTTTTTCTTTTTTCTTTTTTCTTTTTCTTTTTTTCTTTCTTTTTCTTTTTTCTTTTTCTTTGCTCCTTTTCCTTTTCCTTTTCCTTTTCCTTTTCCTTTTCCTTTTCCTTTTCCTTTTCCTTTTCCTTTTCCTTTTTTTTTTTATATGGCAGTGCAGGGAGCTGGTAAAGACTTGGCCCTTTTCACAGAGCATCTTGGAAGCAGTTTAAGAAAACATTAATTAATTCTATTTGCTTAAAAAATAGATTTCGTTTGTAAGTAGCATGAGAAGGTTTGAGAACAGTCTTATAGCAATTTAGAGCCGAAAGGTTTTTTGTTATCAAAATTCTGGATATAAAATGGTTTAATCTGGTGCTTACTAGAAATGAAGGGCTTGCCTGTGTCATTCCAAAATGTGCAGTTGTGGAAATGAGCAGTTAATGGGGAGTCTGGAAGTGGTGAGAAAGCATGGCCAGGCGTACATCAGAAAGCAATTCTTCCTCCATCTCCTCCTCCTTTTGCTTGATGGAAAAGCAGCACTGTACAGCCTGGCATGTTTCTTTTCTGCCACTCTGCAATCACAAAAAATGCAAAGCCCAAATCTCTTTCATGCCGATGATATTTCAAGAGGATTCCAGGTCTAAAAGGAGAAAGAAAAAAGAATTGTTTCTCGTTTATTTGGTTTGTTTTGTTGGGGTTTTTTGAAGCTAGAAATGCACTGTGAAGATGGTACAATCAGGGAAAGGCCTGGGAGCCTCGGCTGTACTAAGCCCTCCGTGCCAGAACCACTGGAGAAAGCCTCATGGCATCTCCACACTGGGATGGCCAGAGGTTCCTGGGGCTGGAGGGCTGAGCAGGGTCGCAGGGAGTCTTCCTCAGCAATGCCTGTGTCCTGCAGCCTGGCCAGAAGGGGGTTAAGGGCTGCCCGCCTGCTCCGTGGTTCAGAGAGATCCCAAGGAAGAAGGTGTGCCTTTTTTTGCAGGAAATCAGAAGACACAAAGGGAGATGCCTTTGCTACTTCAGCTGTAGGAAGAAGCTGTGTTTTGTGTTACTTGGGCATTGTCTTTGACCGAGTAAGAAATGCCCAGAGGAAAAGGGCCAGTGTAGACTTTGAGGCGGCAACATGCTGACATTTCCCTAGACAGGTTAACAAGCTTTTCCAAATTCATAGTGTCTTTGGAAGCAGCTTTGCTACCGGACCATGAGTTCCTGCGTGGGAGTTGAACTTACTTGCATAATCCACGTGCCAGCTTAGTTGCTTTCTAGGTGTGAATGATCAGGTCATTGATTTGTTGCAAGCATCAGAATTTGGCAGTATTTGAAGTGGGACAGTCTGTTCCAAGGTCTGGTTTTGCATTATTAATTTAGTAATGCAAAGCTGCATGTGCTGCTTGGCCTTTCTCTAACAGCATTTAATAGTGGTCTTTCTGAATGTTGTCCTCTTTTTTGAAGATCAAAGTGTTTTGCCTGCTTTTTAAGAAAGCAACCAATTTAGCCAAACTTACAGAGAAAATCACCTGATATGAGCCTGGGGACCCAGACATGCTTTTCCATTTACAGGAAGGACGCTGTTACTTGGCAGAAGTGAAGCATAAACAAAGAAAGAAACAGTGAGAACGTGATTACCAGGCACATGGAAAATTACTTTCAAGCAAGTCTCTTTAAGATCAAGAAGTGTTAAGACTGATCCTGTCCACACTGACCCCAGGCAGGTCACCACTGACCCAAGCCCAGCCAAGGGTGTTAGCTGGCAAGAGGGCAAATGCATACCAGTTTGCAGAAATTAGTTTTGTTATGGCATTCATCCTGAACTCGGCTGTGTAAGGAAGAGGTAGGACATCTTGGAAGCAGTTATAATAGCTTCCTTCTGGGAAGAAATTTGATGATTTGCCATTGTTTTTCTGTGGCTGAGATGGATGGCAGAGGTAGATGTGCCATTTTTCACAAATGATGCTGTGACAGTTCCCTTCCTGGATTGTCATGCCTTGCCTGGAGCCAGTGAGTCTCGTGGCTGCCGAGGGCAGACCACAGTCTAAAACTGTTTGAGGAGCCACCTCACAGGTTGCTGTAATATTTAGTGGTTCAGTACAGAGGATGGGTTGTTGCCTCTGCATGTACCCATTCAAAAATTCTTCCCTCTTTGAGAGGCAATGAAAATGGTGAAATTGTGAACTAAGGGAAACATAGGGCTGCAGAGAGCATCCAATCTTTTTCCCAGACAGAACTGTTCCTAGCACCTCCTTGTCTCATGTGCCCTGAAAAATCCTCTCTGTTTTCACAACTAGGATGGCCTCAGGGTGTCCTTCTCAGACAGAAGCCCTGCATCTATCCCCTCATCTCAGTGGAGACCCTAGACCCTTTGCAGTGCTAGTTGCTTGTGAGCCCTTCTCTTCAAATTCATCCTAGTTTTTATTTTTGGCTCGTAATACCCAGCCACAGAGGGCTTCTTTAAAAATTGTCTGAAAGCAAGAGAAACGCTCTTGCCTGAAGAGTCCCTGAGACTCTGGGACATGCAGTAAAAAATTTTACTTTCCACTCTTTTAATTACTTCCAGAATTTACTGCAGGGTTCCTCTGCCCTCTTAAATGAGGCTGGATATTTTTTGGGCACTGTGCACCCTGCACGCTTCCTCCCCTGCTTGGTAACCCCAGTTTCTCTGGGTGCCCTGGTTCTCCCAGCCCCTCGTGGGAGAGGGGCTGTGGACCCCTGGCCTTGGCATCACTCCTTGCCTGACGCCCCACTGGGATTTATCACTTCCTCCAAGGTGGTGGCTTTAGGATCCCGGCAGTGTTTGTGCTGCCTGACACATGAGCATTGCCTCCCACGAGGATTTCAATAGTTTCCTGCTGCTGCAGTGTCTCTGATAGCTGAAGTATCTGATCCAATAAAAGATCATGTCTCAGCAGGCGCTGCAGCTTCAGCAAACAATGGTCTGTCAAGTGTAGAAGGTGGTGTTTATGCATACATTTTAATCCTTGTTTGCACAGTACTTTTAAGGTGTAAAATACCTCGGAAATGCCGGCTTCTCATTGTTACTATTATCACTGTCATCTTAATTTATTCATGAGAAATTAGTGCAACAAGTGGGAGTTCTTCTGAAGTTCTTTAGTCACACCATGCCAGATGTCCTGGAGGAATCTAGTCTGACACAAGTCTACCCCAAGACCCCAGTGCACACAGCAAGAGGAGCTGGAAACCATGTTTCAGTTAGAGAACTGTGAACTGTTACCATGGAATGAGTCACACAAGTGGAACACTGCAATTGAGGGCTACAGGCTTTTCAGAAGAGAAAGGCTGGGAAGAGGCAGGAGCGTTGCACTCTCTGGTATGGAATGGATGAGTTGTGAGGGGCTGCCTCTGAGAAACAGCCACAAACGTGTTGAGCTTGTGGGTAAAAGTCAAGGACCACACCAACAAAGGACACCTCGTGGGTGGGGTCTACTACAGGTGCCTGACCAGGAGGAACCTGTTGCTGGGGCCTCTTGCCTCAGCTACAGGAAGCATCGCACTGATGAGCTCTCATCCTGATGGGGGATTTCAACCATCCAGATATCTGCTGGAAAAACAAGACAGCTGTCTGTAAGCAATCCAGGAGACTCCTATGGTGCATCAAGGCTGGATTCCAGGTCCAAGTATTACACAAACCAATGAGGGAAGATGCGTTAGTGGAGCCGGTGCTCACCAGTGCAGATGGACTTGTTACAGGGGTTAAGATTGGAGACAGCCTGGGCTGTAGTGACCATGCCCTGGCTGGGTTTGTGATCTCAAGAAACGTGGGCACGGCAAAGGGCAAAGTCAGGACCCTGAACTTTAGAACAGTGAACTTCCAGCTGTTTAAAGAATTAGTGGATGAGCTTCCCTGGGAAACTGTCCTTAGCTGACCGGAGCTGGCAACTCTTTAAGGCCACTTTTTTTAGAGCACATGACCTCTCCCTCCCAGTGTGGAAGAAATCAAGTAAGGCAGGCCAGAAACCAGCATGGCTGAGTAAGGACCTTCCTCTCAAGCTGATGAGCAAGAAGAAAATGCACAGCTAGTAGAAGCAGGGTCAGATGACTGGGGAATGTACAGGGATTCCATTTGGATGTATTGGGATGGCATCAGGAAAGGTAAGGCACAGATGAAATGGGACTTGGCAAGGAATGTGAAGAATAACTAGGAGGGATTCTTTAAGTACAGTGGTCAGAATAAAAAGGCCGAGAGCGTACCATCCTCCCACCCCCTCCACTAAAGGAGAAGGGAGGGCTGGTGTCAGGGGAGGGGATCTTGCCCCTCTTCTCTCATGAGACCCCAGCTGGAGTGCTGCATCCGGCTCTGGGGCCCTCAGCACAAGAGAGGTGGATCTGCTGGAATGAGACCAAGGGAGAGCCATGAACATGGTCCGAGAGATGGAGCACTTCTCCTATGAAGGCAGGCTGAGAGAGCTGGAATTCTTTAGTCTGGAGAAGAGAAGGCTTCAGGGAGACTTCCTTGTGGCCTTCCAGTACTTAAATGGGGTTATAAAAAAGAGGGAGAGCAGCTTTTTACATGGGCAGATAGTAATGGGACAAGGGAGTATGGTTTTAAACTGAAAGCGGGCAGATTTAGATTAGATTTTAGAAAGAAATTCTTCACTGTATGGATGATAAAGCACTGGAACAGGTTGCCCAGAGAAGCTGTGGATGCCCCATCCCTGGAAGTGTCCAAGGCCAGGCTGCATGGGGCTCTGAGCAACCTGATCTAGTGGAAGGTGTATCTGAGGGTTTGGAAGAAGATGATCTTTAAGGTCCCTTCCAACCCAAGCCATTGCATGATTCCGATTCTATGAAGTCAGCGTAAAACTGTGTACAAAAGGACACTGGCTGATACGCTGCAGTGGGTAACACCAGCAGATAAAGATATTTTTGCAAAATTCTTCCTTTGCTCTGATGAGGGCCAGGGAAGAGCACATCCTGGAGAGAACAACAGCAACACAAATAGCCTTGGGAGCAAGCTTTGGCTGAGGTGTGTGTTCTCTGTTTGTCTCTTAATTTAGCAGTATCGGGAAAACCCACGAAGGAAAAAATGTGGATATTTTCCAGATGCAGAGTGATTCAGGGCTGCAATTACAAATGCTCGCCTACTGAAATATGTGTACAATTGCCATGGGATACTGTAACTAGCAACACCCGTTGGATTGTTTTTAAAGCTAAAGCAGTAATACCGTGCTAGTGTACCTGAAGTCTGCACCAGTGCTTGGCAAACCTGCCTCTGCCTGGCAGATTTAGGTTCTGTACAGCTTAGGAAATGATGCTTTTACTGCTAAGCTGCCTCAGCTGAGAAATCTTTGTCAAACTCGTTTGTATCCAAGTCCCTTGCAGAGTGCACTGAGTGATTCCACTGCTGCAAGGATTTACTTTATTCCTTTCAGTTTAATTACAGGAAAGAGTGAATTGGGGAGGTTTGTTTCGGTTTGTTGGTTTTTTTTACTTTTGATTGCACAGGGATTCCATGTGCTAAGAAGGCACTAAAAAGAAGCAGAATGAGAGTGAGAGGTTATGTGCGACAGGAATAGAGTCTGTCACAGAGTTGCAGATTGTTTGTTGCTGCCGTGCTTTGATAAGTGACAGCAACTGGCAGGTTTAGGTTCTGAGCTGTAATTCTGCCGGTGCTGCCCAGCTGCTTTGATCAGCAGCGAAACTGTTAACAGTGCTGACAATTAATTATTGTCGATGGGCATTGCAGCTTGAACTTCCCCTGCCAAACAGTGGCAGATCACACCCGTCAGGGCTATTGTTTGGGGCTTTCTTTGGACATATCGCTGGGTTGAATCACGTTGTGCTTCTTCCCAGGATTTTCTTCCCCAGTCACCGTGGTTAGAGAGTCACCCTGGTTTTCTGAGCGAGAGCTGGGATCGCAGACAGGGTGCTGGCAGCGTGTGGGAGGTGTGTTCGAGTGCCATGTGCCCCTGGAGCAGAGGCTGTGCGTGCGGGTGTCTTCTCTGGGTCCTGCGCTGATCTGCGGCTTGGAGCAGTGTAGCATCCAGGAGGGGAGCAGTGTAGCATCCAGGAGGGGATCAGAAAGCCCCCTGGGCGTGTAGCAGGCGGTGAGGAACTGGGAAAGGATGGTGGCTCTGAACGCAGGTGTCGCGTGGGAGAGAAGAGTGATTGCCGTCTGAGGCAGCAAGGGCTGCGGTGAGTGTCCTTTTCCCCTTCCCCAAGACTGATCCCAACCTTCCTACTTTCTTATAACTCTCTAAAATCCTCCCTTTGTGTAGGCTCTTTCTTTATGCCTTTCAGTCTCTCCTTTTTTTACCTGAGCTCCTCTGCTCCCCTCATCTCTTATCCCCTCCTTTCAGTCCCCTCTTCTTTGTTTCCATCCCCATGCCTCAGAGGCTGGACACAGTCTTATGCAGTTGCAGTGGGTTCTTTGAAAATTTATAGCCTTATGCTTTGGGAACCTTTGACTGGCAGGAATTGTATCTGATGGATTTAAAAGTATCTGAACACCCTATTTGCATTTCTGCATGTCTGCTCAAAACCACACCGGCACTCAGCTCCCTTGAGGCTTGAATTCTGATAGCAGCAGCTGTGGCAGTGGCATCCTGTGATTTGCTTCATCAGTTGACATTTTAAGGAATTTGGACTGATATAACAAGGTTGACCATTTTACTGCCCTCTGCTGCTAAATAACTTGGGTATCTCCTCACCTACCTAAAGGGTAGGTATAACTGGCTTTATTAGCGAGAGCCCACATGAAAGTGTGCCCCCTCCATATGTTTTTGCTGTTGTTATTGTTAATATGCCGTGGTCTGTATTGATGTGTGGTATATTTTATTCAGCTAAACCTATAATCACCCCATTTCTGCTCTGTGTCTAGATTGCTTGTAGAATTAGGAGTTTTAGCAATGTTTTCAAGATCAGGAGCAAATCCTCTACAAAATTAGGTCTTGCCTATGTAAAAAACTTGCACTACTTTTTAGCTGCTGTTCTGTAATATTGATACAACCCTCCCCTAGTGCGAATTCAGCTATGCCAGTATGAACATGCTTATACCAGTGTGGCTTGTTCCCCTGTGGGAAAGAAGAACCAGCTCTTCCAGTATAAAGCACTTTTATTTGGCTCTGATTACATCCATGCTTTTGTTGTATCATCAGAAATATACCAGCAAATAATACTTGTAATTTAACATGGGTGAACTGGTACAGAATCATGTATAGAACAAGTCTTGGTCTGCAGACTGCCTCAATGACTCTTTCACAAGCAAGTGTTGAATATGCTGTGTATTTATAATCTTGTCTTTGTGACCGGAGGTACAGTGGAAAGACTTGGTGTTACTGTCATTATTTATTCACAGTTAAGAAACTAAGAACTGGCCAGTGTGTTGGCTATAAAGTCACGACTGTGAGTCATGTGAGTCCTGGTTGTTGTTTATTTATAAATAAAGTTCCTAAGATTTTATTCACTTTCAAGCTGATTACTGACCATTGCTTTTATTTGCAGCCAATTGGCAATGCAGTGGCAGAGATGTAAATTCCAGTAATGCTTACTTGGAAGTGCCTTTGAGCTGTCAGGGAAATAGAGAGGTATTTTAGCAATGTCACAAATTTGGGTCCTGAAAAACCACTTGCACCAGTGAAATGGGAGTGCCTGGTGGGTGTGAAGCACTTATCTGTGGTCATCTATCTCAGTCATCAGTAGGGCGGGGCAGTCTAGAGACCAACGGTACGTAGTGAGACTTTGAAAAATTCCAAACAGATACTATAATCCTAAACATCATGGTTTATTGGTGTAGTTAATCTAGATGATCAGTATGTATCTCGTAGCAAGAAATGTGTAGGGAAGACTCTTTGTGTTTGCAGGCAAAGGAGAATTACGTTTGGTATAGAAATCACTTTATTTTCAGAGCTTTTTGGGAAGGCACTGCCACCAGCAGAAGTGGTCTTTTGGGGAAGAACTGTCTTAATTGCACATGACTGATGACAGGTGTCTGGAAACATGGGACCTAACTAAAGCTTTTAGGTTCTCTTCTACAGGAGAAAATAAGTGGGATATGATCCTTTTCTTCTGCAAGGTAAGAGGTTATTTTAAGGTATTTTAGATTATTTCGAGGTGTAAGTGACGTGAAGGAGTTTATGGAGGGGAGAGAAGCTGGTGCCATTAGGGGGCTACAGAGCTTTGTTAGAAGGAATGTGCTTTGTTGTGCTGCTTGTTGGCACAGTTACCTTGTCAGGTTGTTGAGGGAAGTAAATTTTCACAGAACCTAATAGTTTCCTCCTATGAGTTAGTGTCACCTCTGTCTCATTTAATTCCCACCTTTGCTTGTTGTGAGTGCCGTTTCCATGCTGCGTTTCTCAACTTCATTACCTCCAGACTGAGCACTGCTTTGGGAGCAGCTTTCCAAACTGCGAGTGGCTTGTTTTGCAGAGCGAGGTGCAAATCTTCTTTGCTGTTTTCTCGCTGAGCTCACTGACTCCCCACGACTGCAGTGACGGTGGCAGGGGTGACTCCCGTGAGCAGGCTGGGTCTCTGCCCGCAGGCTGGGGCTGCAGCTGGGTGCTGCCGGGGTGGCACTGGCAGGCAGCAGTTGGTAAAACTGCTGTATGGTCCTCAAGAGCAAGCAGCTGGCCTTGGACAAATCTGCAGTTGGGTTGTAACCCAGCCTAGAGTCCGGCTTGCCCTGGTATTTGCTGCCTCTTTCTAGGAGGAAAGTGATCTGTGGGAGTCCTTTTGCTGGGTTACATTACTTCTTTCCCTGAGCTGACTCATGGGTTTTGTCTGTTCTGTTTGCATCGGGTGGGAACTGCAAGCTGTCAACAGCTGATCTTTCACCTTAAAGAGCCCAGTTACACTGGCCGTCCTGGAAGGAGGGGCAGAGACATCAGACAGGTCCTTGCCTGCATCTCTTGGCACCATGGTTTGTAGTCAGGACAGTTTATGTGAGATTGACAAACAGAGGCAGTCTCAGCTTAGCTCCAATCCCTCAGGGGTCTGCAGAATCGACCGCTGAGCAGTTCTGAAAAGCTCTTTTTTTATTTGTCTCCTCGCCTCCACTTTTAACCAGATAGGAAATTGTTCATTTTAAAAGGCCCAGTTGTTCTTACAGCAGTCTCACCACTGGTGTCTGAGGTGATGCTGCACAGGAGAGGAGCTGTTAATATCTGTGTTTATACATTTCTCTAAAGATGAAGAGATGACTGCAGTGGAAGATTAGTTTTGCAGCAAAAGGCACTGAATGAGCTGACCTGACCAAGGAGAAGACACTCAAATATTACGCTCTTTAGTTTTCTCTGCTTCACTCAGACATTAGCTGCTGTGGTCTGTTGCTGTTTAGCAAATACGTTTGGGTCCAAGTGGTGCTTGAGATGATAGAAACTCAATATGCTTTTTGAGGCAGAGGCAATTATTTGTTATGTGTTTGTACAGCTCCTAACACTTTGGATAGCTGTGCCACCTGATTGCTAATGGCTGAGCAATAGTGTTTGTTACTGGCAGTTGGTAATAGCAGCCTGTGTTTGTGCCCTGTAGGGGAATTTGGTACATGTGCACAGCCATGGGATGTTAAGGATTCTGTACCTTTTAGAGGCATCACGAAGTCTGTACAGACCATCTAGCTTTCTGCCATTTTAAGTGCTTCCTTACTTCATTTCAAAGATATTTGTTTATTCTTTCCCCTGTTGCCCTCCCAAACTTTTCAAATCTTTTCCATCTGGGCTCTTTTGTTTATAAGCTCTTCTGTGTTTGGATCTTGTAGGCAGCCACCACTTAAAGCTTGCTTTTCTAATACAGACCAAATAGTTGCCAGGAAGCACCATGGGCTCTTGCTGTCCTCTGTCTCCTCTTTACAGCACTGCAGGTCTCTGAGATTGCCTCTGTTCTACCAGTTGGATGCTCAGCCCTGCACTCCCCACTGCCAGTCAGCATCACCCTGCTAAGGAGGCCACAAAACTTCCCTGATTTACACAGCCTGAGGATCTGACAGAGTACAGATATTTTCATTCGTTTTGGTTTGTTTGTCTTGAGAGGTCACAGTGTGGCAGCTCCCTCCTGTTGTATGAGACCCACATAGCTGAAGCCTATCACTTTTTTCCTGGTGTGCAAAAGAAGAGCTGGTCAGGACTGAAGTCCAGCCTCATAAAAACTGTCTGTCACCTTTTAGCTGTTCTCTTTGTCACTTCCTTTCCATAGCAGAGATAATGGAAGTGTTTCCTGCTAACTCCTGTCTCTGTGTGATAAATTGCTGTGTTCTTTATTGGAAAGCATTGTATAGCTGCTCTTAGCACTGCGATAAAGAAAATGCTGTGAACTGGCTGCATTGTGTTTGGCTTCCTTTCAGACAAGGCCAGTCTGGACGCTGAGGACCCGATCTTCCTTTTGAGCTAGACCTCAGCTCACATTTGTGTGGGAGGCAGGGATTTATGTTTGCTTAAAGCCACATTTATGCCTTTGGCATGGAGCCGTCAAAGGTCAGTGTGATCCATAAATCTATAGAAGCGGGGTCTGCAGGTGCCCCTTGTTCTCCATATCCTCCTTTGAGCTCTCCTCCCTCCCCTGTGGCAGTGCTGGAACTGGCATGGACATCCTTGTGTTGGTGTTGTGCTGCATGGTGAGTGCTTCCCTTGGCCTCCCCAGCTGGGAGCTCCCAGCTCCCCAGGCAGGGGTGATTTTGACCCCCTTTGTATTTCCAGTTGCCAGTGCTTGTAGCCAGGAGGGTTTGTAGCCGAGCTATAATATTGTTTCAGTTTGGACTTTTTTTTGCCTGGATCTTTCCACTCAGTGACAAAAAAAGCTGATGTCAGTATAGGTTAGCTTTAAAGTGATGAGAGGAGTCCTATTCCTGAATTCCACAGCTTTCAGATTTGTTGTCTTTTATCAAGAGCTGCGTTGTTAGGTTTGCTGCCCACAAGCCTGGGAGTCCTGATTCTCCAGGGCTTTATCTTACAGCTGATAACTCAGTTTCAGTCTTGCTTATGTCCAGCATGCTGCACCTGGTAGTGGGACAGTTGTACAAGTAGCAGAGTAGTCACTGGCAAAAATATGGGGCTAGTTTTAGTTGAACAGGTAGAAGGAGATGGGCAAAGACAAATACACCATTAAATATGTATAACGTGGGTGTGCTCATCCACCTGTGTGCCTAAAACTCCCTCTGGCTGAATTGAAGGAAAGCCACAGTGCAAAGATTTTATCCTGTCTACTTGTTTTCACTGCGTGAGGTAAACTGGGAGAGAAGGAGGGACTGAGGCAGGCACAGAAAGGTTTTCATCTTGAGAACTGAGACAGAGAGTGGGTTTCATCGTGCGTACTCAATCAGCCCTTGCACAGTTTGAGTCCTTTGGGCTCGTTTAACACAGCATAAATCCCACCCTACATGCTCTTTGTGAGTTGTCTAGTTTCCCTCCTCCTGCAGAGATTTTTAATTAAAAATCTAGGACCAAAATAACTGCAGTACCATCTTTTAACTATTGTTGAAGGAAGAGCTGGATGCTCTTGTCTCGGAGAAACAGTGAGGTTTATGCAAAGATACTCAGTATATTAATTTCCTGTAGAATTTCAGGGAGAGTGGCTATATCAGAGAAAGTATAGATGGATTCTAAATTTAAACCACTGTACAACAGATCTTGGTGTACTACAGTGCCCAAAAGTCTGAAAAGCTGAACAGGGGCATATAAGGATCTCTTCAAAAATAGATACACTTCCTTAAAATTTATTTGGTCATGTTTATTCAGCCCTCCTGATGAAGGCCCCTGAGATTTACAGATCCTGTCTGAATCTGATAGGAGAAACAAGAAAATAGAGGAGTGGAAAATTCAGCTCGATTGGAGGCTCACAGGATGTGGTCATTTCTCCATCATTTACCTGTTCTTCAGAAGTAGGTGAGCCAGGTCGGCTATTATTTAGTAGGCTTGGGGTCAGAGCCATTGGGTGGAAATATAATTTATGCTCATACAAGATGTCAAGGTAGAAATACACTTCTAATCTAAAATTATTTCAGACAGTGGATGCTCATGGCATAATCTGGAACTGAATCTTTGTGGGATTGAACAGCACCTGTTTTCTGTCTTGTGAGATGGTATGTAAACATCCTTCCCTGCCATTACCTTTGCCTTACTGCTGTGTCAAAGTTCCCTTTTGAGCCCAAGTCTGGGAATGGCTCAACAGACTTGAGGTAGAAATTGATTTTGGTTTACTTTGTTACAAGGGGGCAATATTTCACAAACAAGGGAATAATGTCAGAAGGACCCTCTCAAGCATGAAAACAGGTCTTCAAATTAGCTTGGTATTTCCTAGTAATTGTGTGGTGGGAATGTAGCCCCAAGGCACAATCTTTTCTAGACTTAATTGTGTAAAGGCAGAGGTGGATATCATAGAAAGCCATCAGTGAGGCTTGCAGTCATCTGGGTTTTTAAAAAATGTCATTAAAAGTAGGATCCTTCCATTAAAAGGGAATATGATCTCATTATGTGATTTAGATAGCAGGATGAGGCTGTAATGATGCTCTTTAATATGTTCTTTTCAAAGAAAAATATCAAGGCAAGAACTGACCTTGAAGATGTGGCCCGCTTGCAAATGATGTAACTGTGCCCCTGTCCAAAGCAAAGTGTTCTTGTCATGGCTTTAAATCTCCAATAGCTTTAGCTAAAGCAGCTACGTTACTGTCTTGTTTATGTTTCTGTGTACCTGATACCATATCTCACTGCCCTAAGTTTATCCCAAATCCTGTCAGCCCCTGCAGGAGTGGGGATGGCAGGTCCCATGCGGGACCGAGCTCGCTCTTCCTAAAGCCTGTTGGAGTGAACCCATCAGGGTGGCCCTTACCACAGCCTGAGGTCTCTCACCCCTGAGGTGCCTCTAGAAAAAATGGGTTATTAGAAAGCTGTTCTCTTAGATATTCAGCTACAGTCTAAAAGGATTGTGTGGGAGGTCGTTGGAGGGTATTGCTAACAGCACACATAAATCTTCAGGGTATGGGGGGATGTGGGATAGCCACTCCCCAAGCAACATGTATGGTGTGAGTTATGGAAAATTACTGGAAAGCTCAATGTGTCAAAGGTGGATGTGGTTTACCATTATGTAATTCATTAACACTCTTCATGGGACTCGGAGACTTGCTCCCTGAAATGCCTGGGCTTGGAGGTGTTGTGTTCATGGTGGGCCTCAAATGAAAACTGTCACTGATGCATGAGCCGTCGATATCAATAACCACAACAAAAAAGAAGCAGAGTACTTCAAATCTGCTTTTAAGGTGGGGAGTTTTTAGTTATATGTCCAGTATTTTCATCCTTGTGCCTAATATTATTTATATTAATATATATATGATATTAATATATATATTTATATTAATATATATATTAAATTCATGAGTGCTTATTTCCTTAACTAGTACAAAGCTTTCAACACTTTAGTTTTTTAGTGCCTAACCTTATACCATGTCTTTGTGCCTGAGCCTCATGCCCATGGAAGTCAAAGAGACTCTTGCCTTTTGGCTTGGACATGGACTGCCAAACTGCTGTGTGCTGCCCAGGAGCTGCACCCTCAGTTCCAGCACAAGCAGCAGGGATTCAAGGGTCATCTGTATTGCAAGTGAGGTGTGGTGGTGGCTTATATCTGCTTACTTGAACAAGCTTGAACAAGTAGCAGGCACTAGCATAAATTTCAGAATGAACTGGCCACGTGGGGCTTGTTTGATTTCTCAGGTAACATTTCTAGCCTGCCTTGCATGCCTTCCTTGTAGCCCATGCCGTCAGCCCCACTCCAGCTACCTAGCTCAAGGGTAATTTGTGTGTATGTTCCCAAGTTGTGCTTATACCTTGATTTTGCGTTAACTGTATCTCTAAGAGCCTCCTGAGTTCACTGCTGAGAGGCAACTAAATGCTTGTGTCATACCTGTGAAACTTTCAATTAAAGGGTGTGGAAGTATTTCTAGATGAACAGAAATTTAGAGGCAGAGATCTGTTTTCCTGAGTTTGTCTCAAAGTGGATCCTTACTGGAATTTCTTGGCTACTTTGTTATGAGAACTGCCTCAGGAGATGAGTCGTGATCTCTGATGGCACATTTCTCCCTTTACACTGCACATGTGCTTGGTTGTACATTATATTTCGGTGGGGATTCTTTGCTAATCTGAGTTTTGACTTTCTTTTCCTGCTTAAAAGAATGCTGATGAGAGATATCAGTAACAAATAATGTTAAGCTTTAAATAAAAATTCAGTAAGATGGATAAGGTGCTTGGTATATACTTAACAGGTGTGATTTCTCTCTTCAGTTGAAAATATTAGAACATGAGATTAAAGGGCTGAAGAGGATTCCAAGCAAGCACCTTACCTTCCTGCATAGATTGGTGCTTCAAGAAAATGCCTTTGCATGAGCTATATTGAATTGAGATGCCTTCAGGAACTGGGGGCTAAAGGAGATTATGCAAAGTATGATTTACTGAAAATAAGGTGAGGGACTGAGATAAAAAGATCTGCAGGAAGGGTTCTCGCTTCTATTTTTCGCTGAATGCTGGAGACTTTCTCTTCCTTCAGGTAGTGTGGGTTAGACCTTCAATTCTGCATGCGCCTGCCATTACCAGGGAAATAATTAATGTTGATGTACTAGTTGTAATTACAGCAAGTGAGGTATGATCTATGCTGTTAACAAGGGGAAAGACCAGTGAAATGCTAAGTCAAGAGAAGCTCCTCAGTGCTAGTGGGAAATTTAATATGCTTTGTTAAATTAATAGCCTTTGCATAACAATCAATTTACAGTTTAAAGGGCAGAGGAGGTGGATGTAAAAATCATTAAGCATTCATTTCAGCGACCCACTCGATATTCTTAGCTGGAAGAAATCGCCAGTGTAATGTTTACTGAGTCAGTTGCAACTGTTTTAAGGAAAAAAGCAAAACACACGAGGATTGTGTATGTAGTGCTTATTGCAGTGCCCTTTTCTAAGCCATGAGGTTGCAGTGATCCCTTTCCCAAACACAGCATGGCTTTGGTGATGGGCTGGTGTTTGCTCACAGATGTTTATCCGAACCAGAGATGATTCTGAAGATGAAGTTTTCCTACATGTCAAATAAAAATGTTCTGCTCTGTGTGACACTACCTTGAAATTTCTTAGTCCTGTGTTAGATAGGGATCCCCAGGAGGAATGACCTGAGATGTTTTTTTCCTCAGTGGAGGCATTCTGGTTTTGCCTGCAGTTGTTCTGTTTGTAGTCTTTGTACATAATGCTCACCGTAGAGAGAGATTAGTTGTAAGAAGATTATGCATCTGAGTGCTGCTGGTGTGCCTGAAGCTGGAAATGTTCTGGTGTATACAAAGGAAACATTAATCAAGACGTCTTACAGAGAATTAAGGGAGGAAATAGTTCTGTCTCCTGATTAGTACGCGAGTTTCACTGCCCAGTGCAGGAAAAGGCAAGGAGAGAGGCAGGAGGTGATAGAGGTTGTTCTTCTGTTCTCAGAGAAGGCAAGGGTAGGTTGCTGGGGTGCTGCGGCAGGCAACTTCCACAAAAACTGCACAAGGGAGGCAGCTCTAATGGCTCTGCAGGACATGTGAGCTTTGAGTTAGATTGTGGGGACAAACTAGCTATGCTCCTGAGCTTGCTGAGAGAAATCTGTTGCATGTAATCTTAACAAAGCCCATCCCTTTGTTGCAGATCGGTGTCTTCAGCAACCCACGTTACTTGATTTTCCAGCCTGGGCTGATTGTCAAGCTGGGTAGTATAATATGCAGCAGAGGATATGGCCTTGCATAAAATCAGAGCACTCCTGCAGTACCACTGGTGAGGAAAGGTCCCCTTGCCTGCACCACAGAGAACTGGCTGACCCTAAATAATTAGGGGAATAAGAGAATAGCTGGCACCTGCTGTGAAGCTCCATTGCTTCAGGTTCCAACTAACAGCCCAAAAGCCTAAAACAGTATCAGCTGCAATATGTGTGTTTTGCCATTTCTCTAATCAACAAACATGAATTAGGTAGAGAAAAACGTTGCTTGCACAGTCACTTTTCACTGTATCAGGTTTTATTTAACTGTTAGTAGGGGGTTGGTTGTCCAATTATCTATCTTATTAATAGACATTTTTGGGAATAGCTTTCAGAAACAGATTTCACAGACTTCCTGAATTGATTGTGGTTCTTCAGCTGTTGTAAATCACCAGCACACCACAGAACTAATAATTTATCCTTATTGAGGATCTGTGGTGCTGTTTTTCCTTATGAATACTTAGAACTGTAATCACTAGAAATGTATCTGCTTAACAATTTGCCTTCTCATTTCATTCACGAAATTTTTACCTCCTCAGGGTTAATTGGATTAGGAAATGTCAGTATCTTTAGATCTAATTTTCCCTATTGATGCAGGTTTTGGAGTGAATGACTGCTTTGAATACAAAATACGATTTAATTTAATTTCTGGGAAATACTTAGTGACCAGAAAAAGAGAAGATTGTTGGGAACAAGCTTTGAATAAATTAAGAGCCCCCTCTAACTAGCACAGCCTTCTTGACTATATAAAACCCCTAATTAACTATTTATAGAGAAGTACATCTTTCCAATCTATTTTAAAATGCTGGAAATGAGAGTAAGCAAACCAACCTACCCACAAGTTTGCAGAGGGTACGGACAACATAATATCTGCACAGTGTTTAGCTGTGTGGTAATTATATATCAGGAACTTTGAAAATTTAAAGAAGGAGCCAGGAAAATTCCATTCCCAGAAGCTTCAAGCCTGATGCTGAAAGCTGCCACTACCCTCCCAGCAAGCACAAAAGGCCCAGGATGCAGAGGCGTCTCTGCACCAACAGTGACCATCTTTAGGTGTTTTAGTCACTTCCCTCACCCAAAATGGGTCCAGTCCCAGAAGAGGAGAGCACTGGCAGTTCCCATTTGCTTTAATAGCAGCCACGAGGTTTGCTGATAAAGTAACTTTTATTCTCGCCCCATTGCTCTTCATTGGCTGTTTGTGAAGCCACCTGGGAGTGACAATCCCATTTTTGCTGTTGCACCCGTTAAGTTCACTACTTTTATTTGTCCTGTGCTTTATGGGGGTTTGACATAGACTTCTCTTCTGCTGTATTTTGCATTTTTAAAAGATAAAGAGGTCTCAAAGACAGGGTTAGTAAGAAATTTATTTCTTCCTGCTGAATTATTTATTCCTTTTTAAGCTCTGGTGAACAACCCACATTTAATAGCCCATTACTGCTTAGAGAGCTGTCAACACAGAAGGAGCAATCCTGAGAAGTACTGTGTTTAGTGGCTCTATCAGTACTTTCTGTATTACCTGTCCTTCATTTTTATGATCAAGAGCACAGGATGGAAGGGCAGAAATGACCTGAACTGCAAATTTGAGGGCACTTTAATCTACCAAGACTAACAACCAGGTAAATTCATGCAAGAGCTAGAATGAAGGTCTTTCATTCTGAAGTTATTTTCCTAAGTGAGTGTATGGATTCTGCACCAGTTGGCATCTTCAAATTAAGACATGTTGTCTTTCTAGGACAATTCTTCATCCCATTTGCTGGATTTGGAGGGAATGCAGTAGCAGTGGGTGACATTTCTTGCCTTGTATTACATAAGTGGTTTGGCGACAGAATGGCAGTTTCTGGCCTTCTGCAATTCTGGTCCAGTTTTGATTTTTACTTTCTCTCTATTCTGTGAGCCCCCACAGAACTGGTTGCCCTGAAGCATCTGCCGTATCCTGAAGTAACCTCCAAAATGCTGATTTAGAAGTAGATTTGGGTTTCAGAACAACAGTGCTGTCTTCAAATCAGCCGTGAAAGCTTTGAGGCTCAAAATCACTCATGTCTAGAAGCCCATCTTCTATTGTTGCTTATTTCTTACCAGATACTTCATCAGCACTGAATTTTTATATGTTTTCTGGATTATTTAGGTGTAAAAGAGCCCTGTTGTGAAAAGCAATGGACACACCTCCCACCTTGCTGTTACACCCCTTTGGAAAATTGTCCCTGGCATCTACTCTTCATCTTCCCCTACAGCTCCCATGAGCTTTGTGCTATTTGAAGCCAGCTTGGGCAATCAGACCCTTATGGACAGATATAACAAGTAGCTCTCTGAGTAAGTGAGCTAATGAGGCTTCAATTTCTTATGGATTTGTGGCTTATGTTGGATTCACTGATATTGGGTAATAGCTGGGTTCAGAGGACAACTTTAAAGTTTCCCTCCTTTCTTTAGCCATTGATCTTTTAAGAAGATACAACTTTTAAGAAACTAATATTTTCAAGTTTTCTAATGCCTCTTGGAGTTCCGTGACTTTTTCAAATGGTACAAAAGGGGTTGGGAGGGAGGATGAAACAGGGTAGATACAGATGCAGACACACACACAGATGTCTTTTGGAAGCCAAACAAAATACTTCAAGTGTATTGTAGAATCTTGATAATGTGAGCTACATTTTCTCCCGACAAAGAAAAAAGTGTCTGATATATTAAGAAAACCCAAAAAAAGTCGGGTTTCGTGATTTTGTGCTGCACAAGAGCCTGTCTGGATGAGGGTCAAATGTATCTTATGTAGATATCTCTGAAAAACGAGCCAGAAAACACCATACTGGTGGCATGGTGTGTTGCACAGTTATGTGTGTGTGATAGACAGACAGACCCATCTCTGCTGCTGTTTCTCAGGGAGCTTCAGTCACTGGGGGTCTTCTGCCAAAAAGCACCAGTTAAGAGGAACTTACACAAATTGATCTGTGTGGTCAAAAAGAGATGAGCTGCTGCCACAAGTTTGTATGAAGATGTGTAAGAGAAGAGCCAGACCTGAGAAAAGTCTTTTTCCTTTGTTACTGGCTGTTCCCAGTTGAACAAGGCATCCAAATTTTTTCTGCCATCCAGCTTTTTTCTGCCATCAAGCTGGTGGCTTAAATAACTGTGGGAATGAGAGAGCATCAGCACAGTAATTCCGACAGTAATCCTGTGGTCAAATAATGTGAAATAGTAAGTGAGCAAAACATTAGAAAATCGGTCTCTCTGCATAGCAGATATAGCAGATAAATATAGCAACAGTTGAACAAAATTGTGTTTTGGGGTTTTGCCACTGACATCAATGTGAGCTGGCTGGCAGTTCTTCACTGACACAGCTCGTGGTATTGCTGAGACAAAATGATGATGGACACAGCCTTTCAGGCTTACCCTGTCAGGGCGTAAGAGCTGATGGATGGATGTTTTATGTTTGTAACCTGTTCCCCAGCCTGCTTCCACTGGGTGGGCCTGGGATTTCTGAACACCTTCCCGCACGATTGGCACAGACTCGCCAGGTCACTGCTTTTTGGGGAAAATATCCCACTCATCTGCCTTTATTCAGAGCCCCTTACAAGCAGTTCTAAAGGTAGAGAGTTGCGACTGCCTTTCTGGGAGCAAGGACAAAAAATAGCTCACTGTTAGCATTCCAAACCCAGCTATTTGGACCTGGATTATTTTTAAATACTTTGCTTTCAGACACGTAGCTGGCTGTATTTTCCTCCTCTCTCTCCTTTGTTTTTTTCAAGTTAGCCGTTAAGTTTTGCATCTTCCCCCTCCCCAGCTGTATGCAATCAGGAATTTCTAAGCAAACAGAGGTTTATTTACATTGCTAAATTAGTTATGTTACCTGATGCCTCGGAGATGCCGTTGGCCACAGTGGGAACCTGTGGATGTTTTGAGCCTGGATATGTTTGCAGAGAGGTTTCCTGGGCAGTTGAATTGACAGGAGGCAGGGCAGCAGCGAGTGGAAAGCTGCAGCCCCCTCGTTTCACCCAGCTGCCATCACAGGTCATCGGCCTGAAACACGGCTGTGCACGAGGCGCCAGGAGAAGGCTTGGCCCATGGTGGCCCCGTCCAGCATGCGTGTCCTGGAGCTCAGACACAAAACCTTTCACCAAGAGTTGTGTGGAGGGGCTGCAGTGAAGTTCTGCTGCTGGGTGTATGCTGTTGTACACCGCTTCATAGCGGGGGCCATGCTGACACACAGGGTTTTTGGAGCTCTCAGAGATCACTGCACAGACCCTGTTTCATCCTCCGGGGATGATGGAGGCCCAGAAGGGGACACACATCTCCTTCAAACAGCAGCCATGTAGCCTAGCAGAGTCCCATTTTTGGGCTAGCCCCACCTGCTACCCATGACCTTGTTGCTGGATGTTACAGACCCTCTCATCTGACATCTCACACATCCCATGGTGAGCTGGGTTCAGAAAGACCTGCTGCTCAGAGTGGTTTTGGTAACCCATGTGCATTGCTGGAGTCCAGCCTGGTTTAGATCAAATTAAGCTCTTGTGTACTGAGGCCTTGTCTTGCAGTAAAGAAGGAGCAGATTCTCTCTTGCCTTCTACAGAGCAGCTAGTTTATAAAGCTGATGCAGCCTGCTGGGAAAATAAATTTTTAAAAACTGCAAAACCTGAAACATTTGGCCTGTCATCTACAGGGATTGGCAGGGCAGGCAGAGGTACAGAGCTCAGATAAAACATAGGGGGGGAATTCCTCACTGAGACACATTCATGGCATCCCCTCGTGTGGTGTCTTGGCTGTGAAGGCTGAGCTCCAAGAGGCCATTGAGGGTTCCCCATGAAATTGGGGCATTTGGGCAGCGTGAGCACAGGGGCTGTCCTGGGAGCAGGAAGGGTAGGGCAGGGTGTTCCAGCCTGCTGTCAGCCCATTTCCCACCTGTGCTGTGAGCATCACCATGGGAGCATCCTGGTCCTGCCCTTCCAAACTGCACTGTCCCTCTGGGCAGCCTTTTCTTCTTTGTTTTCCCAGTAGCCCAAAAGAGATGGGAAAACTTGGAGATGCTTTTCAGGAGATGTGTGCTATCCTTAAAGGGTTTCCTTACCTCAGTAACTGTCCCCCAGAGAAGCAGCAGACCTTGTGGTGAGGGATGCCCACCCAAAGGCTGGGTTAACACTTCTTACTGCTATCCAGAGCCCTGCCTCTGGCTGCATGTGGGGAGAGAATAAGGCCTGTAACTAGGGGAGGAGACAGTCATAATATCTGTTTGTAAAGGGTAAGAAAGAACTGCTTGTTGGATGGGTATAAAAAAACCTTTTAATTCCAGCCAGGATGGTCTGATGTGTCAGCCAAGTGGTGGTAAAGAGCAAAGTACCACCAGTGGAGGGATGCAGGGAGGCTTTTGGGGACGCGAATGCTGATCTTTACCCTCACAGAGCAGCAATGGTTATTTTACTGATCAAACTGCAAGGCTATAATCTTAATGCCATTTTAAAGAAACCAGAATCATTTATATGTGCTGTAATAGGAAATAAGGGTGGGAGTGACTGGTGTGACCTCCTCTTGCTGCTCCCTGCGGCCAGTGCAGCTGGTCTTCCTCCACACAGCTCAGATCATTGTGTGGAGATGGTGTAACTCTGCTGACACCAGTGGAGTTGCATTTATGAGACTCAAAAGCCTTTAAAAAAAAAAAAAAAAAAACAAACAGAAGAGTTTCAGGCACTGTGTACTGAATGTCAGGCACTGAATGGATGCAGTGAGTAGCTATTATCTTAATAGATCCTTGTAGGCAGGAAGATGTTATACTGCCTGGATTCACTGAGGAGCAGTGTCATGCTTCCCTACAGTTTACAAATACTGAGAGTCAGCAAATCAGTAATTGTAGCTTCAAACTAATATCTTTTTTTTTTTCCCTGCGTAGCCTTCTGGTACTCTATAAAAAGATCTGGCACACTGCACAGGATTAGGTGGCTTTGAAGTGGCAGAGCCATCTAGGTGTGAAAACTTTGATTTCCTGTGCCTTGAAATCAATGGTAATTTCTCTTTCTTTTTCAGAAAACCCCCACAGCTCATGCCATGAAGGAGGAGAACTTTCTCCGTCGCAGGTTCTCCCTCTGTCCGGCCTCGTCCACCCCTCAGAAGGTCGATCCTCGCAAGCTGACGCGCAATCTGTTCTTCGGCGCCGACAATGACATCTACCCGCTCAGCCCAGGTTGGTTTCTGAGGTGTCAGTGCAGAAAGTAGCGTGCCTCAGGTGCTTGACTGCAAGTAGATATTTTAGCATGCTGCCAGGAAACAAAGAGAAACAAGAATGTGAAAGAAAATGTGAGAGAAGCTGCTGCAACACAGATAGTACTGGATCAGAGACAGTGCTGCTTTCATGATGCTGTTGTTTTTCATTGCCATGGCATTAAGTGGGAATGGAGGGCATGAGAATTGGGGTTTGTAACTGTTCGAATGCTGCATGGCCTTACATTTGAAAAAGTGCTATAATGTTTTCGGGCACATCCACTTCGAGGCACTTGATGTGTTTCACCCTAAGCGTTGGACTTGCTTAAAATTAACTGTCCCCATTTGAAGATGTTTAATGGCAGGTTTCCCTGTTCAGATTTAGAGCCCAGGATAAGTATTGCAAGAGCAAAATTTCTGTGGTTAATGTTCTGTAAATATCTACAAGCACTACAAGTACTAGGAATCTTGACAGGTTGCAATGAATGGCAGACTGGCTTTAAGCATTCTCTTTACTTTTTTTTTTTTTTAGCTTTGAATTTCCTAGCACCTTTCTTGAAGGAAAAAGAGCTCATTTTATTGTTTCAGAATTTGTTGCTCACAGTAAACATTGAAGTCTTTCCTTGATTGCAGTCTGCAGACAATGCTTCCGTTCCAGTCTGTAAACAAGTGCTTCAGGGGGCAGTCACAAGTTTGTAGAGCTGTCATCTGCAGCTGCCATGTCAGTGCTAAACAGTCAAATCTCACAGCACCTTTGTGAGGTCTCAAAGCACTGATATCTGGAGAAAGAACACAGCATCTGTTGAAAGGTTTCAGTGCCCATATAGATGTAGCACCCAACAGACTCTCTGGGCTTTGCAGATGTAGTGCAGCACCACGCCTGGGCTTCCTGAACTAATTGTCTTTAAGTGCAAAGTTTTCAAGGGCCTCTGATTTTGCAGGTATTTTGTTTGTGAGTGTCTGCTGTAAGGCAGTGGGGAGCCTATTTTCAGCAGTGCTGACTAATCCTGGCTGTCACTGAGGCCGCTGGAAGCTTCAACAACCTTTCAGTAATCAAACTGAAAACAATTTAAAATGAGACACCTAAAATCATGCACATTTCAAACCTGGAGGGACTTCTGAACAGCTGACTGCTCATAAGTGCAGTCTGTACAAATGTGAGGCAAATGAATAGCTCATATCTGCTATCCTTGGGAGCTGAAGAGCTGATTTTTCCATCCTGTATTCACTTCCCCTTGCTTTGAGGTGACGGAGAGACATGGCTTAGAGTTTGCCCAGTTCTTTCTTCAGCTCTTACCAGCATTTTCAAGGCTAAAAAAGTTCCTGACTCCCTCCCAGTGGTATTTCAGTGCTGTAATCTTTTAGAAACCAGGGAAAGTTGAGGGTTTCAGTGTGGAGGAGGTGGCTGGAAGAGTTTTTCTCTTCCTCAGCTTCCCCCATCACCTTGTTTCTCCTTGATCTCTGCTGGCAGCCTTTGCTGGCCTCAGCAGAACGAGTGCCTTGAGCCATGCTGGATCTTCTGTTCTGCTGCACAGTTCTCCCAGGTAACCTCCAGCACTGGTGTCAGTGAGGGCTGTAGCCCTCAGTGTTGCAAAGGAAGAGCATAGGCCAAAGGGTTTGTAAAGGAAGTAATATCCCCTTTAAACAAACAGAAGTTACTGCTCCAGTCAGGGGATTTCTTGCAGGGAGTCTGGGGTTTTGTCTATCCTTACTCCTCTTTTACTCCTTTCATTTCTTTTCCCGTACCCATGGAGCTGCCTTGTCTCTTTGTTCTCCTCATATTTCCTGCAATGAAGGCCTGTTATTCTTCATGTTCAGCTGCCATTTCCTATGGCAGGCTCTGCTTTCACTCCTTTGCTGCTGCTTCTGCCTTGTTTTCCTCTGAGCCTTGTGTGCTTCTCCCTGCCTTCTCCTGTTCCTCTGAACAATGCTGCTATCACCACAAATAAGCCACAGGTCTATGTACATAAGCTGCATCCCATATTTCTCTCTTCTCTATTTTTCTCTGTTGTTTTACACGAGCTTTCAGTTCTTGAGGCTTTTCCAGTGGTCTGTGTTTTGCTGCTTGAGCCCAGCAGGTTTTCTTTATGTGAGCAGTGGGCTGGCTGTGTTGAGTGGGTGCAGTAGGCAGCAAAGCCCAGTGATTTCCTGCCCGGAGTTCAGTGGGTTTGTGATGTGGCTGGAGCTGCAGGTCTCGCTGCACCATCGCCTAGGATTCGCCCTCCAGCAATGAAGATGTGCAAGTAAATATTTCAGAGAGAAGGGAGTGACAGACTTTACAC
The DNA here is from genome assembly GCA_013397845.1 of Melanocharis versteri. Classification (NCBI taxonomy): domain Eukaryota; kingdom Metazoa; phylum Chordata; class Aves; order Passeriformes; family Melanocharitidae; genus Melanocharis; species Melanocharis versteri. The sequence goes on from VZTG01010319.1 coordinate 148,579, forward strand.
CTCAGGAGAGCTCTGCAATGGAGATTCAGTTCAGCAAGAGAATTTTTTTTTTTTAGAGGGAACATATGGGAAATGCAGAGGGCACTATCTGAAATAACACTTTGGACTTCTTGCCTTTTGGTTGCGTACAAAAGTGCTAATGATTCTTGTAACTGAGAGAAAATTGAATAAGATATTTTCTTTTTATAGGGAGCTCACAAAAGAGAGAGACATGAATTCTTGTTGCTTGTTCATGTCTGTCTTTCACTTAGCCGTGAGGAGAGAGAATCTTCCTCTATTTTCTGTTTCAGAGGATAGGAAATTTATTGGTAAAGGAATTTTTACAGAATCTCTCTTTTTGATTAGGCTGCAAGATTACACAGAGTCTTTAAATAAAAATTTAGATTAGCTTATCTTCATCCTAAGAGATGTACGTTCATGAATATGGGAATTTTCCTGTGAAGGATACACGGAACTACATTTCAGGTGTTCACATTGGGTCATGTGGCTGATATTTACAGCAGAAATGGGTTTTATTTGCAATAGTTTTGTCACACATCAGAGTCTGTACTTCCTCTTGTAGCTTATCAGTCATGCTTGCTGTATCATTCTTTATAAAGGGGAAAGGCAGATGCACCTGTAGGATTGATGGCCAGCAGAAAACCAAAGAAAAGGAATGGTTACAGTTCTGAAAAGGAACTAAATATTTAGTTTTCCTGTGCATGACAATACTGGATAAAAAGAAAGTATCAGTAATTCTACTCTCTAGCCACAAGGCTGAAATGTTGGCAATTTTCTTCACGATGTGATGAAGGCTGTTTCTGTAAGCACTACTGATTCTCTTCCCAAAATGTTTTTTGTTATTTGGTGCAGAACTTTCGGGCTACATTGTGGAGGACCCTTCTTTGTGTGCCCTGGTAGCAGCCAGCACTTTAAATCACGAGAGATTCAGCTCTCTTTCTGTTGTGGGCATTGTGTTTTCTTGATTAGGGAGATAAGAGCTTCAGCTTCTACAGCCAGTTCATGTTTAGCTCCTTTTATGTTTTTCTGTGGTTTCCTATTTATTTTCTCAAGGTGGCTGTGTCTGTTTTGCTCTGGGTGAGACTCTCACTTTTGGGCTTTCTGTGCACTTAACTGTGTGGGGGTTTTTGAGAAACTTCCACATCGTTCCTATGAAGTTTGCTTTCCAAACAAGGCCCTCTCCTTCTGCATGGCTGCAGCAGGGCTGCTTGAGACAGACAGCAGAGATAGCTCTCCTCTGAGAAACAGCCTTTCCCTCACAATTTCCAGTAGACTTAATGTGTTTGGCCTAAGAAACTGGTAGATGTTGCTTCATGAACATACCTAATGAAGCCTTGTAAATGATACAGTAAGAACGGAAAGTTGCATGTTCCTTTTTTTTCCATAATGCTCTGTGAGCAGGCGGGTCCAGAACCTCAGGAACGGGGAAAATCTCGCTGTTCAGGTGCAAATCCTTTTAACTACGTTACTGAGAGAAGGCAGAAATGTCTCACATCCAGGCTTTTTGTATGGCTACAAGCTTGGAGTTAAGCTTTCTTAAAGGAATGAGAGATAATAAAGAATGGAAGGGAATTCTGTTGTGCTAATAGACACCGTTCCCTTGGAGCAGGCAGCAGCTGATTCCCATTAACTTTACTTGAACTTTTAGATCATATGTTACTTTCCCATACATGTGCAAAAAAACCTCTTCATGGGAAACAAGTGCAGCAGCTACATGGCTTTATGAGTTTTTTCTATCCTCCTCTGCCTCTTTCAGGGAGAATGGGCGTTATAGAGGTGAAAATGCCATGAGAGAAAGAAAAAGTATGGAGATCCAGGTTCTAATCCATGCACAGCAGTGCTTATGGCCGTCCCACTTGTCGTGGTAGCACAAAGGCACCATCAAATCTCTGGCCACAGGGATTTTTTTTTTTTATTTTCTCCTGCCCACAAACATCAGGTTTCTGAGTGCATTATTTAGGGCTGTTTCCAGGGGAGGAGTGACAGCTAAGAAAGTAGGTTAAGATGTGGGTCCCCTGTTGTTGCATCACCTTCCTACGTGTCTGTGTGGGTCCTTCTTCCACTCCACTCCTCTCCACTCCCCCACATGAGCAGCACACGTGCTGTCCGTCTTCTCGCAGGCTTCCTGTGGCAGCACGGGCTTCTGTGGCTGACTTTTCTAACAGTGCTTAGCTTCTTACATGGCTGCTCTGATAATTCCAGGAGAAATTATGGTTCTGACACATCTGTGACAGCTTCTGCTGACTTCAGGAGAATCAAGGTTTTCCCTTGCCGGTTTTGGATTTGGTGGTGTTTCCAAGGCTGGCCCACACAGTGTTAGAAACATTTTCAACTGTTCCCATGTTTGCAGTGTGCTACAAATGGATTGTGTTTCACTGTCTTGGTGGCTCTTTACTGCATCCTGTATTCTGAAGCTCTGATTGCCAGTGATTCTGAGAAGAAAATGACATTGTAATTGGTTAACAATGACTGTCTTGGCACTAAAAATCTAGTCTCATCAGATGCTATTTTTTGGCTTCTTTTTTTTAATAGAAGCTCTATGCTTTCTTTTACTGTAACGCCACGATTACATTTGGCGAAAAGAACAGGATTTATCATTACGTTTTATTGCTTGGACTAGGACCACACACACTCATGCCAGTATAGAATATATGCAAGTTTAGAATACTTAAGTAGTGACGATATATTTCTACAATGATTGGAAAATGTCATAGTACTCATTTACTGCTCATAAATTTAAAATATTTCATATTTTAACAAATAACTTGGTTAGAAGACATTGATCTTCTGCAAGTGTGTTGGGGTTTTTTATTTTGTTTTACTAGTTATGCCTAGATACTCTTCTGTCTTCTGTAACATTTTGTGATCATGGTTATTATTTGTCCAACAAAGCGTGCTATCAAGTGCATCTGTGTATAGTTGCCAGATACTGACCAGGGAGGATTGAATAGCTGCTTATTAACTGAATTGCATTTATTATTTGCACTGAACGAGGCTCGGGGTATGTAAGGAAAGAACAGACTGTGGTAATGTAATTAAAGACTGCATCATAATGCAGACACAGAAGGGTGCTGATTAAGGATGCATAAGCAACCTTATTTCTGTTTTTTTCCAGCTTTCAAATGCTGGACTTTGCAACCGTCATGCTGGTTTTCCATGGTGTTTTGAGACCTTACTTTTGAGCAGTCTTGTTACCCAAGCAGGAGGATCGAGGCTACTTCACATTCTACACAATCCCTCTCTGTGATCATGGTGTGCTTCCTGTTGCTCATGATAACTTCCCTTGTGTGCTGTTAGCAGTAGCCCTTCTCAGGACATGATGGGCCGTGGTTTCGCACAGAATTTCTCTGGTTTTGAATCACGTTTTTTTGTTGCAGGAAAAGACGTGGAAGGAAACAGCCCATCAGCACTGAAGGATGAGACACCACAGACTCCAAACTCCATTAGCAAGGTACTTTGGGATAGGGATCCATTCCCAGTCTTGCTTTCATTTTTCTCAGGATGTTATTAATCATTCTTACTCTTTTTGTTTAAGTCATTGAGAAAGCCTCTCCCTCTGTTCCTGCGGGAACTGTGTGTGCATATTTTGAGGGAAAGAAAACGAGTGTTTTTGCATGGTTGGGATGACAAGGAAGCCTACACTTTCCTCTGGCTTGATTTCACCTACCACAAAAGACCCTAGTTTATTTGGGCCTTATTTGGCAGTGTAATTAGATATGAATAATTACGGTTGAAAGGTTGATTTTGTCAGCAGAGGTGTCTCCTGCTGTTCCTGATCAGCAAGGCAATCATAAATCTTAATTGTTTTGCAAAAGAAAACTGTAATATTTAGTGTAGTATGCAGCATCTGAAACAGTGAGTCAAGAGCCTGGGAGAGAGCTCCGGGAATTGGTGTAACAGGAGAGGAAGACAAACTAATCAACATTTCCTGAACACAACTTTTCCATCCAGCCTGTTAGGGAGGGGTAAAACTGGGTCTAAAGCCTCTGGATCTCACTGCTCAAAATGTGCCTCTAGATCCAGAGTTACAGAGTGCCAGGGTTTGATTTCCTGTAGAGATGGAATCAACCTTATAAATGAGATCTGGCTTTGAGATTCGTGTACAGCTTTTTTGGCTGCAGCTCCCTAACATGTTTCTGGAGGGTAACTAGAAATAGAAGTGAGACCAGTTAATAAATTTTTAACTAAATTTATTTTAAACTATGAGGCTATAAAATGCAAGTGGCACCAGCTGAAATGAAAATATAGCATGAAAGAAACAGCTGCGGACAAGTGATTTCTTGTGAGACAGGAAAATAATCTCTGCATCTTTCAGTACATTTCCCTGTGCTTGCCTGGAGCTTGCAGGTTGTTCTGCTGGGATGCCCTGGCAGAGGTCAGCACAGGGACATGGTGATGAGAGGAGCTTTGGGAGTGTGCAACAAGGACTTGTGTGCATGTCCTCTGCGACTGCTGGAACCTGGCAAGCTGCGAACCGATCTTGGTTTTGCTTTTTCAGGCAGGTTCCTCAAGGAAAATCAGCCTCCCACTTATCCTGGCAGTGGAGAAGCCCAAGGACCAGGTAACTGCATCCAGGGCTGTGTTTTAAAGCTAGATGTTTTGCACGCCTTACATGGAGTGGTGTTGAATTACCAATGACTTTAGAATGTAAAGAAGAAGGACTTTGTCTGGACAGGGCAGCTCAGAGCACTGAAATGCTGTCCAAAAGGGAGTTTGATTTCTGTGATGCAGGATGAACGCAGGAATAGGAATGTACTTATGAGAAGTTTCTGGGTGACAGCATGGCTCAGCTGTGTTTTCCCAGCCTCCAGGCCTTCCTAGCTATTCAGTCTCTTACAGGTGTGTTTTTGAAAGGAGAAGCACCCATGGAAGATTTGGGTGCCCACCTTGATTTCTGCCGTGCCTCGTGTGCACGTGGGAGCCATTGGTGGATCTCTCCGAGACAGTGTCAAGAGCAATTGTTAAGAAGAGTTAAGAGGAAATGCACAGCACAAAACAACTGCATCAGATATGTGAATCAAAAGAAATGGGGCTCTGAACCTGGACACGAGCTTTGCTTTCACTAACCCAAGCTTTTGGTTTTACAGTAGTCAAAATTGCTCTGAAACAGCGGTGGACTAAAAAGAGATATGAGGACACCAAAACCTTGAACCTCAGCTTGCCTACTTGTTTGCAGTGTTGCAGGCAATTGCTTTGGCTGCTGAATGGGCCAGAGCTGGGTGTTTCTTTCCTGCCTGAATATTCTGCTTAGGCACATGATGTTTGATCCTGAGACCTGCCACCTCACTGGACCTGTGCTGTAGCACCTGTCATTCTCACTTCACTCTGCTTCACCTTGCTGTGTTGTGCAGTACCTTGCTCTCCTCCAGCCATGTAACTTGCCTTCTGTCGTGCTTTGCAGGGGCAGTGACAATAGGGAGTCCTTATTGGAAAAGGTCTTGTGCCTTAAAAATTCAGGCAAACTGGTGGTCAGTTTGTTTAATACGTAATTTTTCACATCCACTCAGCTCTGATGCCATAAAATAAAGCCTTACTGTCAGCTTTCCAGAACTGTAAGTAGGGATCTGTCAGACTATTTCAGTCTAAAAATAAATAGTGATTCCACCTACTTGAACCAAAGGGAAAACTGTGTGCTAATTGGGTCGTATTTAGATTCCTGATAGCAGAGGGGGAATAATTGCTAGAAACTGGACTGTAGGGTGTGCTGGTTTAATTAATGGGTTAAAAAGTAAATGTAGGTTACAGATCCATGCCATGGATATTTGGCCTTCTTTTGGTACAGTGAATATGAAAAACCTTGTTGGAAATCGGTGTCCTTTCAGCAGCAGTATTTTGAGGTACTACAGCACATTAACTACTTTCACTCAGTAATGAGAAGGAAAGAAAAGCCAGTCAAGTGATTTGATCCCTGGGCTGGGGCTTGGGGAACCTCAAATTCCCAACTCTGCATTGGATTCCCTGCATTGCCAAGGCAGATTAATTGCGTTTCTGTTTCACATCTTCATCAGTGGGGTGGAAACAGTTCTGCATTTCATTCACCCAGGCCATATCCACATTGCATGATGGAGCAGGCTGCAGGTTTCCCAGGCTGGCAGAGAGAATGTGGCATAAAATCCCTATAAATATCTGTGAACTTGTGAGCTGTGAAGACTTTTCACTGCAACTACACTGCCCTGTGCTCACGGGTGGGCTGCTCCCTCTGAGGTGTGAACACGTCTCAGTTGTCCTATCTGTACAGTCAAAGATTTGGTGCTGGAACATTTGCTTTCAATGTGTTTGTGTGGTTCTTGGCACTATATATATATTTGTAATTTCAGCTGTGGCTTCTTGACCCACATTTTATTGGAGCGTATTTAAGGCACAGTTCAGCTACATTTTATGTTGGTAACTTTCCTGCAGCACGTTTTCTCCGATTTCATTTTTTAAGAGGAGTCTCTTTCATCTCCTTTTTCAAAGGGAAATAAATATTGGCTTGCTTATTTCAGATTGTTTCTCATATTAGTTTCTCTCTGTTTTGGAGCCTTTTAGCCTTGTTTTCTGGGATGAGGGCTCATAGTTGGGTGTGAAAGTATCACCAAACTGTCTCCAAGCCTCAAGCTTGTCTCTGCAGCCAGGTAGTACAGTTAGCACACACCTGATAGTGACAGGAGGTGCCTTCCTTTTGTTTTGTGCCTGATTTGGTGCTGTTACAGTCCTCTAAGGCACCTTTTATTGCAGTATGCAGTGCTGCATGTTCTCTTTCTTCCTTTCCTGTGCTTGCCTATTAATTCTACTGGCTGGAGGGCATCTGGAGTCTCTTGAGGTATTGAGGTATATTTTAAGGGATAGTCAGAAAAATCCTGAAGCTGGAGCTCAGTGGTACTTCACTGTTTTCAGTCTCTTGCTAATGCTGCAGTGAAGTCTATGAAATTGTAGGAGTGTGCCTGTTGCATGCACAGTTACGTGATGTATTGGAGGGCAAAGCATTGTGAATGAGTTTTTCCACATGCCTGAATTGTTCACGCCTTTATTGTGTGATTTGTAATCTGAAATATGAATGTGACTGACTGCTAGAAATTTATTTTAGCTGCACAGTGGTTTGAAACTGCACCTACTGATCACTTGAGATTTAAGCCACAGTTCCCGTACTGTCTCAAGCTCACTCTGCTTGATCTATGAATCATGCTCCTGACCTCTGAGGTAATTCCAGTCATGGTTACACCTGGGACTAACACAGAAGATCATTCACACAAATATGGCCATTTACAAGTGAACCTTTTCCTCTGTTCTCTCTTAGCCAGCAAACCAAAGAATTGTTTGGCAGACAGACCCAGATATTGCAGGAGTCACCTTGGAGAGACTCAGGAGTGAAACATCCCCTGTGTGTATTAAGCACAGCTTAATGGGATATTCTGGCCCTCCCAGGTGGTGGCTACGCTCAACTGGAGCCTTGCTGTCTTTTCTTTACCATACTTCATGCTCCCATGTTGTGGATGGAATTATTTTGGAGCCAGTTGTCTCTATTACCACTTACACTCAGTTCCTGTGCCCTGGCTCAGCACACTTTGCTTCCTCAATTCCATGTGCAGCACTTTAGGGTAGTCACAGTTGCCCACAGAGGGCTTTGCAGCTGATTTCAACTGAGCAGAGACATAGCCTGGAGTATCCCGGGAAAATCATATGGAAGAGGGGTGGGATTTTGCACTGTGAAGTGGAAAACATGGAACATCCCTAATTTGTGTAGGTACATACAAGCCCTGAAACACCCAGGTGCCTCACAGAGGTGAATGTAGACAGTAGTAACTCAAAGTTGGTACCTTTGGGTAAGCCACAGTGGTGCAATTGTGTCAGCATGGGTCACTGGTGATCAGAATTCCTTAGTCTGGTGTTTCTGATGAGGAAGGTGAGGGCATATGGAGGTGCTGAAATTGAAATTATTTATTAAACAATTTAGCAAAACGTATTGAACTGCAGGTTCAATTGTTTTTCATTGCTCACTTTGTTTGTTTAAGCTCAGCCTGGGGACAAAAGCTGTGCCTATAGCTGGAAGGGAAATAAAAAGCTGTGCTTCAGCTTTCTGCTGACGCGAAATCTGTGACAGTCATGTGAAACAGCATCTTTCTCAGTGCCCAACTTCCCATCTCACCTCAGATGTTCTTTAAATATTCCGACCTTGCAGAACGAACTTCCCATGCAAGGCACACTTAAGTGATCAAATAGAAATCCTGTGAGGTCTGTGAGTTCTTCTTTATTTACCATAATTTGATGCAATGGATCCAAGGATTCCACTAAACACCAGTATAACTTGATATTTGGAGTTGCTTGGATGGCTGAATTTCACCAATTGTTTTCCCCAGATACTGCTGTCATGTCAACTGTTTATTTCTATAGACTCTTCAGTTTGTGCTAATCATTGTGCTATTTCAGAGTTGTAAACACAGTTGCTGTATCTTTGTAACATTGTTAAAATAAGAGGGACCTTTGTGTTGGTTTTTTTCCCAACTGGAAATTTTAGTTGAAGATTATTCAGCTTGCTGTAAAGCAGCGCCTCATTTGAAGGGTAATCTTTCCTACTGCAAAGCTTGTTTGTCCATAAGAATCGTTTCACTGACTCTGCTGTGCTTTGGATGAGCTGTTAATTCACAACAAAAGTAAAAAGTTTCTGTAAAGAACGCTTATAATATAATGAAACCGAAATGGCTTACATTTGGTTGAGATACCTGTGAATATTCACATCAGTAAGAAGGAGTTTCTCAGTTGTAATATAAAACCCAGCTTTTCCATAGTTTTTATACTACTTAAACAACGTTTGTTTCGCTTCTTTTATTTCTGTGTGATCAAGATTTGTAGCAATTATATGTGGAAAAGATACTGGAGAAATTACATCTGACCAAGGGCGTGTCACTGATTTTGTGAAACATAACTTAAGACCCCAGCTCCTTTTGCTCTGGTTTCAAATTCCCATCTGATCTTGTCTTTCTCTCTCTTGGATGCAAAGAAGATGAAAGGGCATCCTGTAAGCTGTCACTGCTGTTACCATGCAGAGCACAGCCTGAGAATTACTTTATTTAAATGTTTCTGATTTGAGATGATTCTGGCTGTCGTGCAGCAAGGATTGCTTGTGCTAAGTACCAGGATATTCCTCTTGCTGTTGTTCTAGGCATGGCTGGCATGCTGATGGGCTGGCATCTCCCACACCAGAGTTGATCACAGGCTGCTTTTCTGTGAAATTATTTGGTTCCTCTTGGAAATGAAGTCACCCAAAAGACACTGGATCAGAATAGCACTATTGTGAGGGCTCTGCATGCTCTCTTACAAAGCCTGGCAGAAGTGTTAGGGTATTGTGACGACTGCTAGCAATCAGCAGTGAATCTCCAGAGCTCCATGACTGAGATGAAAGGGAACAGAAACTTAACTGGGATAGAAAGTATGTTTTTGAGTACAGTACAGCCCATTGTCAGCAGCGAGGTCATCTCTCAGTCCTGAAAAGGACAGGTTTGATCAGAGAACTGAAAAGAGACAACAGTTTCATCTCCCTGCAAGTGCTGCAGCATGCTCTTGTGAAAGTTTTTGGCAGATTAACAGACTTCCCTCTTTATGGAAACCAGTATATGGAAAGCATACTTACTGGTTTCTTATTAGAATACTCCCGTGGGCCTTTTCTTTCTTTAAAAAGGACACAAATTCCTTACTCTCCCATTGTACAAAGTCTCATCTGTGGCCAGTATTGTTCACTTGTTACTGCAGAGAGCGGGGCCAGATTCTGGTATCCTGCACAAGCATTATCCCAGCATCCTTGCAAGACTTGCTGTGATGACAAATGGCTTCTCTTAGTTTTCTGCCAGGCTGAGAAAGGCAGGGCAGTAGAAAGACACCATTAAATGCTCGTGATGTCTCTTAGCAATGCGAGACCCTGCTGTGTCTTGGGAATCTTTAGAGCTGATGGCCCAACTTTACTGAATCTTATGTGTGCTACAAGGTACAATCAAAACCATTAAGACAGATTAATGTAAAAATATGAAATTGTGCTACTTCAAGTCACTTAGCAGGTTAAACCTAGGGGAGCTATCATTACTATCAGCAGCATAGGGACCTATGGTATGCTGTCCTGGGGACTTCGATCCCACCTGTCCTGTGAAAAAGCAGGAACTTTAATCCCAGAAATACGTTTTTCACTTTGTAGACCTGGAGATCACCAGTTTCCTTGCCAGCAAACTGCTGGTTAGGATCAGTGATGGTGCATCCTCACATGCATAACGAGAGGCAAAGTCAGGAGGGAGAAGCAATCAGTCTGCCTCGTTAAAAACTAACTGGGGAACTGTCAAAAGTCCCAGGTCAGGCACGTCTGAAAGCTTGTCCATGGCTCCTAGTTACAACCATGGCTTGGTTATAGTAACTTTCTCTCTCATCATAAAGCATTTTGCAACCATCTCGGGGAGCTGTGGTATTGGTCGCACAGCTGGTAGGTACATCACAGTTTTTGAGACAGAGCAGCACAGAAACTTATTTTCCTATGCCTAGAAATTCTTATGTGGGCAGTGAGTACCTATGCTACTGCTTCTTTCTCATCCTCTCTCAAGCCTGTCTTGGTGACCACCATCCCTGTGGCCGTGTTTCCCCTTACAGGCCAGGTTCACACATTCAGCATGTCCAGGTGTAGCCCAAACCTGGGGGAGGGCATGCCTGAAGGAAGCAGCACACTGGTTCAGGAGCCACCACAGCATCCTCCAAAGCTGTTCATCCAGCTGCTTTAACTAAGTGAAGGACCCGTTTGAAATGGTTTCAGGCGAGTTCCACCGTATTTATTGAGCTCCTAAAGGCTGTGGTGGTGTCAGGGGAGATAATCCCTTCATCAGCTGTTGCGTGCTGTGGTTTTATGGCGTGCACAGCAGCATTGGCTGGAATTGGGCACCGGTGTCCTTGGCCATGGAGTCAGCTCTCCCGAAGAGTCAGAATCAGTGTCTGTCTGTGTGAACATCCCAGGCTTGGAGTCTTGTGCTTGCTCAGCTCTATTTTTAGCATGACCCAGAGGGACTCCAAGGAGGAGGCAGGTGGGGCTGGTGGAACAGTGGAAGTGCCTGTCTGTGTCAGTGCCGGTTCCCCACGAGCAGCAGGTCTAGGCTCGGGTTTGCTGTGGTTGTTGGAAGGCTTTCTGAATTCAGCTGCAAGTGAATCTCCCCAAGCCAAGCGAGCGTAGGGGCCAACATCCCATTCTTTATATGAGCGCTAAGGTGTAATTGTCTCGATAACAAGCAACTGTAGTTTGTTTTAATTAGTTGAGCAAAAAGCATTCTTTGTATCCTGATGCTTTGCAGGCACCTGAGCAGTGTTTCTTAGAATCTTGGGCACATCTGTGCTCTTTCTGCCTCTCACACTGGCTGATGAGGAATAGTACACAGTGTTTCTCTCTGTGTTTGATCTCTCAGGCTGGAGGGAGTGAAATTTCTAATAAACAATTGGCTCATAGTTCTGTCTCAAGGACAGGACATTCTTCCTGCTAATTAGGAGAAAGGGGGAGAATTCTTTTGACTGATTTCAGAGGACACACGCCTCGAATCATGAAAGCATAATCTCCTAATAATTCTGAAGGATTCTCGCTCAGAGATATTTAGGCACTTGGAAATGTTTCTTCATAAAGGAGGGCTTATAGCTTATCTCCCAAATGTCTACTACTGCCCTTTGAAATGTGACAAAGACCCTGTGGGCACAACTCTCTGCTCAGATGTCACATCTGTGCAGTGATCCTCGCCATAAACCTTGTGTTTTTACAGTGAAATCCAAAGCGCAAAATATGAATCAGAGACTGCATTGCAGGCAGAGGAGGCAGGCTTAGCTTTCTGTGAAAACAAAAAAGGCAAACATTGAATAGTTTTCAGGAGTCCAGGAGATGGCCTTTTCTCTGAGTGGATCCAAGTTGACTTGTAAACTAAACAGTCAGATCAGGGACTTCACTGGCCTTTGTGTGTCATCATGGAGTTTTCATTTCTCTATTTTTAAAGTATCATGTGTAGGTTTGGTTTTAGTGAAAGAGTACTACAAAGGTATGTGAGAACAAGTAATGGGTTCTACAGTGACTGTGGCTCTCTTGCAAATTGCACCTTCTGCCCCTGATTTCTAATCCTGTATCATCTACAAGGTGTTTTGCTCAGTTGAGCAGGCACCCTTATCTCCCATTTCTGCTCCTGCCCCAGTCTCCAAGGCATAGTCAATGGCCTGTTTGCTGTGATCTGGTCATGCATTTCTGTATTTTTCTCTGAGCCACATGAAAAGGACTGATCTGGCTGTCATTTAACATTTTCCTGCTCACACTAAAGTTCAGCATAGTTCGTGGCTGTAGTAGCCTGAGAGGTTTCTACGTCACTGGGAGGGAGAAAAGGAAGTGGCTCTCTTGAAACTGAAGGTGCTGTAAGATTATTACATCAATTTGTGACATAAAGGAGAGAAAGTCTGAGATCCCAGTGGGTTTGTTTCACATCATAGCAGTGAATTTATAAATGGGAAATACATTTGATACATTTTTTCCTCAGTACAGCTCATTTTTGTGTCACATTCATTAAATCAAGGCGGCCGAGGGCCGAGCTGTTTTACAAAACTGTCATGCGTGAGTGGGAGAGACAGCGCCTGACCCCAAAAGATCACAGTCTGAATGCATCAGATACGTGAAAGCTTGGAAGTAAGAGAGGTACAGAGAGAGAAAGTAACTTCCCCAAGGTCACATAAAAAGCACCAGAGTCCAGACTGTACCATAATTCTTTCACCACTAACCCTGCCCAGGTTTTGTACAATTTGCTGACAGAACCTATCCATGTGGGGCTCCCCGCTGGGAGCTGGGCTCTGGAGAGCTGTACTTTCTAAGCATGCTTTATTTTGGTAACAGTAATTCTGCCATTATGCTTAATGAAAGTAAAGCATTTCTGCAGCCCATCAGCACAGTCATGAGATCAGTCTGTAGCTTCTGAAAGTGAATTTAAACAGCACTGACACTATCAAACATGATTTGAAGTGACTGTGTATGTTTTGTGCTTCACTTTGCAAGGCCAAGATGAAGGTGATTTCCTGTATTATCTGTAACATGATTAGGTCATTTCTTGCCCACCCATTTTTTTGGATATTTCAGTCAGTGCAACAGTCATTGCCAGCATCAAGTCTAGTTCTGAAAAATCTATAACAAATTCCCTATAAGTTTTATTCTAGTAATTGAAATGCTTTCAGATCTGAACAGAGTTGGGCAGTTTTTAAAATTAAAAATAAGGTTTTGGCTTTCTGTTTTGTTTTATTGCTTTGTTGGGTTCTTTGTTTATTTTCTAACCAAGATTAATATCTGCATGGGAGAAATACAAAGAAAATTTGGTGGGGAATTTTCCAACCAGCCGTTGGTGTAAGAAGGAAGTTTGGACTGCACTGTAGATATACGTTTTGTGCACCTGCTTAGTGTTCCACTGCCAAAGTCTGCTATCAGCTCTTTCATGGATTCCTGAAAGTTATAAACAGCGCTTTATCAGAGCATAACTTGGACATCTTCATGTTAACACATTCCTATTTTCTTCTCTCCCTTGTTTTTTTAGATCGAATATAAGCTTTGCAATGGGTCTGACAAAGAGTGTGTGTCTCCCACAGCCAAATTCATGAAGAAGGAAACGCTGAAGGTATGTGCAAAGCAGCATCAGCTGACTTTCTTTTAAAAAACAAATGGTACCTTCCAAACAAACCGTCAGGAGCAAGTCAGAGTCATTTCCCAATACTCAGAGAAGCCTCTGAATCTTCTAGGAGTCATTATAGGCCAAGGACATTTGCAAGCTTTATATCCAGGATTAGATTATATACTGCAAGCAGAACAGCTCAGTGCAATTATTTCACTGTGTTTGTATGTTCCAGAGCCATTAGGCACCTCAAGAGGATTGTAATCCTTCACTGCTCTTGTTAGGACAGACTTGCCTAGGCAATCTGAGCAAATTGTAGCTTGAACGCTTGCTTGTCTACCAAACCAGAAGTATAAATGAATGAAATTAGATTTAATCTCTTGAATTTGAGGGGCGAGGAGGACTGGGTATCCAGCCTCTTTCCTTTCCCTCCAAAGAGAAGACAAATTAGGTTATATTTGGTGAAACTTCAGGAGCAAAGAAAATGCCTGTTCTCTTGTTATGTTTTAATTCTTCCTTGTGCTCGTTTCTGGGGAACCTGTGCTGGGTCAAGTTCTTGCTGTGCTATACATAACTGTCCTTAATGCATTATGTTCTTTCCTCCCCAAAAGAGGCCATGATTACAGCTACTATATTTTCTCTGTTCTCAACCAGGTACAAAAAAAAAATTACAGACAGGAGAAGAAAAGAGCTACCAAACAACTCTTCAGTGCTCTGAAGGATCCCAGTGTGGTGATCACAGCAGACTGGCTGAAGGTATTTGATACAGACCATTTCTTCTGAGGCTGTGGGAAAAAATAAGTGAGAAGTGGTTGATGTGTCTGAGACGTAGGCACTGGCACTTTTTTAAGTGAAGGAAGACCGAATAATTTTGAGTTGAAGTTACTGTAAAGTTTTTTTTAAATAACTGCTATAAAAGTGGAACTGTGGGGGGTATTTCCTTTCCACCTTAACTCAATAGGTCTATTCCATGTCCTTAAGCTGCAGCAAGGACTCAAAAAGGGCATAGTACAAAGGGAAGTGATGATGTTTCTCTCTTTGTTCCTCTCTGAAAGACTCTGTTGGCCTCTTCCCATAAATGTGGTTTTGTACTGAAGAGGGAATAGACTGAGTAACAGCCTGAAAATGGGCAGATACAGCTTGTTCTATCGACAATTGGATTTTCTGTTGTCACAGCACAGAATGAAACATATTGTACCTAATGACAACTGCAATTTCTCCTTGTGCACAGACTCGGGTAGTGACGGCTTCTCATTGAAGTCCTGAAACTTCTATGTGGCCAAGTAAATCTGGATTGACATTGAGAGATGAGGACTGTTTTTCTCCTCCTTTGGGGCCATTTAGTCTTCTCAAATAATAATGAATTGGTTGAACCTTTTATATTGGCAAAACTTAATTTTCAAACATTGCCAAACACATAGCTCTTAAGAAAAAAAAGTATCTCATGAAACAATACAGTTGCATTTGGCTAGTGGCAAAAACCTCCGACATGGTTCTGCAATTATTAGAGGTTAAAAAACCGTCATGCTTATGGTTTATTTGAGAAGTTAGATTGGCAGCAAAGTCTTCCTGTAGTGTTTACTGTTAATGAAAAATAAATATTGGTATTTTTTAAAATACAAAATCCCTGTTGCATGTTTGCTGTGGCTGGAAATTTCTGTTGAGCTGCAAATAGTGCTGGGCCACAAAAACAGAACACAGAAAAGACTTGAGGTTTGGCCTATGAACACTGAAGGCAGGAAGACCTTAGGCAAAATCTAACCTTACTGAGAAACTTCTCCATTCTTAAAGCTGTTATCTGTAATGTATTCTTATCAGATTTAATGTCTTCTATACAAGAGGGACCTGCATTGAGCTTGACAGAGAAGTAAACCAGCTGGACACAGTACTTTTAAAAATGGGCTATTTGACAAATCCCATTAATAGCAGTGTTCTGCAGAGCACTATTAAAATGACTTATAAGTCGAGTTAGACTAGCTATAACATTTTTATTTGCAGTGTTCTAATTGGCATGTCCTCCATGATTATTAACAGATCACTCTCACATGGGCCAGCAGTGCTGATTGCCTAAAAAATTAATCAAGCTGCTAACACTGAGCTAGTAATAAAAACAGGAAGAACACTAAGCCAGTAATAAAAATATGAAGACAAGATTCTGATGTCCCGATTTCCAAGTTCTGGGATTTTGCTGTGAGATCCCTAGGATTGTTCAGAGAACACCATGTATTTTCCTTAGGAAGTGTATCATGGTTCAGCCTTGGAATAAACATACTGGAAATAGTCTATAAATACTGAATAAATGCTGGGTTTCTTCTGAGGAATAACATAGATGGAACTTTTTGTTCTCTCCCTGCTCTTGTCCAGATTCGTGGGACTCTGAAGAGCTGGACCAAACTGTGGTGTGTCCTGAAACCAGGAGTTCTGCTTATTTATAAGACGCCAAAGATTGGACAGTGGGTTGGGACAATCCTGCTCCATTCTTGTGAGCTGATCGAGAGACCCTCCAAAAAGGATGGCTTCTGCTTTAAACTCTTCCATCCTTTGGATCAATCCATCTGGGCTGTAAAGGTAATAATCCTGATGAGTCAACCAACCTCTTCTTGGTCACCAAAGTTTCTGAGCACTGGTATTGCCTAGCACTGATATTATTTAGTTTTTCAATTGCTGTTAGCACTGATGAATCGACTGCATGAAAAGATAAAAGGTGCCAAAGCTTCATCATTGAATGACATCGAAGGGACATAGTCCTTGGGATTAGTTCCACAGATGTATCATTCTCAGTTTACAGATGCCTGCATAGACTAAGGAACAAGGAAACGTGTTAGTGCAGGAAAAGAAGTTTAATACCTAGAAGCTATATCAAGCCATGGCCTACATCTTTAAAAGGAGTTGAGGCATAGACACAGCTAACTAAAGTCCCCAAAACAAGGACACACAAAGCATCAAGTGCTTCACACAGTGCTGGGAGATGGTTAGCAGAGTGACAAAAAAACAGGTTTATAATTTGAGGGTTTTTTTCCTAATGCCCCTGAGGTTTGGATTTGTTTGCAATGGATTTGGAACTCAGTGTTCTGCTCGAGCCTTGACTGCTGCACAAAAGTGTGACTTCAGATAGCCCTTATTGTCTCTTCTTTGAAATGGAAATAGGATTTTCTCCACTTCATTTTGAGTTATTCTTCAGGCTGAGACAATCCCTTCCTGCACACACAGTGGCTCCTGTAGTGACCTCTGGATCTCTCTGTAACAAAAATGATTAATAGTTTTTCACATTTCTTTAAATAACTCCCTGCAAATCTTAAAGAGCTGTATTCCTTTTTCTTCTTTCCTTTAAGAATAGTCAACAAAAGAAAAAAAATTATGTAATGCCTATGAGCAAAGAGAAAGATCCCAGTTCCTCCTGAGAGGCACTGAGAGCCACATCTTTTGGATACCCTGAAGACAAAACTTAAATGTTCTTATATTTGTTTCACTGTCAAAAACAGTGACAAAAACAGAGTTATTGCAGACGTAAATTCTCTAGGAGACATCACGAGTGTAAATAAGGCATTATGAGCTGACGCCTTGCTGCAAGGTGGTCAGCAGAGGGAATGGAAATGGAAAGACTCCCGAGAGAGCAGTGAAAGCGCTTGTCATGGCATCAGAAGTTCTAACAAAAGGGAGAAGCCCTGTGGGAGCAGATCAGGCAGACACACTCCTGCTCATCCGTGCAGTTAATTGAACAGTTTTAAACACAGCTATACCATCGCTATAAAAAGCCTTTCCATTTTTAATAAGGTAGGAGGAGAGAATTAAAATTAACCTCAGCAACCAGGGGTGGGAGCTGCTGATTTCTGCCAGCAGCTCAGCTCTGATTTGTGCCTAAATGCATTGCTTTTGCTTAAAGTTCCAAGGGTTTCGTTGCTACCTTGCTTCTTATTCAGTTTTGAGAGTTTTGATGCTTTTTAAATTCAGAGCATGCACCCAAGAAGGTTGTTGATGGTTTACTGTCTGTCAACAAAAACATTCCTTGTGACTTGACAGGTCAGCCGAATTCTTCTGAGAAGCGCAGGCAGAGGAGGTAGTGAAAAATAGAATCAAAAGTGCAGTCAGATACTGAAAGGCAGAATTGCTGACAGATCTGAAGTGTTGCACTAGGATGCCCTTCCTTTGATATGAAGCATCCCAAAGAAAGAGAAGGTTTTATCTGTATGTGTATGTATTTAAATATGTATATCTAATTCTTGTGTCTCTTGAGAAAACATATGAAAGAAATAAGAATTAGTATATTAAATGTGAAGGGAGTGTATGTCTGAAAATGTTTGTGTACTAGAGGAAGTCCAAAGAGGTTTAAATTTTAAAGTCAAAGTAATATTCTACGTCTCTTGAGACACATTTAGAAAGCCACATTTGAGCTGCATAGTAGGATGGTCCCTGAAACCTGAGTTCAGCCAGGATTGTTGTGTGTGATAGATGCTTTCAGCCATGAGGTAAGCACCAAAATACGCATCAGGAAGAAATCCACCAGTGAGATGCTTGATGTCAAAGAGGCTATCTGCACTCTGTCAACCGTTTAAGGCTGAAACTGCTAAAAATACTGTTTTATTTTATGTCGTTTCACAGCCTCTTTTTAAAGCAACTGGAGCATAATTGACTGATCTACATTGGTTGTGTATAACTATGCAAAGAAAGTCTGTTTCTCATGAAATATGGATTCACCTGAGCTTAAGTAAAAAGCCCAAGTTACTGTCCATTACAATAGAAGTAAGATCTGGATAAACACCTTTCACTCTTGGCCAAAATGGCTTGTGAAATTTCAGGGATTATCCAGACTAGAGTCGATGGTCCAACTTTCATCAGTGGATTTGCAGTTAACTCAGGGTAATTACTGAATATCTTTGTACCTATTGGCCTGGCTGGCCAGCAGATGTTTGGAGCTAACTCTGGGGTTCAGCCCTGGGACAAATGTCTGGTTCAGGCACTGCCATTGGCCTTTATGGTAGTACTAGCCAAATAAATGTGATGTGCAGGCGTTTAACTTCAGTTAGAGCAGAGTGAGATTTTTGGGACACCTTCCAAGGTAAGATGTAAGGCCGTGGCTCATAGTTGAAAGCCAAATACGTGCACCAGGGAACTGTTTTCCCTGTAAAGCTCTCTGGGGTCTAGGGCTTCTATCTTAGAAGCATATTGCTGAGGGAAAGAGTTCTTTATTCTACACTGCTTCCCTGGCTTTTTGAGAGTTTCAGCCTGCAACTCCTTTGCAGTGCACATGGATAAGACCTTTTATCTATTTGTTCCATCCAGGCCTTTGTAAACCCAAGGCCAAAACTGTCAAAGTCCCAAAATCAGCCAGCAGTGCAAGCACCAGTAAGAAAAACTTCCTCCACATGCTCCAAATGCTGCTGCAGAGGCACTTTGTCCAATGTGTGAAGGCAGGGTGATCCCACACTGCTCCTGGGAAGAGACATTTTGCCGAGGTGGCTGCAAGAGACTGGGGAATGCCAACCTAGTAATTCGTGCGAGGGTGTGGGTGTCTGTCCTCTTGCTTCTCTTCAGAGGGAGTGTAGAGCTATCAGCCGGCAGGGTTTTCCTGCCTGTCCCAAAAAGTGTCCTGGAATAGGTCGTATTTCCCTTCAAGCTTGCTCAGAAGCTGGCTGAACAGCGTGGTGTGGGAAGGCTTTCATTATCTGCAGCCTGTTCTGACATTTATTTAGAACAATAAGTGAGTTGGGGTCAGACCCACTGCATCTGGGAAAATATATAAATTGGATTTTGTTGATTTTTAAGAATTTGAGTCATTCCTTTAAAGAAAGAGTCCTAGTAAAGGGCTTGCACTCCTGCTTTTCTAGTTGTTTATTCCATTCCAGAACACAACAGTTTTATCTTCATCCTTGTGGTTATCCACAATACTGTTAAGGAGATTTTCCCCTCTTTTTTAAGCTTTGTTTTATGACTCTCTGAGATGTCTTGTCATACCATCTAAAACTGTCAGTCCTTTCCATTTTTCAAAGCCTGATCACGCCCTGTTTGATAATGCCTTTTGAGTCTCAAATCACATGTAAAAATAGGAATGATCTGAAGGTGATCCTTTCTTAGTTGTACTGCACAGGGGCTGCAGCTGGGCTCTGGTGCTGGAGCAGCTGGGACAGCACTTTTAGTGAAAGATGGTCATTGGCATGGTGCTCAAAGGCCGGGGGACAGAAAGCATCATTATCTATACTGTGCAGATACAGAACATCGTTTAATCTGTGCAGATGTTGGGTTTATATTTATGGCCTCCTCTCTTTTGTTTTTCTGTGGGAAATGGCCCTCTCCATGCATGAACATGCCTTACTGTTGAATATGACAGAGTGACATGGCTGCTTCTTGAGTTTATCCGCATGCCTAAATGCCTTTTAAAAATCCTGTGTTATCCCCTCCTTCTCATCTCCCCCTTTTTTTTTAAATACTCCGTATCTGTACTGTTAGGCTGTGGGGTTTTTCCTCAAACAGAGTAAATATTCACCTCTGCACTGAAAACACAGGTAATGGTGTTATCAATAGTGCTCCAACACCCTGCTCAGCTGCAAGCTACTGAAAGGAAAAATGCCATGGGGAATGATGCCTGATTGCATTAATGTCACTAGTAATGTCTTAAGCTGCTCTGCTCTGGTTTACTAATCAAATCTCAACTTTGCCAGTTCTGGCTGTTAAGCCTTTTAAACAGTCTTAATTTTGTGAACCTCTTGTGGGAGAGGGGAGGGGAAGAAGAAAGTGAGTAACGAGGATCCCAGTTTCTCCTGGCAGCAGAGGAACCCCGCAGATGTGAAGGCAAGGAGCTTAACTGGAGACTGTTGTGTTCTCAACACTCGGATACAATTTGATGTTTTTCCTGCTCTTAATTCTGTCCAAATTTTGTTTTTCTGTGTATAACTTAAAAACAAAAATCCACATAAAACCACCGTTTAACTGTGAGGTACTTCTGCCCGGGAGCAGATTTCAGTAGCGGTTACAGATGCATGCTGATCAACTGGGAGGGAGAAATCCTTCTTTCAAGGAATATGATTGGATTCTATAAAGACCCATGTAAGGGAGGAGGGTAATAGTCAAACTGCAAAAATCTGCCTACAGGTTTTCAGCATTGTGTGGTATTCTCTAGAACCTCCAGGAAATCTGTATTGGAGCATCCTGGAGAAAAACTCTTGCTCCCCCCTGCAGGTGACATAGTGGTCATGCGAGTATTGGTGATGTTTTCTGCCCTCCTTTTATTTCTGACATGATGTCTGCATATTTGAGAAAGTATCTGCTTTTGTGTTATTTGTTACAAAGTGAGGAAGAGAAGGAGCTGGAGGAGGCTGAGTCCCTTTGAAAATGCAATGGAGGAGGAGGGATTTCTATTTATTTCAGTCTGGTTACGGCACAAAGTCCATACCATGAAGAGTATGAAGCTGTGCTCACTGCACACAGGAACTGCTTTTTCTTAGCATCTTCTGATTCAGAAGAGTTCAGAAGAGAAGGAAACAGGGAGGAGATCAAGGAGGGAGCCTGTGGTTCTGCTCAAAGAAGTGCCTCATTCAGGATGGACTTTGCTTCCCTGGGCATCATTTCTGGAGGGTCATGCTGAAAGGATGGTGACAGGATGTCTACAAGGCACCTTTTTTTTTTTT